>CM037881.1:113565900-113895365 GCA_021292165.1 Shinisaurus crocodilurus
TACATACATAGGATTGCACCCTGACTCTCTGACCTTGCTGTGGGCAGGGACCACATCCGACAGGCTTGTGGATCTGGTGGGTTCACATCCTCTCTCCTCCCTGCCCATGTCCCCCACTTCAAATGCCCATTTCCTCCCCTCCCAAGGTTGCAACACTGACCTCAGAAGAAGGAGCCGCTGCGGAGCTTTCTTTGGCAGCTGGGAGGAGGGACGATACATACAGTCAGACCTCCACCGAGGTCAGAACTCGGTCTCTGGCCTCAGCGGAGGAGGTCTGCCACAGGATGGCTTTCTTAGCTTATCTTTAAAATGCTCATATTCATCTTGATTTATTTTTACCTCCAATAATTCAAAAACTCCAGTGCTTTGCTTCCTTCTTATGTTATTTTCAAAAGGATCTTTAGACTGCTTTCTCTCTAAATTTGGTCTTTGGTTATGGTAAAACCTCATTATTTTTTAGCTAGAAATTTGCTCTGAGTAGCAGGGGGTCCTATAAATTATATGTTCTGGTTCCAATAATAATTCTTTTGGCATTTGTTTATGGAGAAATAGAAAGCAATATACTCATACCTCTTTATTCGAGGGCAGTAGCTTACATGCCTCATTTCTATGCCGTTCCCAGAGCCTGCCTGCTAACAACAATGTCATAGACTCTCTGTAGATAACTCTGGGAGACATTTTAAATTATTTTTCAGTATATTCTGATAGCAATGGAACTACATCATATATTTTTGTGACAAATGCAGCTATAAAAATTCCATAGTGGTTCCTTAAACAAGAATTCTTGAGCTGCTTCTTGAGACAGGAGAATCTGATTTTAAAGTAAGTTACTTTCCAAATGAACTCTTCCAAATCAATTACTTGAAAGGGAGCTGGTAGACATCCATAAACATCGTGTTCCGTTCATTTTCCTTTCCACTGGAATCCAAAATACTGAAGCACCTAGTCATACTTTGGAAACATGAGAAATGGTCAGTGGGAATAACTTGAGCTCCTCATTTGTTTGACTTTCTTTTTTCTATTTTCTATTTAACTGCAGGGCAAATGTTTTCAGCATGCTCTGTGGGTCAGGAACAAGTTAAGGAATGGATATCTTTTCTCCTTAATTCCCCTTATCATTTTTTTTCAACCTGTCTGAATCAATTCCTTATGCCTGTTGTGGCTGTGGAAGAACCCTGCTTTTGTACTTACGTTAATAATAAGATTAAGGTTTGTACCCACATTTCTCACTCAGTTCAGTAACAGCAGACTGGGGGCGGGGGGATAATATCATCAGCTTAATGTAGGCCAGGGACTAATTATTTACCTTTTTTGTTCTTGCTTTGAATATTTCATGTTTGGGACTTTGATCTGTGTAGCAGCAAAGAAGTGTTCGTACTCTTTTTAACTCAGGTCTTATTTAGTGTATTTAAAAATTTTAAAATGAATTAATTTAAAAATAATTCCTTTTTTTTGGTTGAAAAGAAAGCTCTGCTAATGCAAATTCCAAAGCAAATGCAATTTATTTTCATATTATAGGTATCTTTAGCTTTTTGGGCCCTCAGCCATAGGCTTAAGTAACACATGAAGAATGCGAAAGGGGAAACTAGTCCTCAAAAGTGCCAACTAAATTTATTGCAGCCCAATCTGTTTTGGAACAGTAGGTTCTTTCCTCAGATGCAATCCTAGAGCCAAACTATATGTTGCACTAATTGCATAGCACATAGCAGAGGCTTATCATTTTTTTACTCTAGTGTAAGCATGTGTGACCCTAATTTGGATCAGGACCACCATGCTCCAAGAGGGGAGGGTTAACCTAGCACATACCATTTTTTCCCAAATCCCTCCAGCATGGTGTGGGCAGGGGGGAGAGAGAAAAGTCTCAATTGATGGCAGAGGATACATTTTTATTTTTTTTAAAAAAAACCTGGGGGGAGAATTTCAGGGTGTGTTTGTGGGATGGAAAATTTTCACCCTCCCCTCTTGGAGCATGGTACTCTTGCCCCCATTTTTAATTTTTTTTTAAACCAGAGTAAGAGAATGAGAGAGAGAGAGAGAGAGAGAGAGAAGCGTCGGCTACATGCTATGCAATTTATGTAATGTGTAGCTTGGCTCTTGCACATCCAAATTCTGAAAACCAGCTAAAGCAGCTCACAGAGAGAGTGAGTGTCTTTTTTGTAACACCAGGGAAACTGTTGCAGACAGTGGGCCGGTTCGCACGACCCAGGCAGCGAGTGGGGGAGGCACCATGGGGCCGTCCTCAGGGTCCAGCGGGGCGCCGCAGACTACCTGTGCCCTGCACACGTGGGCAGACCCCGGTGGAGCCGGCAGTCCCTGCACCGCAGTGCGGGCCTCCCGGCGCTAGGGGGCGGGGGCTCGGGATGCCCAGAGGGGCCGTTTGCCCCTACAGGCTGGAGCGGCGGCAGCTCCGGCTGCTCTGGGCTGCCGCCTCTGTGCGGCCCCCGCAGGACGGCCGCCTGCTTTTCGCACAGCAGGGTGGCCATGTGCGGTAGGGGCTTATCCCTCTACCGACCATGGTCACTTTGCATGCGTCCCGCGTGCGGCCGTCCTGTGGGGGCACCCCCGGTCGGCGTTCGCACGACACGGGAACCGCGGGGGACTAATGCTCCCCCGCGGTTCCCATGTCGTGTGAACTAGCCCAGTGTCTCCTCTATAATTGACCTGCTGGTGAAGGACTGTAAGATACTGGCAAGAAATCTCCCCCTAGAGTGAAATGGCAATTTAGGGTGCAATCCTTTGCCCCTCTGACCTTGCCCGGGGGCCATTAGATAGGTCGGACTCCCCACTGCGACCTTGGAAATCCCTTCCAAGGTCACAGTGGGAAGTCCACTGGCGGAGCGCGCCCCCCCCACCTTGCAGCTGGCATGGTTCTTTCTAATCCAGCTGGGAACTGAAAACTGTCTTTGGTTTTGGCATGCAGGGGGGAGTGTTCCCTGGGTTAGGGACGGGAGGAGCGAGGCACCGCTGCCTTCCACTGAATCCAGATGATGCCTCAGCTTCTCCTCCTTGTGAGGAGGGGTAAAACACCTAGATGGCTGAAATCGGCCTTCCAAATGTTTTGGAGGCTGAGCGTGGTGGCAATCCTATCCGCCGCACTCCTCCACCTTCAGTTGGATGCCCATAATCCACTGAGTTTGGAGGGTTACGGGCACCCACATAGGATGGGGCTGCCTGATAACTTTATGTGGATTTATCTTATTTTACCCACTATTAAACACCACACAATGTTTTAGAGGTGTGTGTGTGACTACTATCACTTTAAGAATTTGGAGGATTATGGGCATCCTATTGAACGCAGGGGAAGCACGGTGGATAGGATTGCCACCACGCTTCCCTTGCCCTCAAAAACATTTATACAACCAATTTTGGCCTTCTAAATGGTTTTCCTCTCTTTGTGAGGAGGAGAGGCTGAGGTACCATCTGGATTCTTTGTATGATGGCGGTGCCTCGCTCCTCCCCTCCCTGTCCCCGGGAACACCCCCCCCATGCTGGAACCAAAGGCAGCCTTCTGACTTTGGTTCTCAGTTGGCGCAGAAAGAACCGCACTGGCTGCAAGGTGGGGGTGGGTGGGAAGGCACACCGCAGGCAGACTCCCCGCTGCGACCTCAGAAGGGATTTCCAAGGTTGCAGCAGGGTGTCCGACCTATCCTATGGTCCCCCAGGCAATGTTGGAGGGCCATAGGATTGCATCCTTAAAGTAAAAATAAAGTTATGAATTGTTCCATAGTGATCCCGTATCAAAAAGTGCCCATTTTTTTGTTGGTTTGTTTTTGTTGTCCTTGTTTTATAAGGAGAGACTGAGTTCAGTGTAAAGAAATTTGCTTTGGGCCTTTCATTTACAATTCCCTGAGATTTACTTTCACTTGAACAACCTCAAGTTTTCCTGAGGTAAATAAACCTGAACAGTTTGGTGGGAAGAGGATAAAATGTCTCCAGTGACATGTTAAAAAGTCACCATGGTTCATATGTCATATCTGATCTATCTTTAACTGAAAGAGATCTAATGGCTAGAATAGCAGGGATGGACTATGTCAGTATTGCAATACGTCAGCAGTACTATTTTTGATGTGTAGTTAGGATAGGATATAATCTATACCATTCTTGTTGGCAGTGAACCTAATATCTATCAGTGCTGTGAATAACCTGTCCGTTTGGTTTTTAAAAAAACACCCTGTAAGGTCCAGATTCCAGCATAGAAGGACATACATTGATTTCAAGGACAGTTGGGTCTACTGTAAGCTACATAGAGAGAGAGAGAGAGAGAGAGAGAGAGATGGATAACAGTGGAGTGAAAATTTTCATAATGTATCTTAAAATGGGCTACATTATTTGCTTGGTGTTGATAGTAATAATTAAGTTGGATCAGGTTTTTCATCTGAGCCAGAAGCAGGACAATGTACTAAATGGTTGTTTTTAGAGAGATCGCCCAGATAACGAAGATATGGAGTAATATCTACCCCAGAGGAGCTTCCTTAAATGTCGTCTACATGTAGTTCCCATATTATTGAAACGTACACATTATATTCCTTGCCTAAATTTGGGTAGCATTAAACACTATGTACATGGTCATCCTTGAACAGTGCCTACCATTAGGTAGAGTGCAGCAACCGCCTCAGGTGACAGATGCTGGGGTGGGGGGAGCAGTAGCAGCCCGTCTGGGTATTCCTCCTGAGCTCCCTGGCTTTTCTCAACTCTTGGAGGAGAGAGCTGCGGGGGGAGGCGTGACCTGCCATGCATCACTTAAACTAGCCTGCTGCCCTCAAGTGAGGTGGAGCACCCTTTCCCATTGCCAGTGTTGAAGTAAGATTCAACTACTAGTCCAGTCGGCTTCTGTACATAGAACTGAGGGGGGGCGCCATCTTGTCCTTTGCCTCAGGCACAAAATGTCCTGGGCCAGCCCTGTTTCTGGAGCACAATCTATCAAGTGCTAGTCCCATGTAAACTAAGTCGGGGTTGGGGATAATGCAGAAATAATTCTTGGTATGTTGTCCCTTGTTTAGATACTGTTTTTCTCCATCTTGTTCAGTTCCTTAAAAGAATTAGTTCTTCTTTGTGGTCTCTGTGCATCACACATACAGGCTCTGCACCTGCGTGGAGCTTGTTTTGGGAAGCTTCAAAAGTGTTGAGTATTTTAGGCGGGAAACCCATCCCCGACCGTCCTACTGCACATGTCCTTAGTGGGTTCCCGCCTATTCCCAGTTCCTCTTCGACCACCTTTGTGGGTGCCTCGGAGGAGCTTCTCTGCACTTCTTGATGACAAATCGCTGAGATCAAACTTCAAAAATCTTTTTTATTCTTCTCCTTCTATCTCTCTTAGTATTTCCTCCTTTCTTGTTAAACCTTAATTTATTTGTTTTATCTTCTTCACGACTCCTCTCGTGAGGCACTAGAGCAAAACAGATGGCCATGAAGGCCCCATTTCGCTGCGGAAGCAAATTGCTGCCAACTGATGCATCAGTCAGCATCACTCATTGTGCCTGATTTGCCTAGGTAAGGGGCATATGGTGGATATGTGTTCCCACTGCCAGGCATTCACAAAACAGGTGAGAAGAAACTGCTCCAACAGACTTCAGGCAGTCCTCTGGAGGACTAAAAGAATTAGTTTCTGTGGCACTGAATTTGCCACAGCGGCGGCGGCGGGGGAGGGCCTCCGGCGGCGGCTTATAGAAGGGACTCCAACTTCCAATCTCAATGCTGCATTCTTTACACATCGGGGGAGACTGAGAATGTTCCTCAAGAATTTGGACTGACCACGTTCCATCTCCTGATTCATACCCATATACCACATTTGGATACCATATAGTAGTTTTCTTACTACCTTGGCTTTGTACACTTGCAACACTGAGGGTACATGACTCCCCCCTTTTGTGAAAAAGAATCGAACCACTGCAGCTGATATGGTTGCTGCACTTTGTACCGAGAGATCTCTTTGTCTTGCCCAGTTAAGAAATGCTTGAAAAGTGATACCTAAATAGTTATAACTGTTCACTTGCTCAATATATTGGCCATCCATAAACCAATTATACTTTATATGTCCCCCAGAGAACACCACTACCTTAGTCTTTTGATAGTTTATCATCAGACGCTTGTTTAGGTAGTATTTGGAAAACTGCGTCATCATCAACCTTTGTAGCCCAATTTTTGTCCAGGATCACAATACTGCATCATCTGCATACAGCAATATCAGAATTTCTTTTCCAGACAGTTTTGGGAGATGATAATCCCGGTGAGTATAAACTGTGAGCCAGATTATTGATATATAGATTAAACAACTGTGGTGCTAACACACACCCCTGCCGGACCCCTCTTGTCATTAGGACTGCATTTGATAAATCCCCTTCTGGACTACAACAAAACCTTCAAAGAAGTATTGGCATATAATTTTTTCATCAGAAAAAGTAGTCTTCTATCTATATAGATTGCTTCCAGTTTTTCCCATAACCGCTCTCTCGAAATGGAATCAAATGCTGATTTAAGATCCACAAACACAGCATATAGTTTCTCTTTTTGATGCTTTGAATATTTCTCAGCCAGGTGGTATAAAATTATCCCATGATCCAGTGTTGAACAACCCTTTTTAAAACCCAACTTTTCTGCTCAAATAGTATTATTCTCCTCAACCCAGTCGATTAATTTAAGTTTCAGATGTATAACATATAGCTTTCCTATTATAGATAAAAGACTTATGGGGCGATAGTTTGCTGGATCTGTCTTACTACTTTTCTTATATTGGAACAATTATTGCTTCTCTCCAGCTTAAAGGAATTAGGCCTGTTTTATCTATATGGGAGAATAAGGATGCCAGAGGTGTCCCCCACCACTCCCTGTTCTTCATCAGCAACTCTGCTGGTATAAAATCAGACCCTGGTGCCTTACCCGTTTTGAGGTCTTTCATAAGATTTATCACTTCTAACTCTGTTACAGGTTCCCAAGATGACAAGTCTTCGACTTGCTGTTCTGATAATACTTCCCCTTTTTCTTTAGTTATTACATTGAAGATGGAGTAGAAGTGACTTTCCCAGGCTGTTGCATAAATACAGCAATCATTAATTCCATTCATTCCCCACAGGGCACCTGAAACTATGAACCAGAAACTCCTATTGTCTCTAATACGTGAAGCCTCTATCAACTGAGACCAAATTTCCTTTTCCAACTCTTTCTTCTTTTTTAGTATCAGGGCTTTATACTCTTTTTTTAGCTGAAAGTAGGACATTGGCAGTACCCTTTCTTTAGATTTTCTATATTGAATATAGCACCTTTCTAGCTCCTTCTTTTTAAGGCCACATTGCTTATCGAACGTATACTGTCTTTTAAATCCGTCAACTCTGGGGCATTCAGTACCTCACACATATTATTATTCAACTCTATGGTCCATTTTAGGCATCTCCTATTTGTGCATTCGACTGACTTTAATGGAGCTGCCTGTACTACGTATTGGGCAAAAAAAAGGAGTCCAACTCAGTAATCAGGAGCTGATGATCATTAAAAAAGCTTGAACCCACCTGAAAGTTCTTAACAATACACTTCATAGTGCCTGAGATCATTGCATAATCTATCACACTGCTACCCATTTGCGCATTGTAAGTGTATTCTCCAGGTTTATCCCCAACAGTGGCACCGTTCAGGATTATCAACTCTACCTTTTGCTTAAATTGAATTAGCCTGATTCCTGCAGCATTAATAATTGTATCTTTTGAATTACTTTCACTAATACCATACACATCCTCATCCATCCCTTTACCCGGACACCAAAACTTAGAGGTACAGACTGAATAGTCATCTTCGCCTATCCGAGCATTAAGATCCTCCCACTACTAAAATGTAAGCAGATGGATATAAACTTTCCAACTCCAAGACATACTCTTCCAATTCACCCCAATAGCCCATATTTTCTTTCTTGGTTTTCTTTGGTGGTATATATAAATTTATATCAACAATTTTAAGTAACGTATTTCAAGCACCAATGCTTTTGCTATCGGTTCCTTTGGTGGGACAGGTGTTATCTTTGCAGTCAAAGTTGATGCTATAAAACATACTAAACCAGCCTTTGGTCTGCCTTTCTTATAATCTAATCTGGCTTCCACAGAATAACTCTGAGACCCATTTAATTCTACTTTCTTCTTAGACCATGTTTTTGGAAACATCAAAATATCAAACTGCTTAATATAATCTCTAAATTCTCCATTAAAGGCTTTATTCATCCCAAACTGCAATATTCCAACTCAATATCTTCAGGGATTGGATTTTCTGAGTTATACTTTGTCAATCTGTTTCTACAATCTTATCCATTTTTCTTTTTTCATCCACAGAAATAACTCAATTTCTCTTTGAGGATGCCCGTACCCTAACCTCATCCTCCTTTCAGTTGACTTTTGACATTGTGTGCAGGTACACCCAGTTCTGCAGTGTTGAAGAACAATCTCTCCATCCACTCTTCTTCTCCCGACATTCATAGGGGAGGATTTCCCTTCCAAACTATTATATGCTCTCAGGTTCCTCCTACTCTGTCTGTTGTTCATTTCCCATCCCTATAATCTTCTTTCATTAGCTTCTATTACAACTTTAACTTTCTTATCTTTTTAAATTCCATCCAGATTCTGGGGTTCTTGGGCCTTAAATTATGGTCACCCTTAGAATACAGAATTTCTATCAAATTCTTTAGTCTATTATTTCACTTTGTGATTGAAAGGGTAGATCACAAAATGCATTCAAAAGACTCCTCTCCTCAGGGGTAAACTTATCATCTGTTCCCATAATATCTAGCTGAACCTGTTGCAATAATTTATGGTCTCTTCCTTCTGACTTCCCTGAGTTATCACTATCTGGACAATTATGAGGTATATAAATTGGTCCTGAATCATTCAGAATTATAAGCTGTCTCTCACTGCTGCCTCCATTTCCCTCCGGGTTGCAGATTTCAGCCCTTTCAGTGGGGATTTGCTATGTGTCAAAGAAGCTGATTGGTTATTAGAAAGTACAGGATCTTCCCCCCCCCCAAAGAATTGTAATCATAAAAAAGACACAGAGACACATATACAACAAACAATAAAATTAAAATGGACTTCCAATCTTCTCCACAGCATATGAGCAACCACAGTTATTCTAGAGAAAATTTTCTATTAACCAAAGATCACTTCCAGTTATGGCAAAAAACAAAAAAGGACAAACACAAGAGGTCTCCACCCACCCCAAATACAAATCAACTATTTAATCTACTTTAAATTCAACATTTATGGATAAACAAAAAACTATAATTTCATTTAATATTGTTTCTAATTACAAGATAGAGCATTTTGAAAATCCCAAGGATAAAAAGTAACTATTTAGTAAATAACCACATGACAAAGGTTTTTAATACTTCCCCCCCAACTTTCTAGTACCAAAACATGTAGCCAGTACATTTGTCTTATTACAGTTGCTCATTATTTCTTTCTATCTATCCGACTGAAGGCGGCGGGAGCAGGCAGAGGGAACATCAGGGCCTGCTCCAGCTGGACTGACCCCCCCCCCGGGCAAACTGACATCAAGGGCCCTGTGGGCAAGAAGGAGAAGCAAAGGCGGCAGGAGCAGGCAGAGGGAACATCAGGGCCTGCTCCAGCTGGACTCCCCCCCCCCCGGGCAAACTGACATCAAGGGCCCTGTGGGCAAGAAGGAGAAGCAAAGGCGGCAGGAGCAGGCAGAGGGAACATCAGGGCCTGCTCCAGTTGGACTGCCGCTCCCCCGGGCTAACTGACGCTCTGTTTTTTCTTGTATTTAATTAGAGTGGCCAGATGACTGGCCAGATGGGCAATTCAAAATTATAATAAATAAATAAACCAACAGAAACTCCTTCAATTTTAATTTTAAAAATTAAGAGATAAGTTCACAACTAACAAAACAGAAGAGGCACGTAAGCCATCTTTTTACCTAAAAAAAAGAAAAGAAAAGGCTCCCATTTAATGCTTCAAAGCCTGCACAAAACATACTAAACATTTAAGCCCTACCAAATATTTCCAAACAGACCAAATACATTTATATCATAATTTCTCTTACATCACCATTAATATTTAAAATCCAAGTAAGTCATATAAGCAGTCCCTTTATCTAGAAAGTACAGGATCTTGAGGCCAATTTAGGTTGATAAGATTTTCAGCAATGTTCATGATCTCATGATCATTATCTTTAGGGCCAGCAGCTAGAGCACCCAGAAAGGATGCTGGGGGAGCCTGATTTTCAAAAAGTCTTGCTATAGCCAAATTATACTCAGAAAAGTCTCCCCCCCCCCAGCTCTATAGATGAATCTAGCAGTATCCTGGACTCTGAATGTGACCACAGCCTGAGCTCTGATTCCATTGAAATACAAATACTCTATGAGGGCAATATCTTTAGTACACAATACTCCCGGGAAGACCCTGTCTAAAATATGCAGAAAATGTGCTATACACTGGGACTGTGTGAGGAAACCCAGGGGTTTAGGATAATTTATAAATACCAGCTTCTGTGGGATCATCACTAGATTCCAGCCATTGCCCGGGTTCTCATTCCTCATATCAGCACCCAGCTGAGACTCTGTTTGGTGGTATGGAGGTCCCCAGATTAGCAGGACTACAGCTAACCACCCTATCCCCCAAATTACTATGGAGTACTTTTGCACAGGGATCCTGCATCTCTTCCAAATAATGGGTCTTGGCTATTATTTTCTCTGCCTGGCCATTTTCCTTATCTATCTGCTGCAAATTGACAGCTTTTTTTTGGACCCTTTTTCTTTTCCCTTTTCCCCCTACAGAACATTATGCTTTGACTTATTTGTATCTGAGCTTAATTTACTGTTTAAAAATTCTTTCAAAATCCTTTTTCTGACAGCAGTGTGCCTTTTTACTTCTCTTTCTTATATTTTTAATATTTTTGCTTTTCTTCTGATTTTTTCACTCTCTTTTAAAGTCCCTTTGTTAATTCCTAAGGTTTGAGGTAAAGATGTTTTCTTAGTTATCCTTGTAGGTAGGCAAATGATTTTGTCTAGTCCTTCTATCCCAGTTCTCCTCTCCTGAGTTTTGTAAATCTCAGTTAGTGTTGTTAACAGTCCATTACTTTCTGCAAGAAATTTTTTGAAAGGAGCTATCTCATTATAAATCGTAAAAAAAACAACAACCATCAATTATAATGTTACCTTCCTCTAATTCCTCTGTTTGGGTAGAGGTTGCTTTATATTTAGGGCTGGAGCATTATAGGTACAGTCATGCCTTGGATTGAGAGCATAATTCGTTCCAGAAATGTGCTTGTAATCCAAAACACTCTTCTATCAAAATGAAATTCCCCCAAAAAAATTTGTACAGAGATTTTTAATTTAAGCCAGTACTACAGTACTTGTATTGCAAGACGTCACTTGTATATCAAGTCAATTTTTTAAATAAATATTTTAAAATTTGCTTGTCTTGCAAAATGCTCTCAAACCATGTTACTTGCAATCAAGGTATTACTGTATTACTATATGCAAGCTCAAGAATTTGTTTCTGCATAACAGCCTCTATCAATTCTGATTTAGCCACCTGTTGAGATCCCTTTATGGGAGACATCTGCTCTGCCAAAGCCAGTTCTGAAGCCTGCTCTATTGAAGGTCTCACACATCTGGATTCTATACTTTAAGATCCAGTGACCAATCCAGCATTGAATACATGGGAATGAATGATCCATCCAGAGCTTACTTGCACAATTTACTTATATTCTCCCTCTCTTGCTTCTCCTGCTTATTTGGTCTCTTACATGCCTCAGGGAGACCACCTGGTGAATTAGGGGTAATCCCCAACTCTTTGTAAGTTTTTTTGGTAGGCACCATACTTTCAACATTAAAGTCAACACCAAGACGACTCCAAGTGCAATGCTAAGCACGCCTAGGCATGCTCCGAGGCACGGCCTCAGGCTGCCCCTTCCCAGTGTTATATATCTGCTGCAGTAGAGGGTGGAGGAGATGGGGTGGAGTTAAGGCTCCTAGCAGCACATGGATGGAGAACAGCTGCTGCCAAAACACAGCATCCTTTCAAGCTTATGCCCCCAATAGTAAATTTGGACTTGCCTTGGGAATCATGATAGAGTGGAAAGGCAAGAGATGAAGTTTAAAATTATATTTCTTTATTTATTTTATTACATTTGTTAATCGCCCATCTCGCCAGATCACCTGGCCACCCTGGGCGATGTACAATTAAAACAATACGATAAAACATAACAATTAAAACAGTATAAAAATTCTTTTAAAATCCTAACCCACCCCATATTCCCGCCTGAAATACCATGTTTTTAATGCGTGGCAGAAGCTCATCACGGAGGGGGACATGGCGAAGGTCACTAGGGAGGGAGTTCCATAACTTGGGGGCTGCCAAAGAGAAGGCCCTCTTCCTAGTCTCCACCAGCCTGGCTGCTCTGGCTGATGCGATAAGGAGAAGGCTGTCCGTGGCAGATCTTGTTGAGCAGCCTACTTGATGTTGCTGGAGGCGCTCCTTGAGATAAACTGGGCCAGAGCCATGTAGGGTTTTAAAGGTCAAAACCAACACCTTGAATTCAGCTCGGCAAGCAACTGATAGCCAGTGCAACTCCTTAAGCACTGGCGTGATGTGATCATGCTGGCGGTTGCCCTTAACCAGGTGAGCTGCTGTGTTCTGTACCAGCTGAAGCTTCCAAACCATCTTCCGGGGTAACCCCACGTAGAGCACATTACAGTAGTCTAGGCGAGAGGAGACCAAGGCATGAACCACATATGGGAGCAGATGATTAGGAAGGTAGGGTCGCAGCTGCCGTATCAGATGGAGTTGATACAACGCCGCCCAGCTCACAGCTGACACCTGAGCCTCCATGGACAGCTGGGAGTCTAGAATGACCCCCAAGCTGTGGACCTGGTCCTTCAGGGGAAGATGTACCCCATTCAACACCAGGTCAACCTCCCCTTGTCTCCCACCAGAAGTACCTCGGTCTTGTCGGGGTTCAGTTTCAACATGTTCCTTCCCAGCCAGCCACTGCCTCCATGAACTTGGACAGGGTCTCAACGGCCAACCTTGGTGAGGACTTGAAAGAGAGGTAGAGCTGCGTGTCATCCGCATATTGATGACATCGCACCCCAAACCCCCAGTGGCTTTAGGTAGATGTTGAATAGCATTGGGAAGAGGATGGAACCCTGCGGCACCGTACAAGTGAGCAGCTGAGGGTCCGAAACCTCTCCCCAAGAACTACCCTCTGGTACCTTCCAGAGAGGAAGGCACCAGAACCACCGCAATACAGTACCTCCTATACCCAGCCTGCTCCAGGTGGTCTAGGAGGATACCGTGGTCAACGGTATCAAAAGCTGCTGAGAGATCGAGGAGGACTAGGAAGGAGCATTCGCCCCTATCCAAGGCCCTCCTCATATCATCCACCAAGGCGACCAAGGCCGTTTCCAGTCCCATGTCCCAAATAAGTAAATACGATTTGCTGCTGTTGTTCTAAAGAGGAATTTTGCAGAGAGACTGTTTTGTTATTAACTGCTTGGGAAGTTAGCCATTTTTAATATTTCTTGTTAGCTGCTTAGAGTAGTTTTCAAAATAGAAAAGTTGGATAAAATTGATTGGAAATCAATTAAATTGATTAATTAATCAATCATTTTCCAGTTCATAACTGGATTTAGAGCATGTTTAATAAGGTACCATAATGTTACACAGTATATCAATATTCCATAGTACTGTGTTCCTGACTAGGGAATAATTTCCAAAAGAATCTTACTGCCCATAAGAGGACTGTAATATAATACACTTTTTAAAAAAAAAAGGAGGAAAAAAGTTCTTCAGACATAAGAGAAAGTGATTTATTTATTCAGGTGCTGGTTCAGGTTGCCTTTAAAAATGAATTTGCCAGTGGCAAGTTAATTGAAAAATTAACTGGAAATCACATTTTACACTTCTGCTTTCTTTGCTTAAGGAATTATTCCATATTCATTGAACGGCTTGGTATAACTCCTACTAAAGTGAATGGAAATACTATCATTGACTCAAATATAAGTTGAATCCAGCCGTAAGCTGCCTGTTATACCAAGGGGGGAAATGCCAATTGATTTTACATGAGAACAGATTCAGCCCCAGGAACAAAATGACGAGAATAGACTACAAATCAAAATGAAATTTATCCAAGTCTCTTTGGCTTTCACCCTAATGACTGGAGGAGAAGGCTTTGGGTCTCTGCATGCTGGGGACGTAGAAACTGACTGGGAATGAATGTTCAAGAGCTAATGGATTTTGGAAAATAGGAATCTCCAACACCGGTCTTTCCCGTTCAGCATTCTGTTTCTTTCATGACTAGCACTCATAGCATCAAGGGAAAATTGAGAAGGGGGGCTTAGTTATATAGTTTATATTTATTGGCCACTATCCTATACTGCCACTGTGCCTCTGCTACTTCTGTTGTGCTAGCGCAGGGGTGCAGAATGAGTTTTGCGGAATGGGTCCATGAGCCATATGATGTTTCTCAGTTAGGGAAGACCCATGTGAAGCCGAGCCAGCCTATTCCCCATCACTCCTCTAGTGGAAGAGCTATGGGGACTAGGTTGGCTTTGTCCCGTCTTCTCCTGCCTTGCATCCTTCCCCCATTGTGGGAACGAGGCAGGGCAGGTGAAGCAGAGTGGGGCCACCCCATACCCCAATCTCCATTGATGATCAGGTTGGAGATAACAGCGAAGATGGGAAGATGCTGAGCAGAGGGACTTTGCCTGTGCCAAGGAGAGTGGACTGCTCTCCCTGGCTCAGGTGAGTCCTGCCACCCTCCAATAACAATGGGGATGCCCTAAGCCCTGCTACCTGGAGGAACTCCCAGAGGCTCCACGGACTGGATTGGGGTGCCTGGCGGTCTTAAGCCCACTGGGCTGGAGGTTCTGCACCTCTGTTCTAGCGAAACAGACAGCTAGTGCAACAGGAACTAGCACTTCTTAAAATAAGCATGGAAATTAGCAGAAAGTCTCATTTCCCATCTATGAGTTCCACTTACTTGCCCTGTCCTGTTTCCAGTTGTTTTAGGAAACACTAATTCCTGTTGCCATAATGGTCCATTCTTCTAGCATGTGGGTAATATAGGATACTGCCCATAATATTTGTTTCAGGGATAGAGTGATCTTCAGCATTAATTCCAAAACTACCCTGTTTCCCTATCCTCCTACCTTTTCATTAACATGACATACCCACCTAAGGCAGAAAATGTTTTGAAAGTCTTTGTGAGACTCTTATTCCTTAGTCCTGGATATACAGAACAATCTCAGGTAACAATTCCACCTTGTAAATTAACCTTTGGCATGATTGGCTAGGGGTGGGTGGCAGGCACAGACCCTAAATAAAGTTCATTTAGTTGGCACAATAGCAAAACATTAAAAGCAAATACAGTATGTAAAAGTGAGCACAAGCAGTTCTGCAGTACCTGGTTCATTTTAGAGAGGCAAAAAGAGATTCTTATGTGTGAGACATCTAGGGCTGAGCCAAAATTGAGAGGTGTTTGAGGTTCACGCTTTCCTCCACTGTGAAAACTAGGCCCCTTTCATCAATTTTTCAGGGGGGCTTGAAAAGAGAAACAGCGTTTGTAGAACAGTGGGAGGGCATTTTGTGTGGCCACGCTTGTCTCCCTCAGCACTCATTTGGACAGTGTCCATACTCATAATGCCCATTCAGGGTGAGAACAATGCAATGTGGGAAACATAGTCCTCATTCTGAACTGATCATTATACCCACCAAGAAGACAAAAGTGTGTGTGTTAATAGAGTTAAAACAAATGTGCAGCAGGCATCCACTATCTGTGAAAAAGGAAAGCTGCGGGAGCTCGGGGAACATTTGCCTCTTCAGAAAGCACTGAAAATGTTTGTATGAGAACATTCAGTGCCCTAAAAATAGTCATACACTCCCTTATGAATGCATAGTGATTGATTGATTGATTGATTTAATGTATATCCTGCCTTTCCTTAAAAAATGTTCCTCAAGGCAGCTAGCAATAATAAAATGAAGATTTAAAACATAAGATCCGTTAAAACACAACAATAAGAAAGTCGACAGCACCCAACCAATTAAACCCCCTTCAGCATCAGACCAGTTTACATACCAAAGGCCTGCCTGAATAAAAACGTTTTTGCCTGCCAGCAGAAGGACAACAGAGAGGGGGCCAACCTAGCCTCTCTCAGCAGGGAGTTCCAGAGCCTGGGAGCAGCCACTGAGAAGGCCCTCACTCACATCTGATGGCAGCGGGACTAGGATGTCCTGCATGAGCAGTTTACATCTGGGAAGTGTAACATTTGAATTGTTTTTGAGAAGACACATTGTATATAAGGAATGCCAGAAATCATCCTGGAAGGAAAAATAGATCTGACAGTTATAAACCTTATTATGCAAATACTGAGAGTCTTTGGTGGACAGAGGGTCAGTTCTGACAATACACTGAAAGGCAACAAGCAAAAAAAAAAAAACTGTTTACATAAATTGTGGGCTTTCTTTTCACAGAGCAGAATGGTCATTGTGCATGTGTTTGTAGCTCCCATGTAACGTGTGTGCTCATGTGAGTAGACCACTTGCATGAACAATGATGAGATGCTACTGGGACTCACTCCACATCTTTAGATTTGACTTATGCTTAAATCCCAATTAAACCAAACACTCAACAAATGAGTATCATGTTCATCAGTAATTTCACTTATTAAATGTCAGGGACCTTCTAAAAAGATCCAAACCAAGGATGTAGAGGCCAGGATTAACCTAGAAGGCAAAAGTACAAGTCCCTGAGTTTATTCAAGGTAAGCATGTTCATACACATTAGTTCTACAGTAAGCATACATAGCAGAGAACTTGAGTGGTTACAGCTCCCGGTGGGTATACAACACATGTGCACATTATAAAAGGAGATACAATGTATGTTCTTAACCCATAATGTGTGAACTAGCTTAGGGCCATATAGAAACTGCTTGTGTTACCCCCCCATAAATACCCTCCTATTTATCCCATAAATAGCTACTTAACCTTTAATAAGCTAACAAGCCAAAGTGTAAGGCAACTTGTGGCCCAACCTGATGTTTTGCCCTACAGTTCCTATCAGCTCTAGCCAGTGGTAAGGAATCATAGGGGTTGTAGGCCAAAACATCTGGAGGGCCTCAAGTTACCCACCCCTGATATAAGGTAAGAAAGGGAAGGAAGGAGAGAGAGAGAGAGAGAGAGAGATATGAACTTGAGTGTGCATGATTTCCAAACATAATCATTTAGAACAGTCTTACGGCTGGAATTCTAATCTAACCTGGATCCAAGAATATAGCAACAACAACAAAAAAAGGTTAAGACTTTTCCATATGCTCATTGCTGGCATATATCACCAAGTCAGTCCTCGGAGCTCTTGTGATGAGTCCGTATCATGACATGGGAAAGAGATTCGATCTCTCTTTTGTGCAAAGTAATAGTAGTACTGGTATTCAACTCTTCCTCTACACTAACACAATCATTCCATAATTGGTTGTTAAATTACTGATCTCCTTTTCAAGCTAATAAAAATCCTCTCTCATTCTACAACAATAAAATGACAGTTTCATAAATCAGGGTTTTATCATCAGTCTCTTTTTTGACACACAGCAGTCAGCAGCAGTATATAAATTTTTATTCTTCCCCATTATGCAGCATTGTATAAAACAAGAGGTGGTTCAGATGATAAAACTACTGCAAAAGTTTTCACCATACCTTAGGAAAGAGCTGAATGATTTAAGATAAGTCAGCACTGTGAAGTTCCTATTGCTATTCAAATTTTCAAAGGGGCAGACTGGTTAAATTAAATTTTAATACAAAACCATAGTTCTAGGCAATCCTCACCATAGTGAGTGAAGATTTAATATTTGCAATAAAGCATAGGAACAGAGTAACAAAATTGGATGTTCAAAAATCCACCTTTTCCCTGCTTTAAAGAAAGATAGGCATGTCTATCTTTTTCTTACTTAGAAATGCAACACATGATTCTTAGGTCTTGGTCCTGCAAAGGAGAGGCATTTTAGGGTGTGGCTGCAAAAAAGTCCATTGTGAGAAGTAGCAGAAATAAATACTGCTGTACTTTATATCTTAGAAATCAGAATGGGTGTATGCATGGTTTCCATACCGAATGGTGTATCAGTATTCATGGACCACACTGACTCCTGATGCAAACTATATTCTTGTGAAGCGCAATGCACACATAGCAGCTTTCCAGCTTGTGTACAACAATTGTGCTTTGCTTATGAAGTGGCATTGCACACAGATTTGTTTCCCCTCCGTTACACTGAGGATATGGATGAGGAAATTTCCTGCTCTTGCATTCCTTTATTGTTCTGGGACTGCAGTTTCATTCTATCCTGTGTTCCATTCTCCTTCAATTCTGGTTAAACCACGAGAATTTCTAACATCAAGTCCAGAATTGGACATGAACCATTTTTGGCAACTTTCAGGCGCTTCACTTTATTTGTACTCTCCTGCTTCTCTCTGTTACTGACACACTCATGTACATTGATAAATGTTGGGGGGGGTAGGACATTCTGGATGGCATTCTGCATGTGATTACATCAAGATTAATTTTGCTGAGTGTTTTACTGATGTGCACATGAACTCCTGAATGTCACAATCACTTCACGATTTGCTTTTTGCAGCTTTTTTTAGTCAATGCAATGAGCATAGAGAGGAGAAAAAGACACAATATAAATGAATGGAAGGAACTGAGAAGGTGCATAAAATACACATGCACAATGTACAAAATTTTGAAATAAACAAATGGAACAAATTAACAAGGAAGTTTCCATGCATAGACCATTTAATTAATTACCGGTAACCTGTCTTAAGATCCCTGAATATGTAACATGGATGGGGTTGAAGCATGTATCTATCTTCAAGAATTACATGAAATGAAAAAGTCCAGAATCTGGGAAGAAGTTCAGTTGAAGAGGTTATGGAAGGAAGCATCCCCTAAGTGAGATTATTTCCATGTACTTTTGTACTTCTAAAAAATACTCAGACTTACTTGAAGCCTCTGGGGAAGATAGTACCATTACAGCAGATGCTCTCCAGACATGCTGTATAAAGGTTGTAGCTGCAAGGTGCTAATGAGCATACTGTTCTAGAATCTTCACTGATAGTTGGAAGCATGACACTTCCTTTGGTATCTAGTTCTTATCTTTCCTATCACCCAATCAAGAGGTGATGAATTGACAAGGAAGAAGACAGCACCTATGAAAATCTCTGCCGTCTTTCTAGGATCTGTGCCCACATTTATTCCATCACTTTACCACCTCACTGGCACAAGCTGTTAAGGTGCCACAAAGGAAATTATATTATAGCAGTCAGCTATGCTTGACTTGAGAATCAGGATGCAAGCAGATCTGTCTCTCAAGCACATTCATTCTTAGGCAGTGCCTTTGATTCCCCAGTTTTTCTGGGCATGGAGTCCTTTCCAGACCATCATTATATCACAGTAGATCATGTACAGCATGCTCAGGCATGTTGGAAAATTTGAACTTGAAGCATCTGCAGTCTACAGTATTTTAACCAAGAAAAGTATTATTGATGAAGCACAGACAGAAGGAAGACTTTTTTAAAAATTATTATTATTTTACTTGTGTGATCTGATGGAAGGAGGTTTAAGTAGGCTTCTGGTTGTTGTTGTTGTGTTATTTGTTGCTTTGGTGCTGTAGTTGTTAGGGATGTACGAGAATTTTGTTTCAGTTTGCAGATAATCCAAACTTGCCCCATTTGCAACCCCAAATGCGAATGTGAATGGGAACGTACTATCTCAAAAAATGTTGACAAATTCCCGAGCTTGCGATCACGTAAAAAAAAAAAAGAGTGGTTGTTTTTTTAAAAAGCCCACTTTGAAATCTGCATTTAAATACACACACACATACATTTTCATGCTTTAGTCAATGGCGGTGTGGAGAAGTGTGCACTTTTAACAGTTTCTAAGGAAGCAATCCTAAACTCCCAGAGAGGGCAGCTGAAGGGCCATTGGATGCTACAGAACTCCCTCTCTGCAGGCAGGGAGGGAGATCTGCAGGCAGAGATCTCGATGTCATGGCAAGCTCCACCGCTGTTCTGACTGTGGTGCTCCAATGCTTTCCCCCAAAATGGGCCACATTAGGGGCATATCCAAGGACGCTATACGCTATGCAGTAATATACAGTTTTTAATGAGAATTTTTTTATATTGTTTTAATTATTATATTTTATTGTGTTTTATTGTATTTTAATTGTACATCGCCCAGGGTGGCCGGGTGACCGGCCAGATGGGCGATTGATAAATGTAATAATAATAATAATAATAATATCTTGGATTGCAAGCATAATTCGTTCTGGAACCGTGCTTGTAATCCAAAACACTCTTATATCAAAGTGAGTCTCTGGCGGGCGTGAGCGGGACCGATTTTGGCCCGCTACGCCCACTCGAGGCGAGCGGTTAGTTACATCCCTACGACTTGTATTGCAAGACGTCGCTCATTTATCAAGTCAAAATGTATTTTAAAAATTTGCTTGTCTTGCAAAATGCTCTCAGACCAAGTTACTTGCAATCCAAGGTATTACTGTAGTTCCATGGGATCCTAAGCCACTTTATTTCTGGACGACCCCCCCCCCAGACCCTGAATTATACCAGCCCTGCAACTGGCTTAGTTAATTCCCTCCCATTGACCACATTTATTATTTATTTATTTAATTTTATTTGTACCCTGCCTTTCTACCAAAGAAATGGCACTCAAGGTGGCTTGAGTGGGCCAGAAAGAAAAAGAAATGGAATGGAAATAAAAATAAAAATAAGAAAAATGGGGCAGAAGTAAGGAAAAGCTGCCCCCACCTTCTGACCTGACCACAGTGAGCCAGCAGGTCTTTGGATTCGGTGGTAGATCTGACACAGGATTCCACCCATCATGCCATTACAGTTGCTCTGTAAGCCAAGAAAACATCACAGTATCACTGTTATAGGCCGAGTTCCCTTGGGATAGGTCTGGTGGTTCTGTAGACAAAAAAGTGTATTTTTAAAAAAGTGATGCTAGAGTGAATGTGGGGTGGAAACACTGGCCCAATCTGATCCCAGGAGATCTAGGTTCCATGTTATGTTAATTTAAGCCAATGTTAACAGGATTCCCACAGCAGGGTGGTGTTTAAAGTTATTCATCTGAAGCTAAAATTCCCTTAGTATATGAAGTTGCCCATAAAAGATTAAAAGCTGGTTAACACTTAAAAGCAACAATTGTACTATTAAGATAAGTGAATAGTAATTATTTAGCAAAAGTTCTTTTGCTTTTGACAAATAACCTGACTCCTCAATCCAGAGATATCCTGGACAAAAGGAATGCTGGTAATTAATCGAAACCCACCTCTCCTAGATCATGAGAGGTCTTCTTATGTGACACATCAGGCTTCCTGGGTGGCAACCTGGGCTCACTTTAGATTTATAAGTGACCACTGTGTTAAAATTAAATCCAAGAAGTGCTTTTCTGTCACAGTTACAAATGTGATATAAGACCTGCAGATTCAGTAGAGTTACAGAGGGTCTCTTATACCTGAAATGTAGCTATCATTTCAGGCTTTTCTAACTATTCAACCACTAGCCATTCAGCATCCATTTATGCTTTATGACTTTTCTCTGCTAGAGTCAATAAGACTAGCTGTGCTGTTGAGGGTCATTGGTTAAGGCTTTGGATTTGTCATGGACATCACTTTAATGGCAAGAATGGTCTTGGAACCTTCAAAGACTGCATGGTTTCATTTTCATATTTAATTTTTTTATATTTTTTTTACAAATTTAAGTTCTTTAGACGTACAGTGTAGTGACCTGGATTTTAGAAAGTTTTAAAACCATGTAATTTTGGAGTTAACAGAGGATTATATGGTGGTGACTGATGTCATCCAGGGCAAGAAGGAGAGCTTTTTCTTATCACCTCATGCACATGGTCAAGCAAGGGAGCTGCGCAGAATGATCAACACCATTTGTGGTGGTGCTGCTGCTGCTCCATTTTAGGAAACTTGGAGGAGAAAAGCTGGAGGCAGATGTTAGAGGGTGAATTTACTCCTTCTTGTCTGTATGGCAGAGAGCCTGTCCTTATAACACTGCTATAGTTCTATTTGTTGTTTGTTTGTTTATTACATTTGTATATCGCCCAATAGGTGAAGCTCTCTGTGCGGTTCACAAAACAAAACTTGAAACCTTAAGATACAATAATGTAGTAAAGTATAATATGAAAACCTTAAGTTTAAAGGAGTAAAACCAAAGTAAAAACCAGAGTAAAAGCCAGCAGAAGTGCAAAGATCTAAAAAACACACCAACTTCATTTTTAAGACTGAAGAACTAAAATGCCTGGGGAAATTAAAAAAGGGGGGGGGCTTCACCTGGTGCAGGAAAGACCACAATGTAGGCACCAGGCAAGCTGCTTTGGGGAGGGCATTCTACAACCAAGGTGCTACCACCACTGAAAAAGCCACCTGCTTCACCTCATTCAGTGGGGACACCCGGAAAAGGGCCTAGGTGGTAAAGGAAGACTTGTTGAAGTGTCTTTTATCTGCTCATGTTCAAGCAAATTCTGCTTTGCAAAAAAATCATCATCATCATCTCTGTAAGAAAATATGTGGTTACCTTATGCTACATCACATTATTAGTCTATCTAGCACAGTATGGACTGCCAGCCAGTAGTGCCCAGGATCTCAGACAAGGGCTTTTCTGAGTGCTGCAACCCGAGCTAGATTCTTTTAAAATGAGTGATGGGCTCTCCTATTTTGGGTTTTGTTTTTTACAGCAAGTAAAAAAAAAATTTAAATCCCTTGCTTAACAGAAAGATAATTGAGAGTAGAATAAATCATGCCATTGCATAAATTATACACAGTTGACTATAATTGGATTTAATAAATGAAAGATTTGTATTTCTCAGACACAAGCTTCTGCACCATCCACATTCTGCACCATCAACAAAAAACACTGTGCCGTGTTTGTTCGGTTGAGTACTGAGTCCTCTGTCCTAATTGCAAAACAGGGGCAGCAGCTGGCCAGTACAATAGCAGAAGGGGTGATGGTTGTGGGATACCGGCAGGCAGGTGGGGACTGGGGAGAGGAGAGTTGAGATATTTGGAGAGGGGTAGCAAACTGTAATGAGGGGAAGGTTCCCTTGTTTTGACCACTTGCGATGACTTTCTGAGCCCTGATCAAACGGAACAATGAACCTCCCCCCAGACTCAGGGATAGTCCCCATCAGGTTTTCTTCCAAGGTTACAAGGAGGACTGGAGGATTCAGATCAAGGGGAGGAAGACTGCCGGTTTGTGCATGCAAATGGTGGGCAGATAATGTTTGTGGATGCTGTCTGCAGCTCTTTCATATAAACTAGTCACTGATGGCATGAGCAAAGAATCCCACAGAGACAAAAAGTAGGAAGTAAATGTTCAGGTGCCTTTGGAACCTCCAACAATAGCTGCAGTCGATTGTTGGGCAGCAGCAAGAGCAAGGACGACGACGTGGGAGTACTGACAGAGCCCCCACCACCACCACCACCAAGGTAATCTTGCCCATGGGCCTCCAAAACCTGTGTCTAACACTGACTGCATCTCTTCAGCTCAATCATGTTGAGAGTAAGACTGTGCCTTCTTTGATGTGGCTGTCCTCTCAGTTCTTGAATGGTACTGATTTGTCTGACCTACAGCTTGGCTAAATGGAAGCATAGCAAGGCTGTTGTGGAACAGCCCTTAAGTTTACTGAAGATGCCAGGAAAATTTTGTTAGTGTTTCTAAGAACTTCAAAAGACATGTTTTTGACAACAGGTTTGCAGAGAGCTAAAATAATTCCTGCTCGCTCTAGAATAACAAATGTTGCCTCTGTGGGAATGTAATCTGAACTGTTTGGTGCAGCCCTAGTTCACTTGTTCATTCCTTTCCCTTTATGTTTGGGCTAAAGCTCAATGCACCCCCACCAGAATACATAAGCCAGCATTTTCCCCTTAGTAATGTAGCAATTTGCTCTTTATTATCCATCTCAATTTCTGCTGTCCCTTGTAACAATCAATACAATTCACAGCACACGTCTCTCTTGAAGGGTTGCTTACCACCTCCATTTCAAAATTATATGATAGCATTAATTCTCACACCTCTGAGGCCAGAGCTCATCTTCACTTACATTGTGCTAAAAGGTTTGGTTGTATCTTTTTCCATCTCTCTGCAGAACCTTGCAACTATTTCAAACACTGTAATTGCCAGTCTTCTGTGTAATAACAAGGTTGACATCTCAAACAGAAGAAACCATAACGTTTGCAGTGACGTCTCATTAGTTCATTCCCCAAATAAGGCATCCTTAGCATATTTCTCTTAATAATTCATACGTATCCTCTTGAGAGCTTTTCCTTTGCATATTTTTACACTCTCATGAGAATCTATAGTTGAATATACCAACATGATGTTTTTGGTAATAGAAGGAAGAAGGAAATTAACTAATAATAGAGGTGACAAATCTATGACTGTATTCATAGATTATGTTTGATGTGTATTTCACTTGCCTCCATTGTGTATATAAGAGTTCTAGGTAAGAAACCATTTAGCTTTAATTTTCAGAATGCCAGAAAATATCCATTTGTACGTATAAATTCTTTATCCATTTCCCAGTGGAGGAAGTTCAGACAGACCCAACATAACAATGCCTATGAAGTGCAAACTGCTCTCTATTAAGCCTTCTTCCTTCCCTATAAGATTCAGCTCTGAAGTTCTTTGAACAGAATCCAAAAAGGCCCGTGCACTTCCACATAGGCATGAGGAAGGGTCTTTAGATAGGCTCCCAGTGGAAGCCTCTTTCATCTAGTGGAATGCAGCTTCAGTAGAGGCTGTGGTGAGGGAAAGGTTTGCTAAAGAGGCTTCATATATGTGGAGAAGGCAACATACAAGCATTTGGATCCCAGCACTGTCTAGTGTGAAATAGAACTGGAATACTTTTTGGATTCGATCTCATTCATTGAACCTTAAATCTGAGCCTTTTGTCCTAAAATGGCATCCCTTGGTTCTTCTGAAGGCCTCTTGGGGAATGCAGCATGTCCAGGCTAATGCAGAAGGAATCAAGGGAAAGGCCTGCCTCCTGAAATGGACCAGAGATGCTTCCAGACGAGGCTTCCATTGTGCAATCACCCTGCCTCATGCATGGAATTTTATGGCGGGGCGGGGGAGGGAGTCTAGATGATTATGTTTGTAGCTTCCATTTGTAGCCCTCCTGTGTTTTCTCACTGCTTCTTCTGTCTTTTCTTCTTTTTTTAACCACAGAAAATTCATTAAAAAGGGGGAAATGGAATAAATTGCACAATCACAGGGGATACAGGGGATTTTGTGAGGATACAATGGAAAAGAGGAGGACTATGTGCATTCCATGCAAGAGGGGGGGGGGAAAGTAGGGATATAAATGTTGTAATAATAATAATAATAATAATAATAATAATAATAGTAGTAGTAATGATAGTAGTAATAATGATAGTCCCCGCTCGGCCATGAAACTCACTGGGTGACTTTGGGCCAGTCACTGACTCTCAGCCTAACCTACATCATAGGGTTGTTGTGAGGATAAAATGGAGAGGAGGAGGATTATGTAAGCCGCCTTGGGTTCCTTGCAGGAAAAAAGGTGGGGTATAAATATAATAAATAAATAGATTGATAGCGCTAGGAGCCCTCCATATAAGGACCAGTGTGGCATAGTGCTGAGTGTGTTGGACTGGGACTCGGGAGATCCATGTTCTAGTCCCCGCTCGGCCATGAAACTCATTGGGTGACTTTGGGCCAGTCACTGACTCTCAGCCTAACCTACCTCACAGGGTTGTTGTGAGGATAAAATGGAGAGGAGGAGGATTATGCAAGCCGCCTTGGGTTCCTTGCAGGAAGAAAGGTGGGGTATAAATATAATAAATAAATAAATATGGAAGCATCCTAATAATGCTTGGTAATGATGCAAAGAGATGTGATCTATGGTCCAGCATTTAACATCTAAGATAGGAATGTGTATTAACTAGTACCAGCCCTTTAAGGAAGCTGCTTCAGGGTGTCTTCTCTTGTCTTAGCAGGTTCAGGAACTGCACACTTTAGCTTTATGTTATCAGTTAAATCTATTAGGGTGCAATCCTATGCATGTTTAGACAGAAAACGACCTACAATTCCCAGCATTCCCCACCCAGCACTGCTGGCTGGGGAATGCTGAGAGTTTTAGGACTTTTTCCTGTCTAGACATGCATAGAATTGCGCCTTTAGGCCTCTTTCTTACTAACTTCAAAATGATGCTGTCAGAAATGTCATTTCCAATGCATGTGGGGTTATTACAACCTGACCCTGAGAGGGCAGTGGTTACACCTTCAACAGCTCACTGTGATAAATTTGCACAACACTTTAGAGATAAAATTGTTCGTATTCGGCATGACTTGGGACTCCCCTATTATACTTCCATTCAGAAGTATCCAGAGCACTTCTGGATCCAGCTAGTCTGGTCCAGCTGTATTAGATGAGTTTCAGTTGTTGAGGCATGAGGATGCCGACAAGGTGCTTGGACGAGTTTGACTGATCACTTGTATGCTTGACACTTCCCCATCTTCTCTTGTTACATCTAATAAAGAGGAGATGGCTGGTTGGGTCCAGGAGGTTGTAAATTCCTTCTTGAGAGTGGGGGTGGTACCAGCTGTGGTGGAGTGACAGGCAGAAGCCCAGGGAGGGGCCAAGCTGAACATTCCAGAGGCTCTGATTGGCTGAGGCTGAGAGCATAGAACCCCAGGGAGTTGACAGTTAAGGGAGTTGGTTGTCAGTTGGGGAAGAGAGTGGGTTGGAGTGGAAGGTTAGTAGAGTAGGTAGGGAAAGGTGGTACTGAAGAGAAGAGTTCAGACAGGAAATCAGTTTTTAACTGTTTGTAATCCACCCAGAGAACATTAGTTATGGGGCACATTAGAAATGTAAGGAATAAAATAAACTAATAAAAATGTGCATCATCATTTGATAGCACATTTAGCGGTTGCCATCCCCCCCCCCCGACATGCACGCACACATTATTTCTTAAAAACTGTAATTGCAGCATAAATGAATGAGCTTCAGATGTCTGCCTTAATAAAAGATAATACTGCTCTCCCCAAGTTAAAAGGGATTTCAGGTTGGCTCTGTTGTGTGCGTTATGCCTCTGAATACTGTTTTATTTTATAAAAACTGTAAGGGATGAATCGCATGGAATTCTGACATCTTTCGCTTGCTCGTATGGTTTGTAAGATGTTTCATTGCATGTTGAAAACACATAACTAATCTGTTCCTAAAAGAAATACAGACTATTTGCAATCATCTGCTGGAGGCCTGCAGCCAGGAGTTCACACCATTTGTCACAAAGGCTTTTTTTACATCTAAGTACTGTGCGCTTTAGGGACTTTGTGCACTCATCATTTGCGTAGGCCTGGAGTCTGGGAGGCTGTGACGATGACGGTGCTAGATGGAAAAGATTATGAGGAGTGATAGCTAACAACAAAACTGAATAGGAAGAGGGTAAGGGAGTGCACATTACTCCAGTAGTATAAGATCTGACCAGACAAGGTCTGAAAATAACTGCAGCAGTCTCCTGTACATCAAGTGGCAAACGTGACTATTTTGAAATAAGCCAATGAGCCAAGCCCCATACTAATTTGCTGCATTGGAGAGACTGAGCACCGCTGTCTCTCCACCATTTCTGACCTGAGAGATTATTCAGAGATCAGTATAAAATATTGGCTGATGAGTAAGCTCCCCAGATCAATATTTTAAAAACAAGGAACTAGACATATGCTGTCTCTTCACCAGGAGCCACAGCGCTCTCAAGAAAAAAAAAAAAAAAGATTATGATAGTTAGGGCTTGCTGGCCAAGCTTATATGTTCTGGAGTAAATCCAAAGATGGCTTTAGCCCTATGCAGGAGTTCTGTACCGTGGAGGAAGGTAAATGCATGTAGAAGCATCCTTCTTCAGACTGACGTCGATCACGTGTCACCCAGGCCAGTGTGTGGCCAGTGTGCGTCTTGCTCTCAAGGGAAATGGGGCTTGCCATTTGTTAAATCCATTCTGTCTGCTTTTTGCAGATTTTCAGTTGCCTTTTGTTCCATCAGCTGCTCATTGATGGAATCAGATTTTGCGCAAATTCACACTTCCAGAAATGTAAAAATCCCACCAAAATGTGCATTTTCACCCATTAGTCTATGGGGGGAATGCACATTTTCAATTGGTGCTTTTTATTCTTCCTATTTTTCTATGACTAAATTTGCATAAAATTACGGAAAGAAAAAAAAAAAGGTCTGCAAGTCCGTGGAATCCACGCGACTCGGGAAAAGCTGGTCCGAACTCATTTGGGTCCATTGCAGATTTCTCAGACATCCCTAGCCCCGTGCATTTCCACTGGCCCCTTCACACGTTTGTTACCTGCAGGTACCGAATGCCTAAATATAGGCTATTGAATTTGGCATTTTTGAAATTGCATCTTTCTCCCTCCCCGTATCAAAGTTAACATTTTGCGCTAACACTTTCACGGGGTTTCATTTTCATTGAAATGGTATTCCGTGAAAAACGTAAAAGATTCCACTTTGCTTTGTTGTCCTTTCACTGACAGAAAGCTCTTTGATCCAGTGGAGGCTTCTGACCACGGAATGGGAAGGGAGGCAATTTTTGGCAATGCCCCCTCCCTGCTGCTGTCCCCATGCCCCCTCAAATCTGCTCTGGAGGGTTGGGGAACCCTTCAAAACAGCATGGGAAGTGGTGTGGGGGCTGAAGTGGTGAGTGGGAATCACCAGAACTCACCTTCTTCTGTTGTCAGGTTCTGCTGTCAGGAGCTTCCTCTGAATCAAAGAGCCTTCCATCAGCAGAGGGCCACCAACTGGATACAACCCAATGCTTTATTTAATGCTCTTCAGGTGTCTCTAATCTTCAGCCAGAATCTATAACTCTGGTGCGGGAGCACAGTAGTCCCTTGGTAATTGAGAGAGCCAGAAGATCTCAAAACAAGTTACAGTCATGCCTTGGATTGAGAGCATAATTCGTTCCGGAAACGTGCTTGTAATCCAAAACACTCTTATATCAAAAGGAAATCCCCCCAAAAAAAATGTGTACAGAGATTTTTAATTTAAGCCGTACTACAGTACTTGTATTGCAAGACGTCGCTTGTATATCAAGTAAAAAATAAATAAATAAATATTTAAAAATGTGCTTGTCTTGCAAAACGCTCTCAAACCAAGTTACTTGCAATCCAAGGTATTACTGTACTTTTGCCGGGCCCTGTTAACATTACTGGGGAATCAACACCCCAGTTGTCCATATTAAGTCAATAAGATCGTCTGAGCAATATTATACTTGAACCACATTTCTGTGGGAAAGATAATAGGTCCTAGATAGAAGAAATTAGGTCTACAGATTCAGTTCTTGCTTCAATCTATTTTTTATTTATTTTTGGCAGCATTGTGGTGGAACAGTTAGTGCTGAAATATCACCTGGCATGTCAGATTGTTGTCCTGTAGCCCTGGCCCAGGCATATGCTTCTCCCGAAACCATATTGATTGGAAGTTCTAGTCTACTGAAAGGGATTGAGACTCAAATCCTTTGGGGGGCATTCCCTCCATGTGATTGTAATTGTGTGGAGGGTGAAAGCGGGGTCACTCCTGCTGGCTGCACCACCCTGCTGTCCTTGCATTGGGGGAATATATGTATGTATATAGGCTCCCCTTGTGATTGGGAACCCTGTGTCAGGATTCGCAGTCACAGGTGGAGCCTATACATACACAGCAGGATCTACTTCTCAGATGTCTCTCCAATGTATGGTTACCTGGGGTAAGGCCAACAGTCTCCTCCTTCACATGATTACATTCACATGGAGGGAACCGACAAATGGGGCTCCAGTTCTTCTGGATTCATGCCTGGGCCATCGGTAAACACTTGCTAGCATGGGTCTTGATTTTCCAAGGGAAAACAACATTGTGGGGATAGCAATTTGCATTTTCTGGGTAGAGAAAGTACATTATAAAATGTTAAGGAGAAAATAGATTATGACTATGGGTATGTCTGAAATTCAGTTAAGACACACATAGATAGGAAATTATCTTCCATGCCTTCAGGACATTTCAGTAGTCATAGTTGGTGTGTTTTTCTTCATAACAGATTTTGTCACTGATTACTTTTAACAGGAGTTGGAACTTGGAACACAGATTTCTGAAGTTGCTGCAAGGTTGCTACTAGCACTATATTTTACCTCATGTTCTGAATTCCTAACCCAAGAATTGTTCTAGATGCTAGAAATGTCACTTAGCATTGTGTGTTTCTTTGATGTCCTCTTTGTCTTTACATCTGTACCTCCCACATATGTACTTATTACCAATAATTGTGCCTTCAACTAGACTAAGATTTTTGCTGTAACAGGTGACATGATTTTCCAACGTTAAAAGTGAAATGTGGTATTGTCTGCATATTTTGCTTGCCTATTTGGATTTACATTATTGTCCTGCCAGATAAAAATGAAACTATGGTGTACGCAGAGTTGTAAAAATATTCATATGGATTCTGGCAAAGTGCTTTTCATCATTTGGAGAGAAAAAAACTTCTTTATTGTAGAATTTTGGGGAACCTAGATGAACATACAGAATATCTCTGAAGAGTTATTTGTTAGTTTTGTAAAACTGGAATTATTTACATTCAAATGAAAGTGTTGACATAATTGTGTAGAGAGAAAGGGATAAGATAATTCAGACTGCACCGTACTTAGTTTTTATAGATGCACATAACTGCATGCTGTCCATGTTGAAGATATTATTTTGAGGCAAATCCATCTTTTGTGTTCTGAATGAAGTCTTGTCATAATTGAAGGGGGAATATCAATATAAATGTTGAAAGCTGGACATGTTACAATGAATGGCTTTGTGTTAACATTAGATGCCATCCTATCATCTTTCTCTTTCTCACCTTCCACTCCCCCTGATGACAAGCTAAAGGGCATCTTTCACCTGAATAAATGGCTTACTGGGGGGCATTTCAGATTGCTTGAAACACAATTTTCTCACAAAGAGTAAGCTGAAAGGATGATTGCATTGTACAGTGCCTCCCAGTACTTTACATGGTTTTCTTTTCCAAGAAACACATTTTTGACAGCCTACTGTTTATGAAATCATAGCTAATGGGGGCCTTTTGTGTATTTCAGGATGGAATGGGAAACCTAAGGATCACAGAAAAAGGTTTAAAGCTGGAAGGAGATTCAGAATTCTTGAAACCTCTCTACGCCAAAGAAATCCGGTCCAGGACAGTAAGTTAGCCAGAACTTATTTTTCAAAAATCCTATTTGTCTTTTTATTATGAAAACATGTCACTAACTTGTAGCACACAGTCAAGTCTGTACTATAACTTCATATATATTAGGTAGGCTGCTCTACAAGAGGATAATTAGAGTTTGCCAGTATTTGTGTGGAGAGAAGGAGGAATTAGCAGCATCCTTGGGGAAACAAATATATGTCTGAATATAAAAATTGCCTTCCTGGATCAGAGCAAGTGTCCGCGTTTTCCAGTCCAGCAGTAGCCAGATATATGCTGTGGGAAACTCACAAGCAGGACATTTTTAATGGTTATGCCCTGTGATTTTCCCTCAGCATCTAGGTATACTGCCCAAAATCATGGCAGTTTGATGATGGCTAACATCCACTGACAGACCTAATAATAGTTGCTTTGATTGATCAATTCAAGGAATTTCATGTAGGCTCCCTTTTGTTATAAATTCATGAGGAGTATCCCTCTCTCCTTTTCCCCCCTCTTCTTAATCTCTAGCAGACAGATGTGCCACTTATCCTGATTTGTTGGACAATGCTTGCAATTTCCGGAGAAATATGGAAACCACCCACAGAATTAATAACTCTTATATCTTAGACGTCTGAGAATCCAGATTTTTACACTTATGTAAAAGGATAGACCCCTTTTCCAGAGTGTCCTTAAAAACCAGGTCAGTGTACTGTGTTCATCAAGTGGTCTAGGTAGGCTGGGTGTATGGCCAGCTTCAGCTAGGCAAGAGAATTAAATCAAATCCCATTTCTAGTTGAATATATTCAAGAACCAAGCAGAGAGAAGTTCAGAAATGGTCAGTTGCTTTTAAAATAAAACTGAAACATAGAATTAGCTTAGTTATCAAGGTCCTAACAATAACTCTCCAAAGCACCTCGCGGGGGGGGGGGGTACCTGGGAGCTCCAAACATGGTTTAGTCATGACTTTTTGCCAGCTGCTCGAAGACTATGGAAAATTTCACAAAGGTATTTCTATGGGGACTGGGAAACTCCCTAAAAGGGAAACTCAAATTGACCATTCGGTGCTGGGGATAATCTGATTGTGTATCCTCCAGGTGATTCCTGATTGTATCTACTTAACATAAGGCTGAGTCACGGGGTGAAGGGATAGGCAGAAGTGGTGTAGTGGTACAGTTTGAAGTGCAGGCGCTCATCATGACAGTCGCCATAGCCACGCCTCCAAGGAGAGCCCCCAAATGCAGGCAGCTGTGTTGATCCACATCAACAAACCAGTTCTAGAAGTTTTCCCTCCTCCAGGAGCAGGTCTTTTGTAAAGCTGTTGTGTCTTAATTGCCCATTCAAGACAAGCCACTCCAAAATACTTTACATTACCACATTACCCTGCAGCTACTGTGAGGATTGCAGCTAAGCTCAGAGGGAACAGGGAAGTCTGGGGGCGGGGGGTGACAGCTGATGTCAGCATCCCTGCCAATCAAAGAGTGCCAGCTCTGCATCCCTGTGAGCCGTGGCTTCACTACACCACTGACAGGCAGCCTGGAAGTGTAGTAATGCAGATTTGGTGCTTATAGAAACCTGGCAATGTATGTGCAGGTCCTTTGTTCAGAGACATTTCTAGAAAGGAGAGGAATGGAAGGTTGGGTTTGTCATCTCCGCTTCCCAAAATCTCACAAATCAAGTTAAGTTCCCTCCATGAACTTATAATGCAATTTAAGATTGGGAAGTGTTTGCAGTACATATTTAGACAGTTCTGTGGCTGAATAAATACCCCGATAATAAATATCTTCATAGCTGCAACTGAGCATGGTTGTGTTATGCTGCCATTCCTTTGGCAATATCCAGAACAGAGCTAGTGGGAGAAGTACATCCTTTTGCACTGTGTAATTGTAGTATTCATAATCCCATTAAAACACGCTTGTACTACACATAATTTGCACCGGTATAGATAGCTCTGTGAAAGCAGAAATGGGAATGTAGGAATTTACTTGGACTCAGTTCTGCCCTCTTCACTCCTATTCTCTTTCCACCCATTTCTGTGCCTTTTAACATTTTGGCACTGTGTATCTGATATCTGACATGCACGCATCCTGTTTTGCTGGCATAAAAGCTAGTTGGAAAGTTTACGTGCTATTTCACAATAAAATGTTTGTCTCTCCTTGGAATGAATAAAAACCAACACAATGGCAAGTATTATAATTAAAAAAACAGCGTAAGCGCTTTACAGGGGTTGGGAGGAACAGGAGTACATATTAAAAATGTAATTAATTTCCTGAAAGTTCCTAAGGAATTTATCAATGGAAGTGGCAATATTTTAATACTGTAAATTAGAGAGTGCTTAAAAATGACTGCAACTGCATTTTAATGGTATCATAATATAATCTGAGGTTCCCCCCCTTCTGAACATTTTCAGACATTCTCATTGAACCCGTATCCTTAAAATGATTGTGTTACATATATTCTTTTGTTTTCTGTTGATAGTTTAAGGGATGGATCACAGTTTCTGTTTCTTCTTTAAAAGTATTAATTTGATTCACATCTTAACATTCCACTTTGATTTGATAACAGATATCTAATTAAATAACCTTAACGTTGTCTTATAGAGATTAGATTCTGTGGACTATTCAATGTAACATCCAATACAAAATTGGATTTCATTACCAGAGGTTATAACCTTTGTAAATTGGCTGCAGATTAATCCAAGCAGTAGCAAACAATTTTGAAGAAGAGTTAATGAGGAAATCTTCACATATATACATGTTTTCATATGGGAACGAGGGAAGACCTTTTTGACCCATAAAATTTCATTCACTGTGAAGAATACAGTAGAAGTGAAAATGCGTTTTGATAGTTTTATGAACAGATTGCTATAGTTACATGTTAATTGTTATTACCAAAGGAAATGAAAAAGATTTTTCTAAACTATAATGAATGTTTTGGGCTGTGAAAATGTTGTAATCACTTGCTGCTTTTAATAAATATAATGGAGAGAGAGAGAGAGATTATTATGAAGAGATCATGCATGATGCGAGCAGGTTGTCCAGATACTTCTTGGCTACCACTGAAGTAGGGATGTCAGATCAATCTGTAATAAATTGAACTCAGTTTGAATTTCTAAAAATCCGACCTGCAGATTCTGTGGACTTGTGGACAGTTGTTTTTTTTAATTTTATGTAATTTTACACAAATGTAGTCATAGAAAAATATGTAAAATAGACAAAAATGCACATTTCCCCCATAGGCTAAAGTGTGAAAATAAAATACACATTTTTCAGGGATTTGTGTATTTGGGGGGAATTTGCGCATTTTCCGAAGTGCAAATTTGCCCAACTTTAAATTAATTTGCGCAAAAGAATAGAAACACATTTTCACAAAATCTGATTCTGTCAGTGAGTGGACGACAGAATGAAAGGCTCCTGACAATCCGCAAAGCATAGACGGAACAGTTTTCACAGCGCCCGTCCATCCCTGCACTGAAGTGAGCAGAATGCTTCTGTTCACTTCATGAAGAAAAGTTTTCAAACAGCGTGATCCTAAAATGGTGGTGGAGGTATCTGTGGCTGAAGTATTTATTTATTATTTACATTTAAAGCCTGCCCTTCACCCTATGGACAGAGGGCAGGTACACACATATCAATACAGGGGGGAAACCACGTGATCTCATATCCTTCATCTCTTTCCAAAGTCCTGGATAAAGAAGTATGTCTTGACATGCAAACAAAATGTATACAATGAAGGCACCAGGCACACCTGAGAGGGAAGGGAATTCCAAAACCTCAGGGAACCTCTACTTCCTAAGCCCTGCCAGCTCACACCGCCCAGGGCAGGGGAGGAGTGTTTTTCTCTCCCCCATCTCCATTGCCTCAATGGGAGAGAATTTACTGCACCAGATCTCAGACTGGCATAATTTCCAGCTCTGCTAGGGGGTGGGTGGTTCGGAAACAAAACCTAAGATCCTGTGGATTCTTGGCCATTTGCAACATGTCTCTAAACTGTTCTATTTTTGTTCCTGCCACTGGTGGGGCAGCCACAGCAGCAGAAAAATCTGCTGTCATCCAGAAATAACTTATGTGGGCAGACCTCCCACTCCCTGGGTGGAATCTCCCTGACTGCTGGTAGAGAAGGGGTTCCACAACATCCCTCAACCCTTCAGTGACCCTCTTGGTGAGCATGAGATTGCTCCCAGCTCTTTTAACAATTTCTAGAAAGAATCCTAGAGAAGAAGGTCCTCAAAATAAAATCCATTTCTGTATTGCTTTTGCTTGGCTTTTCCTGACACCTGAAATCTGCATGGAAATGGACAAATGCTGCATGTAATTTCAGATAGACCCACATACTGTATAAATGGTGTGGCATCTGTCTGGGTGCTTATAACTAAGGGGTCACATTTAGTCCTAGTTTCCAATAGAAGTAAAGTAAATTCATGTATTTACATAGAACATTATTTTGGTTTATCAAATCCACAATGGAATACTGTACACAATGAACTCTTAATTCCTATATATTTGAACTTAATCTGGGGTTTAAAAAGTCTGTTCCTGCATTTTAGTAGTTCTTGAACTAAAGAAGTGTGGTGCCAGCTTTTATTAATATTTTTGTATCTGGAGAAATGAATAGGATTTTCACTAATGTATCCATATGCAGATTGATGGCAAATGCCTGTGAAATGAGAAATTGCAATAATACGAAATCATAACACACGGTGGGGATATATTTATATTTGTAGGATATTGTTGGGCACTGAAGTATTAAACAAGCTAGAAAACTGTGTACCCTCTGCTAGCTTTGATGATGTTTTGTCATATGCTAGGATTGCAGATGCTGCTTATATTTATAGTAGATGCAGCACAGTAAAAGATGGAATTAAGTTTCATTATCTCTTCATCTAGTATAATAAAGTTACACCATGAGTTCACCATTTTGTGCATAATAATATTGACAAGAGCAAATTCTCTAAGTAAAAGGCATTTCTACTTGAAATTACACCTTCGGAAATCAAAACGCTACCTTCTGATTTCAGGAAAGCCTTGCCAGTGTTGCGCATGACTACACAGATTATAATGCATGAATGCCTGTATCTATGGGTGTGGATGGATCGCATGAGCTGGACCTTAGGCGCATATGCAGGCTCAAGGAGAACAAAGGCCTGTGGCTCACGCTGGCTCAGCTTGTCTGAGCGGGGAAAGCTAAGAAGGATCAGGCCTGGTTATTACTTGGATGGGAGATCCCCCTCCTCTAGTTTCCTGCATTGAGCAGGGTATTGGACTTGATGGCCTTGTAGGCCCCTTCTAACTCTATGAATCTATGAAATCTATGAAAGAATTTGGAGCAGAAAAGGGGCAACAAAACAAAAATGATCAAGGGGCTAGAGAAACTTCCCTATGAGGAAAGCTTAGAACATCTGGGACTGTTTAGCTTAAAAAAGAGGCAAGTAAGGGGAGACATGATAGACGTGTACAAAATGATGCATGGTGTGGAGAAAATGGATTGGGAGACATTTTTCTCCCTCATTCATAATACTGGAACCTGGGGTCATCTCATGAAGCTGACTGGTGGAAGCTTCAGGACAGATAAAAGAAGGACTTCTTCACACAGCGCACAGTTAAACTATGGAATTCACTTCCACAAGATGTACTGATGGCCACCAATTTGGAGGGCTTTAAAAGGGGATTGGACAAATTCATGGAGGCTATCAATGGCTGCTTGTCCAGTATCAGAGGCATAAGGAACACCCTTTCTGCATAGCCCTCTTCTGTTCTGATCAGCCTTTTGTTCTGCAAAAAATATGCTTCCGCAAGCTTGTTGTTATGAATGATATCTGTAACCTGTTATGCATACAACGAGCTTTAGCATTCTTATCCAGTTTGATTTCTGGCTACATGGCAGAGTTATAATATATTTTAAAACTGTAGTTTTAAAATGACTTTTGTAAACTTTCGTAATTAGCAGCTGTGCCTGGGTGAATCTCTGCTTTTCTTTTAACCTTTGTAGCAACCTTGTAAATCAGCCTTCCCCAACATGGTGCCCTCCAGATGTGTTGGACTACAACTCCCATAATTCTCAGCCAGCATGGCCAATGTGTCATAGTTCAACACATCTGGAGGGCACCAGGTTGGGGAAGGCTATTGTAAAGATATGGGCTCAAATCCAAGAGAGTGGGCACTGTGCAATCAGAGCTGTACATGCATGCCTTTAAAAAAAAAAAAAAGCAACAACTGAAAACCAGCCAATCATCTATTTGGTGGGAAAGGGAGAGCTGAGGGAATTGTGCATGTAGCACCCATTTTGCCCATGAGATTTCCCATCCAGAGAAAGATATAAGTGCCTAGAAATGTGTTAAGTGGCCAAGCTAGATATATTAAATAGGATTGCCATATGGATACTATTTTCTGTACTTTACACTCAAGACATTGTCTAGCTATAGAACTGACAAATAATAGAAGACATTTTTGTCCAAAAAAACCCCCCATTATAGGTGATTGGTCATACTTGACCAGGTATTGGAGTATTACAAGCAGTGTAATGACAACAAATTAGCTGGGGAGAAGCCAGAAGTTCTCTGGCTTCACAGTGACTGAATGCATTTTTAGCTGTGTTTTAAGGGGGAAATGATAGATGCGTCAGGTTCTCCAGAAGGAAGCAGGGTATCCAAATTTCCCAACTGAACATATTGCACACTAAACATTCTTTTCCATGCCACTTGCATGGAACATGAGCATCTTGCTGTCTTTAATTAAGAAGTTAACTGGACCATGAAGCATCGCCTGAGTAAATAGAAGTGATTTGTGCTTCATCAAGAAGGTGCATTAGGCATCTTTGCATTTCTTGCCTGTACATAAATTATGGAGATTATTAAAAATTGGAAGGGTCATCTATAAACCCATCTGTAGCTTAGATTCTTTGCTGTTCTTGGTATATAACTGTCTTCCTAACTGTTGTAATTTATTGTAGACTATTGAACAAACCATCTGCTTGCTTTTATAAATTTCACAAGCAAAGTTTGACTGAAAATTGCACGTAACAGCACAACTGTTAATTTTATGTGGTGAGAAATGGTGATAACAGTCCTGTAGTTTCCAATATATGTGCATTGGCATAGTTCACTAGAATTTAAGAGAGTAATTTTACAGTAGAGCCTCTTTAAAAATAGCTGATAGGAGGCAACTTTCCTGAATGTTCTTTTGTTTTCTTTTGAAATGTGCCATTTTCAGGTCTGCCAACAACTGAAGGGAGTAAACTGAGAGTTTGTTAGATAAAGGTGGGTATCTTCCTTCTTGATAACAGTGGGAATAAATAAGGCTATTCATCTGACACCCTGTGAGGTCCCTGAAGTCCTTTAGCCTGCATCCCAAGGGTTATTTGGTAACCTGGATTAGATGGAGTTTGAGTTACTCAAGCTCTACTACTGGGACTAAATCCCTAAATAAATCAGTAATTTCCATCATTGGTTGAATCAGCAATAGAAACTTTTATTATCGATGAGGAAGACATGTTTTGGTTTAGAGCTCTGTGTGGTATTACCAAGTTATAATTTGGCTAAGTTCCGGTTTCTGATAGTTTTTTGGAACTATCCAAAATAATTCTCATATCGTCATAGTAACTTGTAGTCAAAACACAATATTAATAAAATAAAAATAAAGCATTAATAAAAAAGCAAAAAATATATATGTTTGTAACATGGTTGCCGTGGCAGATGTAAATCAGGCAGTAGTTAGTTACAGAATATCCATAGCAAGAAGCAGTTGTTCTGGGATAGGAATCCAGTCTCCTCTCATGATTCCAACATGGTCTCATGTTTAAATTAAAGAACATAGTTTAAACTAACTCCAAAAGATCTGTAGCACTAGAAATGTCTCTCTTCCCATAGGAAATCTTAGCTGAGAAATTAGTGCCAGTGTGATCTAGTTTAGTATAACGCTAGACCAGGGAAGTTTAGATTTGTCCTAGTAGGCAATAAATGTGGATGAAGATGTTCCTGCTGAGTAGCATTCTAGTAGTATGTTACCATCCCACCTTTGTCATCCCCCTCCCTTTCCCCACCTGGTTTAAGTCCCAGTAGCTCCTGACAGATAAATGCCATATGCATCACTACCTTGAATTGTGCCACATATGCACACATGTGCACAAAATTAATATGGGCAAAGAAAGAACCTCATTTCCAGGTAATGAGGAATATATGCATACACAGAGAATATATGTATCAGGGGAAGTTCTAATAAAAATACTTGTGTCATAATGAAACTAGATCATATACAAGAATTCTAGGTCCTTAAAGGGACAGTCCACCCTTAAAGAGAGCTTAGAAATCATTTTAAATAAATAAATAGTAATGCTATCTGTTTTAAAGTCCTAATTGGCTAAATTTTCTAGTAGACTTGAAGATGTCTGGAAGCATTTGAGGGTTCTTCTCATTAATGTGGTAAACTTGTGGCTGACATGTATAACCACAGACTACAGGTGCTACAAGATTGAATATTCCTTAGTATCAAATAAGGACATGGTCTGAGGCACATTATATAGCCAACTTGCCAATCCAGACCTATATAGCAGGTCTGGATCCAGTCAATGTCAAGATGGGAGACCACCAGGGCTCCCCATATTGCCACCCTGAGTTTGATGATGGAAGAAAGGCGGGATACAAATCAAATAAAAAATACGATTCCCCCCATATATAAAACTAGCATATCAAAAAGAAGACTAGGAGACCTGGAATATAGTGTTTCCCAGACACAGTTCCTTATGACCACAGCCAGAAATAGGCCTTCTTCTGCAATAAACATAGAGCTACTAATCATCAGCTGACCCTTTGCTGTCAGTGTGGAAAAACATGAAACAATCAATCGTAAGGCTAAAACAATCCTAATATTCCATTTTATCATGAACAAAATCACCATAGGTCTGTCCAAGTAGAGAATTAGTTTCTTGATTAGCAAGTTTGTGGCCAATAATTTGGACCAATTTTGCAACATCGGAGACCTTAACTTAAAATGTACGGGATGTATGTCAATTTCACCTTGCAGATAGGATTCTTGAAAAACCTGAAAGCCCATCTCTTTAAGTGGCATTTTTGTGAAAGTAATATACATATCACCATTCTAAAGGAACATTGATATAGAGCAACATGGAAAGTGGCCCAGAACATATCCTCACATTGATTTAAATGTAAATTTGAATATACAGTACCTTGTTTTACACTGAAATGCATGGAAAATACACATGAAAAGAATGGCATGTACAGTCCTGGCATGTGCAATGCATTTTTGCAGTGGTCTATCCAGTGCAGGACTGAGACCCATAAACATTTCTTTCCCTCTGTGTGTGTGTCTTTTCTCTCTTCGTATTCAGTAAATTGATCTCAACCTCTAATAGATGCTACATAATTTATGCTGCCCTGCATTTTCTATTTCCATGAAAGTGCCTACTTTTATTCGTGCCCACTCTCTCCTTTAGGCTACTATTAGCATGGTACAAGAAGTAAACGTTGAAAAATAATTATTTTGCAAAAGCACTTGTCTCATAATGTTTAAAAAATTGCCAGAGAAAGGTTTTAATGTTGAAACTGTTCTCCATAATTCAGGTGGTTATATTGCTTTATTAGTTCTGAGGGCATACCTTTCTCAAAGGGGGGGGGGCACAGACATACTGCTAAACACTAGAATACTAATTTGGATTAAACAGTGAAACCCAAACCTTCCTTATAGCACAAAATAGTGTGCATTTATAAACAATAAAATATGCAGATAGATGTAAAATCAGTTCCTACGCACATGTAACACAATTGTATTTTATTAGATACCTGTTATATTTTGCAGTCATGGTATCTGGTTAAATTTTTATCAGATTCACATGTAAGAAATATATGCATATAAGGCGAAAGAAGGGGGGGATACATTTTTCAAAGACCCATATAGAAGAACTGGTTTCATTAAATGATAAAACAAAACTTAACATTCACCTATAAAACCATCTCACCTCCTTTCCCCAAAAATGCATTCCTAAAGTACTGCCTTCAAAGACAAGAGGCCTCTTTGACTGGGTGAGTTTGAACAAGATGACAACCCACCCTGTGAATAAGCTATACAGTGTTGTTTGTGGAACAACACACGGCGTGCCCGACAGACAATCAGGCTCACCGTGGGTTGTCCCCCCCTTCCCTGTTGCTCATCCAGCGGGTATCCCAGGGGATTTGGCGGCTGAAGCCACCTTGTCTCCTCTCCTTGTTCCACTCACGACCCGTTTTCATTCACCGCTGCAGTTTTTTTCCTTTTCCCCCTTTCACAGTCTTTTCACGATCTCTAGCCAAAGTGTAAAGTCTTGCCTGCTCAATGTCATGGTAAGTGTCTGCTGTTAAAGTGCAGTAGATACCAGCCATAGACATGGACCAAGCAAGGCTGCAAATAGGCTATTTTGTTACTTTGCTTCTCACTTGACAGCTGTCAAATGGCAAGCTGTCAAGAGAAAAGCAAAGCAGTGAAAACATTTTTGCTTGCGAAAGGGAATGGCAAGTATATCATGCCCTTCTCAGCGAGATCCTCTAGCTTTGAAGTGTGGACCTGACAGTGTCCTCCACCTTTCCATACTTTCCCAAGACTCTAAGTGCTTGGGAATTGGGAAAAGTGCATCCCACCCCATTTACGGGAGCACAGAGTTTTGACAGCTGTCAAAAGAAAGGGTGTCCTTTAAGTCAGTGTTTTTCACAGGGCTAAACAGGGTGTTGTTTTTTTACAGGAAAATATACAGATTACATGGCTGCATATTTCCCTGTCAGAAAACCCTCTTTAGCCCTGTGAAAAACTGTTTAAAAAGCAACTCAGACAGTGACAGTCACCCCAAAGTGCTGCTTCAATTGTGGGGCAGCTGGCAGTGGCGGTGGCCCAGGCTGCCTTGGCAAGAGCAGCAAAGGATTTTTGCCGCTCTTGCCAATAGGCTTGCTCACCGCTGACAATAAGCTGCGCTGGGTTGTCATGTCATGCGAACCCAAACCATTTCCTGTAGGGTGGCTTGTTCGTGGGCAACAAGCCACCCTAACAATCCATGGCTTGTTGGGGTTTTTTGACCCATGATAGGTTGTCCTGTCATCTCAACCTGGGCATGGCACTGGGAAGCAGCTAGCAAGCTGCTTGGCAAGAGTAGCAAAAACAAACAAACATCACAACCTTGCCTCTCTTGCCAAGCTCACTTGAGCCACCACCAGTGCCAGCTGCCCCAGAAGTGCCGAAGTGGCACTTTTGGGTGACTGTCAGTGGCTGAGTGTCCCCCACCACAATTGTGAGCCCTTTTCAATGTCCAGGTTTGGTATCTGCTGCACTTTGACAGCAGGTACTCCCCAGGACATTGCCCAGCTGAGGCTTCCCGTTTCTGCACTCACAGAACTGAGCACGTCCACAGTTGTGCAAGTGCAGCTAATTTAAAAACAAAACAAAACACAAAAATATTTGTGCCCATTGCTGGCGCAAATTTCTTTCTTTTTAAAAAAATATTTTGCAAACCACTGACAACCCCTCCAATGTGCTGCTTGGGCACTTTAAAGGATCGATCACTGGCTGTCAAAACAGAGATCATGAAAACTGGCTGTCAAGTCCAAGATCATAATCTTGGGGGAGGGGGGGGAGAGAGAAAGGAGGAAAGAAACCACTGCAAGCAAAAAAGGGCTCGCGATCGTGGTGGGGAGATCAGGGAGGGGATGAACAACCCACGGTGAGCCCAATTGTCTGTCAGGCACACTGTGGGTTGTTTGGCTTATTGCCAGGGTGGGTTGTTGTGACGTGTGAACTCGCCCACTATGTTGTTGTTTGTTTTAATTACTGCAGTAATGGTAATTTGAATCAAGGTGATCTGAGCAGCATTAGACAGGGTGATTTTAGTCTTCTAGGACATGGCCCAGCAAAGGTTAAGCGCATTTTAGACCCATGTGCATGTGATCATTTATCTCTTTGCAATCATGTTTAAAAGTTACTATTATTTCATTTCATTTCTATACTGCCCAATAGCTGAAGCTCTCTGAGCAGTTCACAACAGTTCATAGAATTGCAAACCAATTACAAAATTACAGACCAAAGTTCTTATCTTTGGTTTAATCATACCCATTGTTTGCAGTATGCACTTCTGTGGAGAGTTAATACATCAGAGTAATAAGGATCATGCGTAAAATGTTCAGCTGAATTGGAGCAAAGTAGTGCTCATGAAGCCATGTTTGCTTCCTGTTTTTTCAGTGATATTCAAACAGCAGAGGCTGCCAGATATTATTCTAAAATTTGATTAATTTGACAAAACAACAAGCCACTAATTAGCAACTGCTGACTAATAAGTAAATATTTCACACAGCCACATCTCCACTCACTCACTGAAGCTATGTGATATCTGGTACATCTCTATTCGAAGTCTGCATTGTTAGTTGCCTTGCACTAGGGAATTTGCTTTGTGGGAAATGCTCCAAACGTCTCTTTTGGTTTCATCTCAGGATCTTGCTTCGCCTCTAGCCAACTGTAAACAGCAAGGTAAGGAGCAGGCAACCAGAAGAATAAACAAGGCAGACTGAGACCATTAATGTGGCAACAGTTCCAGTTGCAAGAAATGTCAACTAAACGTGAGCATCACAAGCTGATGCGAAATCCTTGTTGGCATTTTGTATGGTGTAGGTGGAGGTCTTCAGGCAGAAACCAGTGGGATTTGGAGTACACGTACATGCTTTCTAACAAGTTTCTTCCCTTTCTTTTTTAAAGTAGTAATCTCTACATACCTTGAAAACTTCAATAGTATGGGTCCTGCTTGCAGCTTGATGAAACTCAAACATATACTTAATTCATTGGGAAAAAAATCAATGAGAATAAATCCAATGATAGTACTTTCATCTGAGAATTCCTGTTCTATTGCTGCTTCAGCTGATGATAGCCACATCCAACACTGCTGATTTAAAGCACTAAAATAACTTTTTGAAGCAAGGAATCTTAGTTGCCCTGTATTTCAGATCTGGCGAGATTCCAAACAGCCAGTGGTGTACTGGAGCCAGGCTCACGAGTTTGATTAGCAGGGACGGTGACATCACCCGCCATCCCCCTCATGCTACCCCATTCCCTCTGTGCTGAGCTGCAATCCTCACAGTAGCTGGGGAGAAATGGACTTTCCCAGCAACAATATCTTGTGACACTATACACACACACACACACATATAATATTACAATATATTACAACTATCCCTGTTGTAATGCAAAATATATTACACTATATATTACAACTAAATATATTACAACAATATATTACAACTATCCCTGTTGTAATGCAAAAGTATTTTGGGGTGGCTTGGCCTTTAACGGGTAATTAAGACCCATTAGCTTTACAAAAGACCTACAAAATATATATATACACACACACACACACACACACACACGGATCAATACAGCTGCCTGCATCCCCCCCCCCCGCATTCTCCCGGCGGGGGGCTGTGTTATGGGGACTGTCACGTTGAGCACCTGCACCTCAAAATTTACCACTGCATCACTGCAAAGAACTACAGGCAGTCCCCAGGTTATGAACAAGTTCCGTTCTTAAGAATGGCTTTAAGTCGAATTTGTTGCGTAGTATACTACGCTATGTACTCTACGTAAACGACATAGTGCCGGGGAGCCCAGAAGTCCGTTCTTAAGTATGGGTTGTCTATAAGTCGGATGTTCTTAACTCAGGGACTGCCTGTATATTGAAACCTGCTTTCTCAAGCATCCTATATTCCTACCAAGTCACTTCCTCGCAGGTCCTCTACAATAAAAATGAGTATAACTTAATTACTCTACCTCACAGAGGTAGTGCGACAAGATATTAAAGAGAAAATGTCACCCAGACTTTCCATTGGAGTTGTAATAAATGTTCAATGTGCACTGTGCTCAAGATAGTAAAGGGAACCCTTGCATAAATATGTTTTATTTTTCTTTATGTCTGCTGCCATCATGACACTGGGAAAAGTACAAAAACAATTTCTTCTGCTGGTTAAGTCATTTCTTAAAGTATATCCAGGCCCTGATAGAGAAGAGGGGAGACATTCTTGCAGTAAACAAACTTTCTTCTTGAAAATAATTTCACAAGTAACATTCAAACTGCAATCTCATTGAGTCTGCCTATAGCATAGTGAAAGGAATTTCATTAAATGTTGCTAACATGTCATAAGCTCCCTTAAATGGAAGGGTAATGGCTCATAACATTTGTAAGCTTTTTAATTTCATGCAATATGAGCAGCATAATCATCACCTATTAAAGTCAATCAACTGTGCCAAGTGGGCCTACCTGCCTTGGATTTTGTCTACATTTTCATAGTGGGTTCACCTGTAAACCTACTCTGAAAACAGCATGTTTGCACCATTGTGTCTGTCATCTAGGGCAGCATAGCAGATAAGACCATTGCGGGGGCTGTCTGGTTGCACATACAAACCTAAACGCTTCCGGAGGGTTGGATGGTGGGGCCTTTCAGTTTGCAATAAATGGGTTTTCCTTTGAGCCAGTAGATCAAATCCACAGTTCATTGGCCCCATCATAAATAAAATATGAGGGAAAGGAATTAAAAAGATAAACTGACAAATGCTCTATCACTGAGTTTTGGCACCATCAAGCTTCAGTACTAGGAATGGGCTTAGGTGTACCTGAGATACATGGGGACAAGCTGTTGCATAGTCTGTGGGCAGGCAGAGTATCAAAACGAGAGAGTAAATCTGACTCCCCAGCCAGGGCAATTTTGCCTAGAGCTTCCTGCCAGCTGGCCTGCTACCAGCAGCAGCCCTGGTGGCACAAGGAATAAGGAAGGGCATTCCAGATGGTTTTGTGTAGGCCTTTTCCACCTCTGTTGTAAAATATTAACAATCCGCTTTTAGTTTTCCAACACAAGTTTGCTTTACAATGATACTACATAATTAGACTTCTGGAGTGTAAAAGGTTTGGCTGCTCTTGTTTGTTATAGTCTGTTATGATCAGAAGCTTCTGCGGCAGTATTTTAAGGCTAGGGTGGTAACTGGTGTACTGTTGCCTTGGTGCACTGATTGGGGTAGCTGATCCTTGATGTCCTTTTTGTACCCTTTAATAATTCTGAGCTGCATCACATAACAGAAGAATGTAATGTCTAGTCGCAGCAGGGCAGACTGAGAAGAAAAGAGAAATGATAAAAGGAAGTCAAGAAAAAAAGTATATTTATAGTTTTACTTTATATTTAAGATTACAAAACTGCCTTTCCCCTGGCAGTGACTATGCTGATTTGCAGCCTCAATAAAATAATCATATAAAATATCATCATAGGCTTATTAGAGGAGGGTAGGAAGAGCTGGAGAGTTGTGAAAATGACATCTCTGAAATACTAATCCTTTTATTCTAGGGTCTGTTTGTTGAAATCACATTTTAAAGACTTTAAAGAAAATACACATATTTTCTGATATGTCTGACATTGTGTGATAGCTTCTTTTCTCCCCCTTTTTTTGGGTGTGTGTGTGTTGCAATTCATCTTATATTTTTGTACTGATTTATGTGGTTGTTTGTATACTGATCGCCCGCAGTTAATGCAGTAAAGAAATCTCTATAAAACACAATGAAATACACATTAAATTAATCACTAGTAACATAAAAAGACATAAGAATATAAAACATCAGCACACCTACATACATTTCCCAGTCTACCAGCCACAGAAGCTGCAAAGCCTACAAGGCCTACTGGCCTTAACTAGTGTCTAAGGCTGCAATACTATGCACATTTACCTGGGAAATCAATAGCTTAAGGGCACAATCCTATGACCTCCCAACCTTGCTTGGGGGACCATAGGATTATTCAGAGTCCCAGCTCAGAGGTCTGTGAGCTCGGGGCGGGAAGGGGAGGAGGCTGAGGCCGACGGCTTATGCCATATCCAAACTGCGCTCCCCCCCCCCAGCCTCCTTCCTTCCCTCTCCAAAGAGCTTTATCTAGACAGCCAAAAACAGCCGTCTAGATTAAATGCAAAAATCTCTGCCACCACACCTCATGCCGTGCTTTGCGTGCACATAAGCCTCTGAGTTCAGATGCTTACATGCATTGGGGGTGTGTGTGTGACAGGATCGCACTCTAAGTCTGAATAGACATTGCTCTGTAAAACTAGTGTTACTTGGTGGGTATTCCTGGAGAGAGAATTCCACAGCTGCAGCACCATCACAGAGTAGAGTGTACACTGAACGCTTACTGATCTAGTTCTTCCATTGGACTTCAGTTCAATCTCAATAAGCAGGGAATCTCATATGGGAAAAAGTAATATCTGAAGTACTTAACAATACTCAGAATTGGAAGGCAAGCTTGCAGGTGGATGGAAGGCAACTCAGAAGAAAATTAATAAATACGGTTGCATCAAACATTGCCTTGCTACAGATGCAACTACGGTTAGGCACTCAGGAGCACTCCTTGCACAGGCATTTCTCCCTTCCTTTCACTTTTGAATCTAACTATGGTTATATCTCTTCCCACTGTTAATGCTAACAATACGTAGCACCAAACCAGAGATTGGAACTATTGCTAGCCTTGCAGGCTGTGGTTTGGCTAACTATGGTTCATGTTAACATTGGTACAGACATTATGCTAACTATGGTTAGCTCCAAAATGAAAGGGAAGAATGATTACAAAAGTGGGAGGGAGGAGAAATACACAACCATAAGCGGAAGGGTGAAGAGGAAGAGGAGGAAGTGTGTGATTCCATAGAGTGCTACTGATCACCTAACTATAGTTAGCCAATTGGCAGCATTACATCTGCACTAAGCCATTAAAGATAGGGCTCTTAGCTAGCCTGCTGCCAGAAAGACTACTCCTTCTGACCAAGGGTATTTGATGAGGGTCTTTGTTATTGATACCCATGTTTAATCTTCTGATTCACTGTGCCATGTAGCAATGTTCTAGGAGAGTCTTGATCTTCTTCTTAGATTAAAAGCAACATTAAAAACATAACAGGAATACACACACACACACACACAGTGAGAATGTTCCATTTGAACAGGGAATGCTGAAGGATTTTTTTAATTGTTCCTTTTTGCTACCTCCAAAGCTGGGCTGCTTCTTACAGATTTGCTATCTAAATACTAAGCAGGTTGAGTCCTCCTTAGTTGATGAGATCTGACAGCCTGAGGTGGTAACAGCCAAAGAATGTGATGTACTTTTACCTTGTAAAACATCAATACCTCAAAGGAAATAAATAAATAAAATTACCAACAATCAGGTTGACTGGAAGATAAGGACGGGATCATTTGTCTGATGGAGCAGTTGTGCCTTTCCATCTACAGCCTCTTGTTCACCCTGCGCTTTGATTATGTCTCTGGGACTGTTGGTTTATGCATATCTTCATGGTGTTATTTCTGGTTTGTTTTCCCCCCTTTTCGGGTTCAAAGCCCTCCATTCTCCAAGTGACACAACCCATTGCTGCATTCAGGAGCAAACTAGATGTGATGTGTTAAATTTGTCTTTGCATTTAAAGTGCAGGGTGGTGGTGGTGTTTTTTTTTTTTTTAATGCAAATTGGATTAGCTGGGAGGACTGACAATTAATGGGATCAGAGCAGGCATGGAGAGGAAATGTAACCCTTTCCAGCCCTGCTGCAGTCCTGTGGAAAATCCTTTTCTGCTGCTGGTATTTGCTTTGAGGGGAAATCCCTCATCGGGGTCATTCACTTCTAACTTTACCCTCAGCATGCAAGTCTCCAATAATGTCAGCATCTCCGTACAATGCCACAGAGCCAGTTGTATGTAATTGTGTGCTCTGTGTTCATCTTAAGAATCAGGGCATTACAAGGGCCATGGAACCTTCCCAGGGAATAAAATAGTATAGGAGATATGGGGGAACCATGTAAAAACTGACAGTTCCCTGGGGCAGGCACACTCTGGCCTCTTCCATTTGCCAGAGAACCAAGGGCCACTGGAGGCTGCACCCCACGCCTCCCAAGATTAACATCACAGCAAGGGGGAGACCAGCTTGACGTCATACATTCGCCAAAGAAGGAATAGCTGCAGGGAGCTGTTTTGCCCTTCCCTGCCAGGAAAAAAACAAACAAACATCTATAAGAACCTTGTAACTAAGAACTGGTGCCTGAGTTTTGCTTTCTTCCTCCTCCCTCCCAATCTCTTTTCCTTTTGTGTCATGTATTTTATATTGTAAGCCTGAGGGCAGGGACTGTCTAATATTAATCTTTGTAAGCTACTCTGGGAGCTTTTTTTGGCTGAAGGTGGGGCAAAAATGCTGTGAATAAATAAATAAATAAATACTCTACCTCCCCTTCTTCACTACACGCCATTTGAGTACTAGAGATCCAGCTACAAAAAAAGGAAATTTTGGTTAGACATAGGAATGGGTTCAGCTGTTCCAGGAGGAGGTGCTAAGTAATCCAATCATGCATAGCTCTGCTATGCGTAATTGGACAAGTGTTTAGTTTGACCCTCATTCAGAGGATCCTATCACACTTGATGCTCATTGACCAGGATGGATGTGGAATTTGACCTTCACAAGTCCAAATGGACAAGGATTTGAGTAGGCATGTAGTGGTGTCCATAGCACCCACTAAGCACTCTATCTGCATCATCAGGTGGTTAAACACAGCCAATTAAATTTGGACACCTGTATTATAGACACCGCCCCTAAAAAGAAGCCCATGAGAGAATGTATCTGATCGATTTCATCTGGAAAGTACTTAGTAGGACTGTCTCTGCATGTTACTAAAGGTTCTAAAGCTCCAGACAGACAGAAACTAGGCTGTAGCAATCCCATCACCTTGTAAAAAAGACTGTAGGGGGAAGAGCCACAGCTCAGTAGTAGAGCACACACTTTGCATGCAGAAGGACCCAGGTTCAAACTCTGGCATCTCCAGGTTGGGCTTGGAAAGACGCTGACCGAAGCCCTGGAGAATTGTTGCCTGCCAGTGGAGACAATACACTGGATCAATAGTCTGAGTATAAACCAGCTCCTATGCCCTAGAAAATTAGTAGTACGTAGTAGTAATACAGTCATGCCTTGGATTGAGAGCATAATTCGTTCCTGAAACGTGCTTGTAATCCAAAACACTCTTATATCAAAACGAAATCCCCCCAAAAAAAATTTGTACAGAGATTTTTAATTTAAGCCATAATACAGTACTTGTATTGCAAGACGTCACTTGTATATCAAGTAAAAAAAAATTAAATAAATATTTAAAAATTTGCTTGTCTTGCAAAACGCTCTCAAACCAAGTTACTTGCAATCCAAGGTATTACTGTAGTAGTAAAACATATTTATATGTTGTCTTAAACTAAAATATATCTTCAGGGTGGCTCCAATGGGCAAAAAAATATCTCTTGGACAGGACTGCATGGATGCAATGATAGTAGAGAAGTGAAATCTTGTTGCCACCATCCGGAGTAGGCCTTTGAGTGGGGTTTAAGATAAGTTTTCCCAGGCTAGTACTCTTTTCTTCAACTACTTCTGAAGTGAAACCATTATCAGTTTTTGTCTTTGTACATAAGCTCTCCACCACCGCCTGGATCAGGCAGTTAGGGTGCAATCCTATGCATGTTTAGACAGAAAAAAAGCCCTACAAGTCCCAGAATTCCCCAGCCAGGACTTCTTTCTGTCTAAGCATGCATAGAATTGTACCTTTAATCTCTTATCTAGGTTACATTGTCTCTAGTGTCTTCTGCTAGCAGTTTTGAGGCTCATGCACAATGCCTCTTGACCATCCACTTGAGAGCCTGCACATCCTTATCCACTCCCATTCTTGCTATTCTTTTGCAAAGCTCGATCATCTCCCATAAGTTTTGTTCTTCCTGGATCACCAGTTCACGCTGTTGTTTGGAAACACAAAATTAACACAAAGCTGATTTGAATGAAAATTAGTTGAGACTGAGAGTAAAGACTGACTAGGGGTGCAGAAACTAGCATGGAGGGATTTACTGAGCCATGTGAGCCGGCCGGCTGAATAATACGTTCAGCAACAAGATGATCTGGAAAGGATTTAAAAAGAATTCTCATCCTTCATCTGCAAAGGCCAGCTGGAAAAGGTGCTATCATTACCAGCCTTTTTATATAATAGTTCAGTTTGACAGATTTGTTGCTGAACTGAACTCTGAACTGAAATCAGTGTGACTTTCGTTCCTTACAGTTTCTAAGCTGAAGAGACCTTGGTCTTCATAAATCTAATGTGGCATTTCATCAGCTCCTTGATTTGTGTTTGATCTGCTCTCTCCGGGTATTCCTGCCATAGCACAGAAGTGCAATAAAGTCTGTTGTGTATCTGCCATAATCATGGTGGTTATTGAAATTGTTTGCTAGCTCCCATGAAGGCCGCTGAACAAACAATCTGCATTTTTGTGGTTTATCATCTTGACTCTAATATTAAAGAAGGTATACGGAATGTATTCCCCTTGATCATCTGAGTGAGAAGTCTTTGCATGGTAGGCAGCTCATAGGGATATATGAGAAATTTGTTTCAGTGCATTTATGAGCAGAATTTACCATGTTTGCAGCTCCTGAACCCAAATACGAACACAATCTGTAGTCAAAGCCTCATACATTCCTGAGCTTGCAGTGCTGTATGTGTATGTGTGTGGGGGGGAAGCAATGCATTCAGAAAATGTGTACATAGAGAAGTATGCAGGCCCTGCTCACGCCCGTCAGAGACTCGCTTTGATATAAGAGTGTTTTGGGTTACAAGCACGGTTCCGGAACGAATTATGCTTGCAATCCAAGGTATTACTGTAGTCTGAGGGCAGAGGGCATGCCTGTTTGGGATTTTGGCAAATAGGGTTCTTGTTTTTTCTTCAAAAGTAGGACTTTCTTGCATTCTACAGTCCTTCCCCACCCCCCACCCCAAAAAAAGGCTAGAGAGACTCACTCTGGACTTCTTTTCCATTTTTGGTTGCCCTGTAGATCTACACATGGCATACCCACACTACTAATATGTGGAGTGATGATAGAGACACACTTTCTACATGATCATTGGATTAATTCCTAATCCTAAATGCCATATCTCCCCTTTGTAATTCTGAAGAAGCCACAAAACTTTCCCTGTAGCATTTCAAGACTTATTTTGTCTATCAGATAATTGGGATAATTTCCTCTTGAATGCAATGTGACCACACATTCCATCTTCATTTTTTCCCCTTCCTGTTCTTCTAAGAACATTCCTATTGAAGAATAATCTCTATAATAAAACATTTTGTTTAAGGGAAAGTTAAGGCAATAACAATTTATTCTTGCACAAAAAAGCATTAAAATTCCAGGTTTCCATGGCACCTGGCCCTGCCTTGTAAGCAGGAAATACATCTTTACATACATATTTTGTGTTCACTTTCAACTAAGCCTCCATGAACCCATACTTTTCCTTGGTCTCTCAGCCCCAGTCCTCCTCCTGTGGTTGTATAATCTTGGCACATTTGAGAATATGCTAACTCTCTCCTTTTTGCTGCTTTCTCCTGCAGCTATTAAGCATTCTGGGAAATAAAAGGCAAAGCAAAAAAAGAGACATTAGTATAGTTTCCTGCATTGAGCAGGGGGGTGGACTCGATAGCCTTCTAGGCTCCTTCCAACTCTATGATCTATGAAATCTATGAAACCTCTCCCACTCTTTGCCTGTACTAAACCTTCTCCTTTCAGCCATGTTCTTCTAGGACTTTGACAAAAATCTAGCAGTAAAAGGATTGGAAGGGAGTGAATTCCATTTGAATGAAGGAAACCCTCTATATCCATTTAATATTAATGGCCTCAAAATAATCATTCCTTCCTAAAACCAAGACCCTGTTCCCATGGGTCTTTCTTGAACATGCACCTTCATTTTCCACTCACTCACAAATCATGCATACAATTCTTCTTGTTTCATATATAGTGCAAAATTCTAAGAACATTGTATGTGTAGGCTGTGGAGGGTGCCTTGCTGTGGTCCCAGCCTTCTACTTGTGGACTAAGACGTTATATGCCTGACTTCGAATTTAATGGTCTTCTTAGCAGCCATCTTCATACTGACTTTCTAGTGAATCTATTGGATAATCTCCCTACGCTCCCATTGCCTATTTGGTGGTGCCATCTCATCATCATCAGGCGATCACTCGTGACCGAGTAAGATTGTCTTCCGGGATAAAAGGAGGAAATTCTAAAGAAGATTGTGTAGACTCTAGCGATGGGTCCGTAAGTGACTGTGGAGGCCAATTCTAGATCCACACAGCTTCCCACAGTGAGGACACAGGTTACCAGATAGAAGATGGTCCTGTAAAGGATTCATTTGACGTGCTTTTCGCTTAGCACGTTTCTCCCTTTCACCTTGCACTCGGGCTTCTTCAAAGTCCATGGAACCTTTGTGAAAGGCCAACCTCCATTTAGATCGTTCATGGGCCAGAGCTTCCCAGTTTTCGATGTTTATATTGCATTTTTTTAGATTAGCCTTATGAACATCTTTAAACCTCTTATATTGACCACCGATATTCCGCTTTCCATCCTTGAGTTGGGAGTAAAGTAACTGCTTTGGGAGGCGGCAGTCAGGCATTCGAACAACATGACCGGTCCACTGAAGTTGGCGTTGAAGGATCATTTTTTCAATGCTAGTAGTCTTGCTTCTTCCAGTACACTGACATTTGTTCGCCTATCTTCCCAAGTAATTTGCCGGATTTTCCGGAGGCAACGTTGATGAAACCTTTCAAGGAGGTGGAAGTGACGTTTATAGATAGTCCATGTTTCGCAGGCATACAATAAAGTTGGTAATACAATGGCTTCATAAACCAGTGTTTTGGTCTTCTTACAAATATCCCGATCCTCGAACACTCTATGTTTCATTCGAGAAAATGCGGCACTTGCGGAGCTCAGACGATGCTGGATTTCACTGTCGATGTTAGCTGTAACAGAAAGATACAGAAAGATGGCACTTGGTGCCATCTACCAAGTGAATAACTCAGCATCTTGCAAGCTAGTGAGACCCTGCAAACCTAAGCGATCCTACATGTTTGCTGTAAAATAGTGAGGGCCCCACATCCCTCCCAAAAGCCCGGAGCTTGCTTGCCAAAAAGTACTGCAGCTTCTACAATCGTTGCCCTCTCCTGCTATGACTCAACTCTCCTAATATGATACATACAGTGCACTTTCTGTCTTATCTGTTCTTGCTGTGGGTTGCCTCCATTTGAGATTAGATGCTAGATGCACCTTGCCGGCTCCTGTTACCCCAAAAAGTGAATCGGGCTGATGGAAGTGTTCTGATTGAACTTTCAAAAAAACCCTTGAAGATTATTTTTTTTAGTGTCCCATGGAACAGAGCTCCTGTCACGTGCAGCCTCCTTCCCATTTGCCCTTAATACAAGACCAATGACCCCAGGTTGAAGCATACACTCTGTTCAGATGACAGGTTCCCACAGGGCCTTTCCTCAGTTGCAAAGAGTGTCAGTTGTTACAGATTGTGGAGCTTGTTCTGCACTGCAAATGGAAGAGGTGGGAATGAAGGCCCAATTTGAGTCAGGAAAACATTGTGAAGAGTCTACTTTATTTGAGAGGCAGAAATCTTCATTTCACGTTCCTTCCTCTTGGAACTCTCACCCCATCCCTATTTGGAACCACATTTGTATGTTAGCTTTCTCTAAAATTTAATGGTTAAATTTTAATCCTATTTTTATTATCACTACTGTACCTCCTGACTGATTCATTTGGCTGATTTTGCTTTATTATATTATATTGTGTTTGTATTTCTATATTAATGATATTTTTGGTTTTAAGATGATTGTTTTTATTCTGGGTTTTTTTTTTCTCTTGTAAACCGCCCAGGGAGCCTTTTGGCTGATGGGCGGTGTAGAAATATATTAAATAAATAAATACATTCTCTACCCTTTATTTTTCAACCTGAAGATGCATAGAAGTTGACTATCTTCTAACTTCCATTACACATTTTTTATATGTACTAGAAGTACTAGAAGTTCAAATATGGGACAGATTTATTTTTATTTGTGATAAGTGATAACTTCTTTGCTTGATTCCCTCTTCTTTTCTTCTTCTTCTTCTTCTTCTTCTTTTTTTTTTTAAAAGGATTGTAGGTTGCCAGTTTTCAACATGTTGCACGAATCCTGTGCATCTGCATCTTTTCAAGATGGTGTGATCCCATAGCAACACCATCTGTTAGTTCAAAATGTGGTTTCTTAAAGATGAAAGATATGTGGTGTATATCATAATTAGTTTGCATGCTGTGACTTCTGATTGATTTTATTTCAGTTGTTGCATACACTACATATGCCGGTGCGCCCGAAAGTATTGCCTACGTATCAACATATGGGGTATAGATTAATTTGGACACTCATGAATTATTTCTCCTTTCTGAGCATATGGGGATGTTTTCTAGTATTATGGTTACTTACAGTACTGGAATGACACGCAAAAATCTCAGCCAGCCTCTAAGTCTCCTTTTGCTACATGCTAGGAAAGCACATAAGAAAATTCACCCAACTGAGAAAAGATTAAATTGTAATTTAACAAAAACAAACAACAGCTGGTCTGTTACACATGAACAAATGGACATGTGATTCTATTGGGGAGGGGTAGAAGGATGGTGTATTTATTCTTTTCTTTATTGTTTGTTGTTCTGTTTGTACAGTGGAAGGATTTCCCCCCCTGCTGACTTCTATTAAGGCCAATTTACACACCTACCTTGATTGTACTGGAGAACATATTTTCTTGGTTTGTTTTATAGTTTGACCATGTATTAAGAGAGCTTATGGTGTCATTTAGTCTACCATTGAAAGCTGGTTGAACAATGGTGCATCTGAGGCCATAGTGGTACCCTTAGATCATATGTCTCAGTCCATTTGTTTATATATTCTTAGACTAGCTTTGCCAAGAGGATGAGAACCTGTGAATGAGGATTTGTTTATTCCAGACAATAAATGAAGGGGCATTATGGACCTGGTCTACACTGCATCTGTACCGACACCTCTCATGGCAGTATATCAAATCAAACACAGGTAATCAGTTGGTATAGTCTGCTACCAGACAGGTACCTGCCTGTACCAGACAGGCCAAGCCCATACCTCTACTTGCTCATGTCCTAGGTGTGGCCTAGGATGCAATTTCCCATCCTTTATGGCTGTAATTCCTGCAACGAAAACAGCCCCAGCCCAAGGGTATGGTGAATATCAGTGGACAGTCTCATAGCAGCATTGATACATTTTACCAGATATGAAGAAATGTCCAATTGTTTGTGTACTTCTAGCTCAGAGAATCTGTAGTCTCAGGAACAAGCCAGAACATAGGTGGCTTAACCAGATAAGTGGGAAAGCAAACAAGAAAGATAAGGGTAAATAGACCAGCTTGGATACAGGAAAGATACAAGTTCAGAGAGATTCACAGTACAGCAAGGTAAAGAGTAACTGAAAGCACAATAGATGTGAGACATAGCCAATGAACTCTAGCAGGAGCTGAGCAGCTACCAGCAGCCTCTTCCTTCCTCCTCTTATAGCAGGGGTGGGTAACTTGTGACTAGGATGTGCGCAGAGCTCAGCTGGGGGGTGGAAGTCCGACGAACTCACTGGGCTTGACCCCCTGAGCTCTGCTCACCCTACTTTTTCTCCGGCTCGACTCGCGTTCCTGCGAGTCGAGCCAGGGAAGTGACTTCTGGGTTCCTGGCGCTACGTTGTTTATGTAGAAAATGACCTAATTTGTGCAAATTAGGCCATTTTCTACGTAAACAATATAGCGCCGGGCACCCAGAAGTCTGGCGAGGGCCTCAGCTGGCACTCGCGCTCGGCTCACATGTGCCACAAGTTGAGTGCTGGGCGGGTTGCCCATCCCTACTTGTGACCCCTCCAGATGTGGTTGGGCTACAGCTCCCATCATCCCTGACCATTTACTGTACTAGCTGGGGCTTATGGGAGAAGGGGTCCCTCCTCCCTTGTTATATCTGGAGCACCACAGGTTCTCCAGACCTGTTTTATACCCCAGAGGCTTCAGAGAGAGATGTATGAAAGCCTTGTGAGAAATGTCAAAGCAAATTTCTCTTGTCTTCCTGAATCCCAGTTGCTTGGGGGAAACCCCAGGCGAGGGCTATCGCTTACATGCCCTGCTTGGGGGCTTTCAGGAAGCATCTGGTGTCTTGAGAAGCAGGCCGCTGGACTAGAGGGAACTTTGGTGTCATCCAGCAGTGTTCTTCTTATAGATGGAGTTTTCTATATGTTTTGAAGATAGTCAAGTTGTTTTTGTCTAGTAAATGCAAGCAGGAACCTTCTGAATCTTATCTAAGTCCTACAAATGCCTCAAAATTCCTACAGTCATTTTGCCTAAGCAGAACCTCTACTTCTTCCTCAGATGTGAACTTCAAGGTATAAACTTCAAAATTTGGACGGCAGGGGCAACACTAAGCTCAGGTGAACCTACTTTCCAAAGAAAGATGGGGTCAGGAGTGAATTATCATAAATCTACCAGTGGCTACTAGTCATGATTTCATTTCATTCTTTGAAATGTAATGAAATGAAATGATGGCTATATATTACCTCCACTATCTATGAACAGTATACCAGTTGCTGGGGAACATGAGTAGGAGGGTGCTGTCGCTCTTATGTCCTACTTGTGGGTTTCCCACAGGCATTTGGTGGGCCACTGTGTGAACAGGATACTGGATTAGATAGGCCTTTGGTCTGATCTAGTATGGCTCTTATGTTCTTATGCAAGCAGTTTCAAATCTACTGTATAATTTTATGTAGTTAATCATATCCCCCATTTAGGCTGCAGTACTGCTCCAATTGGAAGTACATTCAATGAAAACCAGTGGGACATGCCTTCAGGTAAATGTATTTTGGATAGGGGTGTGCACTCATCCTGAAGAATTTTGGAGGCAATAGGTCTGCAGCATGGCTCTGGGAATTGCAGCAGGATCAAGAAAACATGCCTTGCATTCACACAATCTACAGCAGCCTTCCCCAACCTGGTGCCTTCCAGATGTTTTGACTACAAGTCCCATCAGCCCCAGCCAGCATGGCCAATGGTCAGTAATGCTGAGAGTTGTGGTCCAAAAACATCTGGAGGGCACCAGGATAAGGTAGGCTGGTCTACGGTAATCTATCTTGTTCTCTTAACACTAGTGGGATTTGTCTATAGATATACAAGGCCCATGATAGCCAGCAATACTAAAGTTCAACAAATTGTATATGAATAATATGTATTCTGTGGAAGTAATTTGCAAAGGTTAAAAAGATGTATTCTCAACACTACTGTTACTGAGCGAGAACTCTGACACAAACAGCTGCATAATTTTTGAAAATTGTATTTCTATCAATTTCGTCTTGACATCTGGAGTCTTCTACTAATTACAAACCAATTAAGTAAAGAATCTGGCAAGGAAGCTGAGCCACACATAACAGGGTAGCCTTATTTAAAAAAAAAAAAAAAAAGCCTACAAACATAATGTAATTTCATTTTCAGATGAACTCAGCTGCAAAGCAGCTGATGAGGCAGCTTGAAGGAAGAGAAGCCTCTCTCTTTAGTCTAAGCAATTTGTGATATCATATTGCATTTTCTATATTCAACATAGAAATACCCAGACAGCAGAAAATGTCAATTCTAAGGAGACAAGTCTTTTTGCTAGATTCTCACTGAACAGCAATTTAGGCTCTGCATCACCAATCTTTTCCTTTAAAAAAAAACTTTATAAAAGAAAATTATAGATCTGAGTTTTGTTAATAGAGCAGTTAAAATTGTTCATTTATGTCTGTGATTACTAGACAAAAATCAAGAAAGGGAGAGGGGATTATGAGTAGACATAAAACTCTATCTTTAGCACGAAGACTGATACAATATATGTTGGATAATATTTTCAGATCAGTTTTAACACATACCAAGAATCTTTCTTTTTACTAGCAGTCTTACTTTATGTTAACATTTATCAAGTGAATGGATTTCTGCAGATATTTCTTGAGTGCTGGTTTACTAACAAAAGAACTCAGCTTGTTGTTGTTTACTGTGAGCCTAGAGAGAATCAGAATAAATACATTTTTGGCATAAGTACATCCTGTGTGTATTCTGCTATGACAGATTTGTTGTAAAACTCTTGTCAGAGTTGGCTGTAGTGTTTCTGCATTGGCTAGTCCTTGTCTGCCATACTGTCATAGCTCACACTATGCTATACTAATCAGGGCCATCCCAATACATTTCACTGCCTGAGACAAAGGACAAGATGGCACACCCCACCCGCCCCAGGTTCTTTTAATCCAAAACACTCTTATATCAAAATGAAATCCCCCCAAAAAAATTTGTACAGAGATTTTTAATTTAAGCCGTACTACAGTACTTGTATTGCAAGACGTCACTTGTATATCAAGTAAATAAATAAATAAATAAATATTTAAAAATTTGCTTGTCTTGCAAAACGCTCGCGAACCAAGTTACTTGCAATCCAAGGTATTACTGTATAACCATTGCAATAGAAATGGGGCAGGCTATAAATTATCCCAATAAATTGTACAAGGCCCCACAAAGGCAAAAATAGTAGCTATTTAACAGGCACATCTACCAGACAATAACACTGTCCCTGGTGTATAGGACAGATGAAGTACATACTACCAAAGTTTGGTGCCCTTTGTATCAGTCCCCATGAAACTAGAAAGAATTGTTTTTGAAGAAATAGTTTCTTTCCTTATTTCCTTGAATATGTTTGGGGCAAATTTGTCCTAAGTGTGCAATTGAACTAGTTTGCTGCATATTAAGGGCTGGAAAAGGAATGAAGCCTTTTGTCTTAGTCTCATTCACAGGTTGCTAAAACAAATCCATAAGGCCAGTATAGCGTAGTGGTTGAGAGCCAGACTTGGGAGACCTGGGTTCTAGTCCCCACTTGCACATAAGCTCACTGGGTAACTTTGGGCCAGTCACTCACTCTCAGCGTAACCAACCTGAGAGTGGCAAGAGCCAGTGTGGCGCAGTGGTTAGAGTGTTGGACTGGGACTCAGGAGATCCAGGTTCTAGTCCCCGCTCGGCCATGAAACTCACTGGGTGACTTTGGGCCAGTCACTGCCTCTCAGCCTAACCTACCTCACAGGGTTGTTGTGAGGATAAAATGGAGAGGAGGAGGATTATGTAAGCCACCTTGGCTTCCTTGCAGGAAGAAAGGTGGGGTATAAATATAATAAATAAATAAATAAACCTCACAGGGTTGTTGTAAGGATAAAATGGAGAGGAGGAGGATTATGTAAACCGCCTTGGGTTCCTTGCAGGAAAAAAGGAGGGAGGGATATAAATATAATAAATAAAATAAGCCATCAAGATTATTCACAAAACCTAAAGATGGGTAGCTGCTTTGGTCCATGTCAGCACAACTAGCAGCAGAATCTCTTCTTCTTCTTCTTCTTCTTCTTCTTCTTCTTCTTCTTCTTCTTCTTCACCGCTGCCACTGCCGCCACCACCACCACCACAACATTTGTATACCGCCCCACATCAAGCACTTGCCCTACTTGCACAGCTAATTTCCTTCATATTCTTTTCTGGAGCTAAAAGCCTGCCATTTCCAGTTAGCTCAAGACAGAATGTGGTTAAATTCCCTCCTTGCTACATAGTTCTCATCCTGGAAGCTTTCATGAGAGAAATCTTCATAGCATGTTTAAGCAGCTTTATAGTCTTCCTTAAAAATAACCACTACTATATTGGATTACTTCCCCTTCAGCACCAAAGAAAACTATACCTGGATCTTCTTGATAGGCATGTTTTTCATTCTTTCTTAGCTGCATGATTGTGTTCTGGAGAATGATCCTGTTTCCAAAACCTCCCATTTGTTCTTCACATGATAAACATTCTTTGATCTTGCTCCCACGAACAGTAGATAAGGTCATAAACCTGTGTCTGGACTGTACCACTTCAGATTATAAGCCCTAGCCTACCCTGCTCTTTGACATGCTAGGTTTTTAATAAATGTATTAATATTTTTATTAACGACACACATCAAAAAGTACAATTGAGCCATGGGAAAACAATGGACTAAATAAGTAAGTAAAACAAAAACAAAACACTTCACAGGTGGATAACTCAGCAAATAAGTATGTAGCTACAAGAAAACAGGTAGATGTCAGTGGAGAAACCTCTTCAGGCATCAAGATACAATGTGTGACAGATCAATAAAGATTAATTGGCTCATTTACTATGTGTAGGAATATTGCTTTGTAAGAAAAACATCCCATTTTATGAGCCTTCACCTGAAGTGGTACAATCCAGATGCAATTTTAATAGTTCATCTACTAGCTTTTGAAAGCTAGGCCAGAATCTCATCTTCTTGTGTGCTGGGATACAAACTTTGAGAACCCAACCAGGAGCATGCCCTATGTCTATGAAGCAGCTAAGACCCAATTTGTTCAGTGATGCTTACTCCCAGGTTGACAGCTTTAATGCCCAAAATTGGTTGTCTGTTTATTTTGTATGAAAAATAAGTGTCCTTGTTTCTGCCTTCAATTGTTGATGGGCTTCTGCAGTCTGAATTATAGAGTTGTAAGCCAGGAAGGGACTTTTCGATTTTACCTCTGAATTTAATAATATAATGCACTCCCTAGTATTGAAGTAGGATTCCCCACTCCCAAACACTCATAACAGCCCAGATTATGATAAGCTACATAGCATAGGAGAACCCAGAAGGTGGGTGTGTTAAGGCCAAAGGCCTTGGTAGCAAATCTAGCTCAAATGGCTGAAATAAGCAAATGGTATCATGCATTACAGAGGATGCAGGAAATGTAAGAATCTCCAGGAAACCATGGTTAAAGGAAAAATACTAACATCTCTGCTTCTCTTGTATAGTTACTTGTTTACATTATTTGTTTTTGCTTTGAGATTTCCTTTGCAACTTTCATTCTAATAAATTCAGAATGTTCTTTTGTGAGCATCCTCATATATTTGATTTGAATGTATCTATTTATTTTTAGCTGTCCAATTCATTTCTTTTCTCAGTCTTGTATAACATTTGGACATTTCATGGAATGATGTTAGTAACCGGTTTAGAAAGAAGCCACTTGGCCTATAGAAGAGTTTCCTGACATACTTGGGCTCCCTGGTTTTCTTGGGAGGGGGGGTTGTTATTTACTAGATTTGCTTAATTGCTTTTTTCAGCTGGTCTGTATTTGTTTGCTTGATCCCTTGTGCACTTTCTATTCCATGTGTATCTTCTATTTATACCCAAAACAGGACTTGCAACCCAGGGATTTAGATTTGTGTTGTGGGAGAAAAGGACTTGCTGGCTGCGCCCTTATTCTTGTCCTGCCGCATATCCTTTCCCCCTTGTCCCTAATGCTTCTCCAGAGAGCCTGGGTGTTACACACGATACCGCCACCTTCCCCGGATATTGCTGTTTAAACAGACTGTTCATAGAACATTAGAACATAATGTATATAGTGTGTGCGCAGTACATTTCAGCAAAGTGAGAGTGGTAACAAGATAAGGCACGGAGGATACCAGAAATTGTCAGTGGACAGGTGCAGTCAGTGGCGAGGGGGACAGTCTGTTTTTAGAAGTGATTCAGAAGTTTGGATTAAAGATCTGATCTGGTTCTTTTCCTGTCTTACCTATAGCTACATGCACAGCCCCTGCTTTCAAAGCAGATTTGTTTCTACAGGAACATTTTGTCACCTTGCTCTTACCAGTGGGCAATAGCTTGCCTTTCAGGTAAATAAATAAATAAATAACAACAGCAAAAGAGTCCATCAGCACAAATGGAGCCATTCATCTCAAACAGAGTTTTCTTTCAAATTCTCTGCTAGCAGAGCAAAGGAAGCCCAATTTTATCAGAATGGCTGGTTCACAACGCTCCCTGTCCCAATGAGGCAGAAATGAACGGGGAATAAATTATCCATGGTGGCTGGGAATGCTGAAAGTAGTGGTCCAACACCTCTGGAGGACACCAGGTTGGGCAAGGCTGTCGTCAATCAAAATAATGTCAGGATTATGTTTAATGCTCTGGGATGAAGTGCTTGTACTTGAAGGATGGCTATAACACTATAAACAGCCAATCAGATGGTGTTTTGAACACTGTCTCCCATGACTGTGGAAGTGGGCAGCTATGTGGAAGATTGAACTGAGGAAATGTCAGATGAATTTGGACAGGCAGCAACATCATCATGTGGTTGCTTCAGTGTGCCCCTAAGTCCAAATCTTTCAACAAGGGCTGACATTTTGACTTTCCCTAAGAATTCTTAAATAAACCGTATGTTTATTGCTAATTCCAGGGGAGAATTGCCACTTATTACTCTGCTAGTCCATGCTTCTTGTTGTAATTGAATAATCCTGGCATAAAATGTTTAGGCAAAAAAGCCTTCAGATTGTTAAAAATCCAATCCTTGTTTTTTAGACCAGGAATCCAAGCAGATCATGAGAGCAAAATGCTCTACTTTCATGGGTTGTAAACAACTAGTAAATAAATGTTGAAGAATAGGAAGAAAATTGTAGAAGAAAAAGAAGCAGCAGCAGTAAACATGCATATTAAGAGTCTGTTCTATTGAGTATAACAGTGATTAAAAAAAGATGTTTGTGTGTTGCCATTCAAGCCACATTTCCAGGTACCTCCTACAAAAATCCATAACAACAACCCCCCCCCCATTCACTTCTTTCCTCCCCTTCCCCATGAACTTCTCATCAGTGATGAGCACTCAGCTGTTCACATTGAGTAACTGATGAGTGCCAATTTATCCAAAGAATTGAGCAGATGTGGGCCAGAGGAACTGGAATCCAGTCTGAGTTGGGGTCAGGTACACTTCTGAAACTGCTGATTTGATTGTTATCTAGTGGAAGAGATAATTGCATGCATTTCAGAGTTTTTAAAAATTGGAAGTACCGTATTTGAAAATAATGATGCTACAGCATGCAGACTGGGGCAGCCCATTACAGATTCTGTACTGAGAAAGGTCATAGGGATTTAGAGATGACAACATTGTTTGTAGATCAGAGTTGGTATCAAATCCATACTGATCACTATTGCATTATTTGACTTATTGTTTCTGAAAGTGGTTTGTTTACCGAAAGAAAAAATACTGAGGAATATTTTACCTCTGTGCTAAAACCCATTGTCTCCTTCTTGAAGGCAATCATCTTTACAAATGAATGTGGCATGTACTGGAGAACAGCACTGTGTTTGTTTTAATATGCCTTCATTATCCATTCCATTCACAGATTGTGCTCATTCTTCTTTGCAAGCTTATATTTGTCATGTTGTAAGTTTTGCAAAGAAAAGAGGTTTAGTTACATGAACATCATGTCTGACTGCTTCGAAGGTCAAAGTCAAGAACATGAGAGGATAGGTGAAAAAACAAAAACAATATGTTCTAGTGAGCAGTACTATTATGTGTTTTCAGCAGAAAGAAGACTGATTTAACCAATGTTCTATTTTGGCTACCATATTATTTTATGGGCAAAATTGACCCTGTAGTAGGAATATGTAAAACCATTCTTCTAGCAATTTGGCATGGAGTGTTTGGAAGCACTTAGAAAATCCCAAACTATATATTTCAACAAGTATAGTCTAGGGGTCTATATGTAGTGCCCATGAGCACTTCCCTTGGCACCCACCAGGCTCCCTGCCTCTCCTGATTTTAATTTTATTTCTTAAGGGTTTTTTAAAATTATTATTTTAAAAAATGAACTGGCATGCTACAAAATTGAAGTGTTGCTCTCCGTGCCATGTTTATTTGGGTTCAAAGGAGCAGTTTTGCATTTTGGAGCTCATACCCTACCTCTGCTTCTTGGACAGGTTACTTTTCTTTTCGTCTCACCAGTTTGTCTTCTGGGAAATGAATGTTATATGATTGGCCATGTCAACTGCGGTGGCCATGCCGACTGTGGTAGCCATTTTATGAATGGACAAGCTCTCATAGCAGCCATATTGTGAAAGCACCCACAATACTCTCCCAAAATTCCAAATGTGCCCACTGACCCAAAGAGGTCAAGGACCCCTGTCTAAGGCCCAGTTCAGACAATTACCTATATGATTCCCATCAGTTTACAAGCCTGCAAACAGCGCTGCACAATCCCACAGGCCCTCATGTGGGGTCACTGCCTGAACCAGGCCTAAGCAATCTTTATTTATCTGCTAACTGAGAATTTGTTTAACTGGTTCATATTGTTCTGAAACTTGTTCTCTTATTGCATGCCACTGAAAATAATGGTTCTTTCTCCATATTTAGGTAATACATCATTTATTTCCTCTCACAACAGTCAAACAAAATTTATAATGCAGTTCAGTTCTTTCATGGCCATGACATTTCACATTCACATGCACACACACTCAGATGCTTCATAGGTGGCTAGATAGGGCTCTGAAATGGAAAAGTATACAGGATGAATGGGTTGACCTTATGCATAGTCTTATGGAAGTGGAATGTCAGCTAATAGTATAAGGGTGTGCACTTATAGGTTAGTAATATGCACATTTGCCAACTTTTGAACATTTGACATTTGAAAACGACAGAGGAAGATGGAGGTGTGAGTATTTTGTTGATAGTTACGAGCTAGTAGTGTAATAAAGATAAAGGATAGCAAATACTATTCTAGGTTGTACAAAAAGAGGCATTTTCCAACCAAGACAGGCAACTATTAGTACCACTAGAGGAAACTCTTGACAAAGAGGGCTATGAAGCTAACTCCCTGTGACAGCAATAGATCTGTGTGTTACAAAACAGGTGAAAGGGAGATTTAAAGCAGTGGATTAGGTTGGAAAGTGGTACAGAGCCTTCCCCATCCATGTTTTTCCACTGAAACCCCCCTCTCCCACACCCTGCTTTTTTTCCAGTGGTGTTCCAGGAAGAGCAGTGAGCCCTAATCTGGAAAAGAAGCTGCTGTGGGGGCGGGGGGCGGGGGGGGGAGAGAGAAAGAAATCAAGGTTGAATGTGGGCAGGGTAAGGGTTCAGTTCCCCTTACCTCACACATCTTCTCCACCAAATCCCATCCCCGCTTTATTCAAATTTCTTAGAACTCACGTTCTGACATATGGGTTGTGCCACCATTACATATAGCTAGCCCAGATTAAACATTAAACTTTTTGCCAGTTGTTGAAGAAGGGCATTAAAACTGGAACAAGTACCAAAAAAAAAAAAGAAAAAACATGACAAAACCATCAGAAGAAGGAAGAGAAAAGCTATTGAGCCTGTTCACACATCACAGTGAGCCAGCCCTGCTGAAAACAGGCCATATAGGTCGGTTAATCGCTCGCTAAGCCGCGCTGCTGCCAACAGACAATCAGGCACTCGCCAGCTTGCCATGGCTCGTTTCCCCATCCGTCCTCCCACCCGTTCCCAGCACGTGTCCCAGGGGCCTTTGCAGCACAATCTATACTCCTGCTGTGGTGAGATCCCCACCACTTTCTTGCCCTCCGAAGCACCTGCATTGACATATAAATGCCATATAGATCTGTGGTACAACACAAAAAGTCTGTGGTAGTAATCTTTGGAGTGGAGAGCAGAGTGGGGGCTTACCTTACTTTTTAGGATGAGGTGGCTGAGCGCTTTATTATCTTCTTTCTTTAACACTTAAAAAGAAGAAGAAGCCTCTGGCTGCTCCTCACAGCCCTGTGCCTCTTCCTAGCACAGCCACGTGTGTATGCATGATTGACTTACCTCTGTGTAAGCACACTGTGGCCCCAGTTTGGGACCATCCTGCCTCCACAGGAGTGGGGTTAAAAAAAGACAAAAATTAGACCCTTTTTTCTTTTTTTTTAACCCGTGTGTGTGGGGTGTGTGTGTGGTGGATTTCAGAATGAAAACAGGAGGCAGAACGCTTAAATCCCCGCTTCCCAAATTGCCATGGCGGCCCACGCATGCTTACCCAGAGGTAAGACAATCACACATACACACATAGCTGTGCTGGGAACAGGAACGTTGCTATGTAACTATAGTTGCTGAATCACATTCAGGTTATATAGGAAGAATAGCCACCTTCTTCAAGGTCACTCAGTGCAGATAAGAGAAACTCAGCTGAATGAAGTGCAGAGGAAGAAGGGATGGAGGGCACTGCAAGGAGCAAGTTGGGTTTTTCACCGCTCTTGCTAGGCATCTCTGTAGCCCTTTCAAACAAGCCATCATGCTGGGTTCACACAACAAACCACTCTGAAAACAAGCCACCCTGAAGAATCCAACAACAAGTCCTAGGTTCTCAGAGTGGCTTGTGCATGGTTAACAAAACCCACACTTAAGCCATCATGCTGGGTTTGGACAACACGACAAACAACTCTGAAACAAACAAGGTTGAGAAACCACTTTGGGTTGTTCTTTCATGCAAACCAGGTCATTGTGTGAGAAGAAACTAAAAGGCGGTGGCCTGTTTTGCCTAGGTACAGGAAAGTGGACTGTCACTGTGTTCTGAACACACACAAGAGGAATTTCTACAACAGAAGATAGAAAATGATATTGTCTGAAGGATTTTTTTTTTACATGCAATAGAAAGTTTGTATGAACTGATTATGGTTATACTGTATGTCGGTTGGAGATTTAAGATTTCTAACCCATAGGAGTAAAAATCTGGAATACCCTTCCAGTAATGTCTGGCCAGGGCTGATGGGAGTTGCAGGACAAAACATCTGGAGGGCCACAAGTTGCCCACCCCTGTTCTACATGCAGAATATGCACCCTACCACTGTGCTACAGCTGCTCCCCAAAACATAATTGCATTTTTTCTTCATAATTTCTACACAATGGAAGAAGCACAGCTATTTCTCCCAACTTTGAATAAGAACAACTCCTGGTATTCTGATTTTTGGAATCCATTGGAACTAATTTAAATGGCCTCTCTATATACCCCTCCCCTAGCTGCCAAAATATTGACTGTACACCATTATCATTAAGTTACCTTTTAAAATTCAAAATATCTTGGCAATCTTTCATTTCTCTCCCAATATGCACCTTCCCTAGATTAAGTCAAAGAAATAAAATATCTAATACATACAAGAAAAAATAGTACAGGTTTAGGTGACTTGGAACTTCATCAAAACATTTTGATGAAGTGCATTTTCATCGTGCATTTTCACGAAAGTCATCTTTGACCAGGAAACATTTCCTTACATTTCCTTACTTTCCTTGAAAGTAAGATAGCAGAAGATTGAGAAGTGCTGTGATTCATTTTGCTATGTATTGAGCCTAGTGAGCAATAAGTCAACACTTCCTTGCAAAATATCTCCCATTCTGCCGGGTCGCTCGCTGCTTAGTTAAGAAACAGACTGTATTGTATTGACAGATTTGCTGCACCTTTCCAATACTATTTCCTTCAGCATAAATCACATGTTTTAATGAATTGAGTATATTGAACAATCAATACAGGTACATGACTAGGAACATAGCATTATTATGAAGCCACAGCAGAAGGCCTTAATGAAGAGGTGGAGTAAGGGGCAAAGAGAATATGTTTTCAGTTCTTTTACAAAATGCCTTCCAGTAGTTTCCAGTGAAAGAGAGGTCAGCTTTATAGCTTGAGAATGGATTTCAATCATGCTTCCCTTCCAACTTCCAGAACACACCTATGTTGGTGCTGTCAGTCAAGCTGTGTAAATGTTGCTCAAGGAACATGTTCAGGTTAGAGTCACACTCCTAAGGAGGTAGAGAAAGGCTGGAACTTTCCTTGTGGGCCAAGCTAGATGCAACATTATTCTCACACAATTAGTATTCACTATTATAATTTATGGGACTTTGGGAGGAGAAGAGTATGTTTTAGTAAATGTTTATGCACCAAATCAAAATCAAGGGGAATTTTTATCAAAATGTGTTTAAAGAAATGGGTGACCTACAGAATCAAAGGGTTATTATGGCTGGGGATTTAAATATGGTAATAAAAGGAAAGACAAATCTAATCACACGAGAGAGGACCAGAGAAATAATTTAACGGTATTGAACAAGATAATTAGTAAGGAAGGGTTGCTGGATGTTTGGAGACGGATTAAAGGGAACAATAGAAAATATACATACTACTCAACAGCAACTAAGAATTTTTCTAGCATAGATTTCATATTTGTGTCCAGGACCCTGTTTTCTAGGGTCCTGGGTACGGAGATAGGCGTAATAAAAGTGTCAGATCATGCATTGGTTAATATGGAATTGAAAATTCATAGGGATTATAGAGAAGCTAAAAGATGGTGATTGAATTGTAATATTTTTCAATTTAAACAGATAACAGAAAAAATAGAGAAAGAAATGAGGGAAATATGGGAATTTAATCAAACAGAGGACTGTACTGAAGTGGTAATATAGGACACTATGAAAAGTGTAATGAGAGGAATAGGATTGAGAGAGGGAATAAATTTAAGAAAACAACAAGATTTTTAAATAAAAAGTTGGAGGGAGAGATTAGTGAGCTGGAAAAAAATATTTAGAGAAGAGGGATAAGAAGATTTTTGCAGAATTACAAGCCAAGAGGAAAGAATTGGAGAATAAAGAACTAGATAAGGTACAAAGCAATTTGATTTACATGAAAAGAGATAATTTTGAGAATAGTAAGAAAAACTCTAAAATGCTGGCAAAATGCTGGCTAGACTAGCACAATTTAAAAAAGAAAAAAATTAGTGGGAGTGATCAAAGACAAGATGGGTAAGGAACATAATTTGATGAAGGATAAAATAAAAATATTTTATGAATACTATTCTTAATTATATAAGGCAGGAAAATGTTCTGAAGCTATGAGTAGAGAATATATCAATAAAAACTTAAAAATAAGAATTCGGGAAGAAGATAGGGAGATAACAGAGCAACCTTTTATAGAAGCGGAAATAGAGTATGCCATAAATAAATTGAAACAAGGTAAAACACCAGGATTAGATGGTCTGGGGGTGGAATATTATAAGGTATTTTTAAAAAAATGTTAATTCCTAAGTTAAAATGATTGTTTAATGATATATTACAGGGGGGAGAGATTCCCTCCTTCATGGAAGCAGTCACTGACTATTCTAATCCCGAAACCAAGGAAGGATTTATCAGAACCAGGTCCTTAAAGACCAATATCATTAATTAATCAAGATGCTAAACTAATGTCAGCGATATTAGCGAGAAGAATGAATAGTTTTGTAAGTAAGTATGTCGGGTTAGATCAATGCGGTTTTATACAAGGAAGACAAATGGCGGACTTAACTAGAAGAGTATTAAATATATTTAATAAGGAAAAATGATTTGAAAGCAGGGGTTCTTGCATTAGATATTTTTAAAGCCTTTGATTCTGTGGAATGGCCAGGCATTAAAGTTGATAATAAAAACGATGGGGTTTGGCGAGAAGTTTATAGGAGTTATTAATTAATTGTATGCTCAAAATGTTACGTCAGTAGTTGTAAATGATGGAATCACAGAACCAATAAGCCTAGGCCGGGGAACTAGACAGGGTTGTCCTCTTTCCCCTGTATTATTTGTGTTAGTTGTGGAGGTATTAGCGAATGCTATTAGGCAGGATGGAAATTTACAGGGGATAGGGATAAAGGCTAAGATTAAGATAAACCTTTTTGCAGATGATATTTTGTTGACATTTGAAGAGCCTATGGAAAACTGGGATAGGTTAGCGAAACATCTGAACGACTTTAGGGAAGTTACGGGGTTACAAGTTAATTGGAATAAATCTGAGATCATGCTATTTAATTATAGTAAAATGGAGGAAAGGGAAGGACTTTTTAAAAAGAAAGTTAATATAAAGATAAAAAATACAATTAAATATTTAGGTATAGATATATTAAAATACTTGGATCAAATTGGAGAATGGAATTTTAAAAATTAAAAGGTGAGGTTAAGAATAAAATAGAGGTTTATAAAAAAAAACTTGGATTATCATGGTTTGGTAGGATAGCTTTGATTAAAATGAAGATAGATTTTACCGAAGATAAATTTCTTGTTTAGAATGATACCAAATAAGTTACCAGAGAAGGAAATTAAAGAATGGCAAGTAATTATAAATAGTTATTGTAATGGGGGGGGGGAGATCGAGGATGACTAAGAATAGGTGGTATAAACCTCAAAAAGTAGGGGGACTTGGTCTTCCAAACATAAAGTGGTATTATATAGCAAATCAACTTAGATATATTATGAATATTATTGCTAGGAAGGATATTATGTGGTGGGAAATAGAAGCATATGATTTGGGAAATAGGGTGGAGAATGTGTTATTTGCAAAGCAAGGGTATAATATGATAAAAAGATTAGAAACCCCCTTTTTAAAAAATATGTTAGAAAATTGGAATAGCAATAAGAAAATATTTATACCAGGTATATCACTGCTTACTCCAGTGGTGGTAATGGAGGACTTTCCAGAGAATGTTAGACATCTGGAACGAATTTATAGAGAGAGAAAAGTAATTAGATTAATGGACTGGTTGGAAGAAATGGAGACAAGGCAACAAATAAATGAAAGGATCGGACCAGGAAGAATTCCGTGGCTAAATTTAATCCAATTAGTTCAATGGGCAAAGAAATGGAAGAGGAGACATCACTGCATTTGAGCAGTTAGTTATGTCTAGAGAACTTATAGAAGGGAATGCATCAGCTAGAGGCATTACAAAGATGATATATAAAATGATTCAGAAATCAGAAGAACAAGAGGAAAATCTTAAAATAGTTTGGGTTACAGATTTTGAGGAGGAAATAGTAAAAGAAGAATGGAACAAGATATGGGATAGGCAAATATTGAAAAATATGTCAATAAGGATAAAAGAGAATTTTTATAAATTAATTTGGAGATGGTACCTGTCCGGTGAGATTAAATAAAATGTGTTGGAGAGGTTGTCAGGAGCTGGGTACGTATGCTCATATGTAGTGGAGTTGTAAAAGCGTACTGGATTTTTGGAAATGATTTTTGAAGAAATATCGGAAATTATTGGTATTGATTTAGAGGTTTGTCCTAAATTAGCATTGTTATCAGTAACCGAAAAGGTAGCTGGTCCTCAAAATGTTAAAGAATTAATTGTAAATTTGTTAACGACGGGTAGATTAATGATAGCAAGAAAATGGAAAGTTCATCAAGTTTTCTCTATTACTGACTGGTATAAGGAAGTGTGGGATATGGCTTTAAATGATATGTTAACTTGTAATATCAAATGTAGAAGGGGACAATTAAAGAAAAACAATTTTAAGGATATCTGGGGATTATTTTTAGATTATGTTTTAGCTGAGGGAAAGGGGACTACTGCGACGACACGATCCCTTACAATTTAGGACCAGGCGCATAAACCCTTCTCAGGCTAAGCATCAACACTTAAAAACCTGAGTGGAGGGTCAAAGGAAACCTTTCCCCTACTAATGAGGAAAAAGATTAATTCTGGTTATTAAGGATCTATTTTTAAATTTATGATGCTGTGGGTACAAAGGTGTGTGTGTAGATTTAAAAGTAAAGCAGGTTAATAACGCCAAGCTGACACATAGAATTTGGGTAGCAAACAAAATAAAAATAAGTTTATTTTAATTCTTAAAATCTTAGTTCCAGAAAATAACTTAAAACCTGCCTACACCAAACACTTTATAATTAACCTAAGTCCCTATAACTCTAAATACTCTCTCTCCATATAATCACTGATTCCTCTTAAAACTCCTGACAAGACACAAATAACTCACCTAACCTAACTCCCTAACTCCCAAACTCTCCCCACACTACAACCAACTCTCCACTTCTTAACTCTCAACTCACATAAAACTAACTGACCCAGACATCACTCAAACACTCCTTATATACTCCTCCTCCCACCCTTTCCAAGACATCACAAAGCACACCCACTCAGTTCAACATTCTATACTAAAGCAGACATACACCAGGGAACTGAATTGTGGGGTTACGCCACAACTACACCATGTCAAGATTTGATGTATTTTTGGAATGTAGGATTAATGGTATAGATAAGTAGTAGTTGTTTATCATATTGGTCCCAAGGTGATGGGAGCACGTGTTTGATTGTATTTGATTTGTTTATGTTTATAAATTTTTAAAAAAATTAATAAAAAAACAAAACAATTAGTATTCACGTGAATGACTTTTAAAAAGTAAATTGAAAGCATGGGAACCTCTGATCCGGATTGGGAACGTGTATCAGGAGCCCTACACCTGCTTATTTGCCTTGGAAGAAAAGTTCCCATTTGCTCCAATAGGAGGTTTCTCCAATATAAATCGCAGGTGTCGGGGAGGGCTGATCTCATGTTAGGGCCTCAACAAGGGGCAGTGGGTTAAGGCTCCTATAGCCCCCTCGGGCCAGCATCGGAATCCAGATCAGATCAACATTTTAAGGTGCTGCACAAGTTCTTTCAGATTTCCTGGCACAGCCACAGTTGATTTATAGAATGTAAACAGCTTGGACCTACAGACCCCTCACTTGGTGTCCCCTGAGGCCCCCTGACCCTCCTGATTAATTTTTTTAAAAAATTCTGGCCATGCTGCAAAGTGAAGCAACAGCCTCAAGGACATCTGCCATCTACCTTTACTTTCCCCAGAATTCTGCTGGGCCCATAAGTGACCTTATTGGGGGTGGGGTGGGCGGGCTGTGCAATGACATTGGTGGATTGTGTGGGGAGGAGATGTGAGGGCTGTACATGTGTGAAGGAGTGGATGGGGTGTGTGGGTGCATGTGGATTTATTTTATTTATTTATTTTATTTATACATTTTTATACCGCCCAATAGCTGAAGCTCTCTGGGCAGTTTACAACAGATGAGAAAGAGTTTCAGGTGGGATGATCCAGGTAGTGTGTGTGTGTGTGTGTGAGTGTGTGTGTGTGTGTGTGTGTGTGTGTTGGGATGAGTGATCGTGGGTGAGAAAAGGTGTGTTTGTGTTTTAGACTGGTGATCCTAGGTGAGAAAGGGTGTGCTTGTGTGTTTGGCTTGTGATCTAGTTTGCTTACTGTGAAATGGGTGGTTTGCATTGGCAGACAGAGAAAGTTTGCCCTCTGTGAAATAGTATATGTTCTGCCTTCTGTGAAAATTTATATATTACATTTATACCCCACCTTTCTTCCATCATGGAACTCAAGGTGGCTACATGCGGTCCCCAGGTGGTCTCTCCTCAAAGCACTGACCAGACCCAAACCTGTTTAGCTTCAGTATGGTGGCTGCCTCATGTGCCTTCAGAGCATGCCTACGGACCTGGACAAATTGTGATTTGCCTTCTGTGAAATGGATGTTTTGCCAGGCAAAGAGAGTGAAAGTTTGCCCTCTGTGAAATGGGTGTTTTGTGAATGGCGACAACCACCATGGCAGCCATTCTGTAGATAATCAACCCCCCATGGCAGACATTTTGTGCCAGTACCCACAATACTCAAAATTCCAACTGTGCCTATGGGCCCAAAATGTTTGGGAACCCCTGATACCATGTAAGCATGCTCTTCTTCTGTGACACTCCATCTGCCCATGAATCCACCCCATTTTAGCTGTTAGCCAGCATATCTTCACCAGTAGAACAGCCATGCCTGTGAGGTGTTCCGCGGCAATGTATCTCGTGATCTGGCAGTGTGGCAAGTAGCTCCTCAGCTGGCAGATTGCACCAGAGTCACTCTGCAGATTGAAATTGTGATTTGCGTCAGGCCTCATTCCTTTTATCTATATTTCTCGACCTCATTTCCACAGAAAGTTCTTTCACAAATGAAAATATTCTCCTCCTCCTCCTCCTCCTCCTCCTCCTCCTATTTTGGCAGAAAATTCTATCAATTATTATCCTGGATTTAGTCAGTGAGTGTTCAGAACCACAATATAGCTATACTTCAAGATCAGTTTTCAGTTGAATTTGAACAAAACCATGATTTTCTCCTTCCCTGTTGGTAAGAAAGTACCACTCCCTATTACTGCTAGTCTTGCTTATAGCTGTCGATGATGCATTTGGTCGTGCGTAGGAGAAAGAATTGGTGAAAATCCATGGAGTGTTTGCAATCACTCAGATGTTGCTAAGGTGTTAAAAACAAATTCTGAAGCCTTATGTAGGTGATAATGATGTGTCAACAACAATATGAAGAATGATATCTTGGCTCCACTGAAGTAAATAGCAAGACAACAGCAAATATCACGGGGATCAAAATTCTATCATAATTTTATTTGATATAAACATAGCGGGATAATTGATTGTGGCATCATAGTGAGTCAAAGTTCTGGTTCAAACACTTCTTGAGCCCTGTGTAATCATCCATGAGGGCACTGATTGTATGAACCAGTCTTTTTATATGTGGAATAGAAATGTGGCAGCTGCGATGTGCAGCTGGGTATAGGGCTACCATAATTGTGCAAATTTTCTATCCTCCACGTAGAGGCACTGACTGGTTCATACAATTAGCACCTTCACACAATCCCAGCCAAGTCATGAGCTGACCAGGAGCCTTGCTCAGTCCTGTGGATGATTCCTTCCTGTTGCAATTTGATGAGAGAAAAATGTACCCTGATTTCTTTCAAGACAATGCACTACAAATGGGTTTAAAGGGCTGTGTGTCAGAAAAGGAAAGTGTCCCTGTGTGCTTTAGCGCAAGGCGTTGGATGCTAATTGTGCGAGGCCCCTGAGTGAATGTTACATCCTAGTTGTTCACTTCTTTTAGCTTTTAATGGAATGAGTTATGGAAAATTAAGTGGGCAGTACTCTAAGTGCTTGAAAAATTATCTCCTAGCCAACTAATACGATGATCATTCTTCCATCAGACAAATTTAGCTCTTTCAAAACCACAAGCAGCAAAGGTCTGAATATGCAAGCTAAGCGTCTGAAAAAGAGGCAGCAATTAAGTGTTTTAAAAATGTATTGTGACTCTTCTGTGGGTGGGCACAGCTTTCTCTAATGTTATTTTTAAAGAGTATAGTCTCATTTCATGCAAATCAGTGATAAAAACAAGAGCCCATCCCCACCCCTTGTACAACAGGGATAAGTCTGCTGACTTTTCACACACAAAAAAAAGCTCATCTAATTAAACATAGACAAGTAGTACAGGTCAAAAGCTTAAGTGGTCGTAGTGATCGTAGGATCATGTAGTTTCTAAACAGAAATCTGCCTTAAAAAATATTAGAACCCTGTTTTTGTAGAAATAAATAATATCAAAGCAAAGGTTCTCCTTGAATGGCGAACTGTAGGAGTCATTTCAGCTGTCATCTACCGATAGACATAATTCCATGCTGATAAGCTGTTTTAAATGGGCCATATAGGAACTAAACTCGAGGCTGAAATTGTTTGCCACTTCCCTGTTTGCAGCTCTTGGTTTCCCGTTTGATTCAAAGATTCTGACACAGTCAAATTAGAAAGTGGGATATGAACCAGCACACAGTAAAATGCCTCGGACCACCTAATTAGGACTTAACTGATTTTGCACTTTTGAATCACTCAGTTATCCTTGAAAATTTGCACTTCTCCAAAGTTTGCAATGGAATTCTCCAGTAAAAAAATGCATACAAAACTGTGCATATTAGGAAAAAGAATATTAAAAAGCATTATATTAAGAAAATAGCTTTCAAAAATGTGTATGCTAAACAAAAATGCATATAAAATGCACGTATTAGGGAAAATGTATACAAAATAAAATGCCTTTGAATTTTCATGCAAACATTTAAAACCAAATTCTCAAAGTTCAGGACAAACCCAACTTATGACTGGGAAAATGAGAAACCAGGAGAAGCCAGAATGTACAGATTTGTCCATCCCTACGACACAATTTTACTTCTTTTCATCCGAAGCAGGTGTGACGGTGGATGTGCTCAACCAGTTTTGGCCTCAGTAATGGACTGGATGAAAGCTAATAAACTGAAGCTCAATTTAGACAAGTCAGATACTGTTTTTGGGTGGTTCCTCTGTCTGGATCAGGGAAGTGCAACTTGCTCTGGATGGGATCCTGCTGCCCTTTTAGGTTCAGGTACACAGCTTGCAAGATGTCAGTGGATTGCTGAGATGGCCTCCATTGCATGGAGTGTCTTCTACTAGCTTCAGCTGGTAGTCCAGTTGTGTGACTCTATCTGGATTGGGGTAACATGATGTCAGTGGTCTATGCTCTGGTAACCTCTAGATTTGATTGCTGCAATGTGTCATACATTGGGCTGCCTTTAAAGATGGTTTAGAAACTGCAGGTAGTGCAGAATTTCAGCTGCCAAGCTGTTAACTGGAACAAGGTGTTTTGAGCATACAAATGCGGCCATGGCTCGCCTGCAGTGGTTGCCCATTCCAGGCCAAATTCAAAGTGCTTGTTTTTAAACTATACAGCGCTGCATGGCTTGGGACCCCAATACCTCAAGGATCATCCCTCCCCATATGAACCTACCTGTACCCTGAGGTCAGTATCAGAGGCCCTTCTGTGTCCCCTCTGACAAAAGCTTGGGGAGGCTGTTAGGGAATGAACCTTTTCTGTGGTAGCCCCACATTTATGGAAGGCTCTTCCCAAGAACATTTGCATGGCACCAAGGCTTTCATCTTTTTGGTGCCTGGCAAAGACTTGTGGGTATTTGTGGTGTTCTTTCTGGGTTGTGGTGAACGCCTTTGTGGTGTTCATTCTGGGTTGTGTATGTATGGAGAATATTTGGGTGTTTGGTGTGTATTGCAGATGAACACTTTTAGTAGTATAGGGCTTTTAGATTATGTTTTTATTGTATCTATTTATGTTTGTATTGTATTATATTGATTATGGTTTATATTGACTTTGTCTTCTTTGTTATATTGATTATATTGATTTTGGACTTTTTGTATCCTTTCTTGTGTAAGTCACTTCGAGGGTTGAGGCTGTTTTTGCAGTGGGAAGTGATGCATACATTTAATAAATGATGAATGAGATTCTGAATGTTATTTCATCTGTTTTGAAAAACAAAGGCTAGCTTGTGTTCTTTGCAATCACAATACCACAAGTATGGTAAGGTTTATTCTTATGCATGAGCATATTTTGATTAAAATGGTAAGAGCCACTCAAAAAGCAAGCACTGCCTGAGCAAAAGCAGTATAAAAAGGCCACAGTCCTGGTATATCCACATATTGCAGTACGCAGAGTCCACTTCATTATGTGTATCCCCGTCAAACGGATAGTCCAGTGTTGTTAGCCTGGATAGTACTGATCACCTGTTGAAGGGGTCCTGGATTGAGTGTCAGTCCTCATCCTGAAAACAAGGAACAGGAGGGGCCATAGTTCAGTGGTAAAGCCCATGTTTTGCATTCAGAAGAATCCAGAGTAAACTCCTTGGCATCTCCACTTAGAAGGATATAGGAAAGTAGAGTTGGATCTCTGCCTGATACCCTGGAAAGCTGCTGCCTGTCAGAGTAGACAGTCCTCGGCTGCAAGGACCAATATTCTTGGTTCATGATAAGGTAGTTTTTTTTAATATTGTCATATGAACATACCGTCTGTTTGGTGATTCATGGGTAGTGAAAAAGCACTAGGGCACTGGATGCACTCCCCCTTTCAATTGCACCCGTTGATCTGGTCCAGAAAGGTTATTTGTGTGCTGTTGGGAAAGGGCATTTCCCTTTTTGCCATTGTGCCATACTTCACCAATTGAAACAAGAATTGATTGCAGTGCAGTAAATGTGTGCCAGCATCAGATGAGGTGAGTCGTATGTTGAACTCAGAATCTTAAGATATGTTGAAAAATCAAGAGATTATTTGTTTAATGTTTTGACTGAGCAATATGAAGCCTTTGGTTTAACTCTCCCATTTGCATTCTTGGGGGTGGGTCGATTTGTTTGAACAATGAGATATCAGAATGGAAGTCAGAGTACATGTTCAAAGCTCAACTCTTGTTGTAACCATTTTCAAGGAGTGAGAAAAGCCTATTAAGCACTGTGTTTATTTACAGATGTTATTTTCTGATCTTAGTGGAACCCTCTGTTAAAACTTTTCATCACAACCACTGGTACTAGATATTATGATTTTAAGTAAATAGTTAAGATTTACCTGATGATTTGGGTATTTAAGAACCTTGAAAAACTGTGATACCTCTAATGTCATGAGGAGACCTGGAAGTTCAGGCCTAGGAAAGTAGAGTGTGGTAGACCTGATCATCCACTGGTACAGGCAAAAATAATCCAAAGTGAGTGTGAGACAGGATCAAATATTCACTGACACTAGCATTCAACCACTCCATTCAGGAACAATTTATCTCTTTACCAATTTGGCTGGATCACTTATTTTACTACACCCTGTGTTAGGCAGATCACTATATTTACTATGCCCTGGACCAAGCCTTCAGAAATAAATAATTCACCACTTGGAAGCAAATCCAAATGACCAGTTTGCTCTACAAAAAAAAATGACATGGTCTTAGTCATGTTAAACATACAAGGCCGTGTAAGCTTTAGGCAGATATCTGATGTTGCAGGCATTTTATTTAGTGGTCAAAGAAGCCACAGAAGCATTTCCCCAGATAGGCACTTGGCTGTGGGCACTCATTTCCTGCAAGGTTTGTGAGAGCACAGCACGTTTTCTCGTGGGAAGCGATGTGCCCATCTCATTCTTTTTTTCTTGTGCTCTTATTGTAGGGCAACCCTCTGTACTTCCAATCTGCTCGGAATGTTACAGTGAACATTCTCAATGAGAAGAGTAAAGTTCTTACACGTCTTGTAACAGGTAAGGTGAAGAAATGCCTGAGGAAGGGATAAAGAAGACAAAAAGGGCACTGTGATGGGGTACTGTGCGATCATTAGCCCATGGGATAATAATCACTAATGTACCTTGTACAATACAAGCCATGACCCAGCTTGGCCGTGTAGAAACAAAAGATAAGAACATTAGAACTAAACTGAAGAAGCAGCTGACTGCTCTGTATTTCTAATAAGGAAGCAGAAAATTATTTTCGTTTGAAAGCAAATCCTGAGACAAAAGGTCACTTGTACAAGCACAAGTTCTGGAAGAGAATCATCATTTTGATGTTTCATTTGTAACAGGCACAAGAATATCCCCAGACACTTGAAACTTGCCCAAGACAACTGGCACTTTATTCATTAATATTCACAGCACAGAAACACTCTGTCTTTTAAAGATTTCCAAAAACCCTTTAAAAAAAAATATCCCTTGTGCTGATAAGTACCGTTTATGTTCACGAAATGCTGAGCTTCATGTTTGACAGGGAAATGGATGCTTCTGAAAATCCCCAGCAGCCTTTGAGCACACACATGCTTTTTCAGCGAGAGGGCCTACACAAAAGAAGGCAGCCTGGCGAGAAGGAGAAGCGGTGCCACGCTACAGCACCGGCAATGCATACACATGTTGTTCTGTGCGAAATGAGATTGCCTGGCCTCCAGTTAACATGCAAAATAATTCAATAAATGGTTTCAGCCAGCAATTATTATTTCATAGATTTCATAGATCATAGAGTTGGAAGGAGCCTACAAGGCTATCGAGTCCAACCCCCTGCTCAATGCAGGAAACTAGAGGAGGGGTCTCCCATCCAAGTAATAACCAGGCCTCACCCTGCTTAGCTTTCCACACTCAGACAAGCTGAGCTGCATGTTGCATGTGTGAAAATTGCTTTGAGAGGAGAGGAAACAAATTCAACCCTGAATTCAATCTCTAGATTCTCACATTCAAAAGAAGCTTGTTGAGCTGGTGGATCTTTTGCCATTGACAGGCAGCAAGCATAGAATTTATCAGCAGCAGTAGTTTTGCAGTCACTAAGACAATGTGAGTTGTGTATATGGAAGAATAGTGTAGCTTGTCAGGCTCGAAACTGCCACAAGACTGGAAGATGCTCCCAAGAGATGCAACGTTTGGCTTTGGACTTAATTATTACAAAACTTTGCCACTTGGTTATGCTGACACAAGTACAAGAGGTATAACATGATTGTTTAGGAGCTGCAAAATAGATAAGGCCAGATTTAGTATAATAGCTTGCAAGCTTTTCAGCTGCAGAGAGTTCTTCAGTATGGCTTATTATAAAAGCAAGTGTCAGCTATATAGACATCAAAGATAATTACAAATGAAAATAATTTAGCCACTTGCATAGATTGAGAACCTATGCAGTAGTCAATAACTCTCTCTCTCTCTCTCTCTCTCTCTCTCTCTCTCTCTCTCTCTCTCTCATGCATGTACTCTCACACACCCCCAGACCTGGTTTGCATGATCATTTTCAGCCACGGTGGCTTAAATAAGCCACTGTGGTTTGCAGCATGTGCTGGACACCCACAGGCACCCATTCCATAACCCAACCCACTCATAGGTTGTCGTATCTTCTGAACCCAGCAAGGGTGAGTTGTTGATGTGGTTAACAAATCACCCACAAACCTAAAACAGCCCATGGGTTCTGGGTGGTTTGTTAACCACACCAACAACCCTCACTTGCCAGGTTTGGTTTGGACAACACAACAACCTACAAGCAGGGGCTGGGTTATGGAATGGGTACCTGTGGGCACCAGGCACATGCCACAAACCACAGTGGCTCATTTAAGCCACCATGGCTGAAAATGATTGTGCAAACCCACCCATCATGTCATACATTTCAATAACTGTATGTTATTGGCAGAGGAAAGCAAACCATAATTCTGGCTGCTGGTTTTGGTAGGAAAACTATGTTTGCTGTACACCTAGTTTTGCTCTCAGGGAGATTGCTGTAAAATGTCCAAATCTAGGGGTTGGACATGAGAGTCCATGGCAGTTGGAAGAAGCAGAGATTAGGGGGCTTTGTGGGATGGTGCTGGTGGAAATGTTAATACACTGCTCTCCATGCACATAATTGTACTCATACAGTGATATCTGGCTTGGCTGTTGTATATATTAGCCCATACTTCTGCCTGGGCAGAAGAGAACTGTAGTAATTCTCTGGGATGCCTTTCTATAGAAATAGCTCCACCACATCTTAACATAGTGATATGCATTTCGTAGTACTAATCAACAGTATCCTTAATAAGCATATGATTTTAATAATAATTTTTTTATTATTTAATAATAAAATAATAAAAAAATAATAAATAAAAATTTAATAATAAAAATTATTATTTTTTTAATAATAAAAAATTCCAGTTTTCAAGGAATTAGTTTCCTCAACATCTCAGAGGTTTGTGAAATACTAGCATTTCCTGTGTTGTGTGACAGAGAGAGCGAAATGCTAAGGATCCGATATTCTGCAACACTCAATTCATCTTACTGGGTTTTCTCAGGGAACTGAGAAAATGAAAGCTAGCCCACCACAGAAAGATCCCAGCCTCTTTCAGAGGTAGCCATGTGCAGACTGATAGTGCTCAGATAACTATGTGTGTATTGGCTTTTAGCATGCCACTGAAAGCACTTTTTTAAAAAAATGCAACCATGTAAAAGAAGACAATTCAGAATTTGATGTGTGTGCCATTGGCTTGCATACGGCCACCACCCTTATATGGCACCAGTAGCTAGAAGTCAATGCAAACAGTGACTGCCATGCCAGAAATGGTGTGATGAGGATGGTCTCTGAATGTTCTGCTCATCATCTACTATACGCTTGTTCTGCAGACAGCACAGCATGCCTGGGCAAGCACTTGTATACATGCAAATGGAAAGACTTCACTTAACCAAAAAATGAATGGCCCTTTGGTTGTCATCTCTTGTTGCCTTTGAGAAATGATACTGGTTAGAAATAGACTGCAATCTTGTGACATTTGCTACGAGTAATAAATACTATGAATAATATCACACTTAGAACTTGCCTGCGAATTACTTAATTGTTTCCTGTCCCTAACCTTTGTCTTTGATTGTGAGAGTTCTGCACCCAGATTATGTTCTTTAGCTCTTTGCAAATGACCCAGTACATATTGTCTGCTATTGCAGATAATTACAATAATGGCTCATCTCAGTGAGAAGTAGATCTGCACAGAATATTTTGAAGAGGTTGTTTTCAAAGATGCTCCTTCTGCCAAGCAATGGAAGAGACATCTGTTTGTGCTACTGAGCTACAAATCTGCACAAATGTTGTCATCAGGGTTGCTAACATATGTAAAATGTTGAGGCGGAGAAGCTACTGTCTGAATATCCCAAAGGGAAAGCAGGAAACCAGGGAGGTACATCTCAAAAACGATTGTATCATTCCTTCCATTGCATACTTTCATCTACACTCAAGGGGCATCCACATAGGGTCATTGCGAACATCGTGGTTTTCATATGGAGGCTGCTTGAACTATTTCTGTATTGCAGTGACACCACGTGGCTCCAGGATTCTCTCCCCCAAACCCAGATCCCTTTTTAAAAAATGATATTTCATTGGATATTTCCCAGTCCTCAGATATGGTTGATCTTAGTGAAAAGTTGCACATTTTTGATAGAAGCTCAGCAATTTCACATTTGAGTTCTTTAAGTACATCTCAGTCGAATTCCAGTGATTTGTTAATTTTTAATTTGCCAATAAGGCATGGAATATAATCTTTTGTCACCATTATTTGCCTCAGTTCATCAGACTCCCTTCCTGAAAAAATCTGTTCAGTCACTCCATAGTGAAGACAGATGCAAAGTATTCATTCAGCTTTTCTTCAATCTCCTTATCCTCCTTTACCACACCCTTAAGCCCCATGCCACCCAACACTCCAACCACCTCCCTAGCTGGTTTCCTGATTCTGATGTAATTAAACATTTTTTTATCGTTGGTCAGTATTTTTTAGTGATGTGCCATTCAAATTGTATACAAATAAATAAATCCAGCAACATCTCCAAGAAAGTCTCCAACAATCTGAAAGGTCTTTTGTCCACATCACCCCACCCAGAACTTTCTAGTCTCAGTGGCAAGGACAAGCATGGGGTTCAAGCCTACAAGGGTTTAGGGGGTTACAGTCTTAAGAAGAAGCAGAGTGTGGTGAGATAGAGGAATTGACCAACAGACCAGACTTAGGTGCAAGCCAGTCTTAAGTAGCAACAGAGAAATGGATCTGCTTTTGCAAAGAGAACCTGCAGACAGAAGAAAGAACTAGCACAGTGTCTCATGAAGTGCGTGTTATCCACTCTTATAGTTTTGAACCCCTTGCTTATACAACCACAGAATTTGGTCTGATGAGGAAAAATCTGAAGCTTTTACTCCAGAATTTCAGAGATCAAACATGAATTCATGTAAATACTAATTAATTAACTAACAGGAAAATAAAGTGAATTTTGTCAAAGATCATATGATGTTTTCTTAAATATTTTAAGACAAACACTGAAGAAGGGAGAAGATGTACTTATTAATCTTCCAAGTAGTGTGATATATGCAAAATTATTACTGTACACCCCCACCTGCATTTCAGTTAATCTAATTCTGTAAAGGAGTGTTGATTTCCAGCATAATGTCAATAAAAAAACCCCACCATATTTTCTTTCTTCTCTTCAGGTCCCAAAGCAGTGGAAGCATACAGCCAAAAATTTCAAGTGTTAACCACCTCGGGGAAATTGTTGTTTTCTGCCGATGACAATGAAGTGGTGGTTGGAGCAGAGAGACTGAAAGTTTTAGGTAAATAATATTTTGACAAAGCTTCTCTCACTATATCTACCTATCTATATTCTTCTTCTGAAATTATTTTAGGCATCTTGTCTACTTTATGGTACTTGTGAAAAGCCTCCCTGTTGGCTTCAGGAAGAATTGATCAAATGTTCTTTATTAGTCATGGGATTTTTAGCTTTATCCGCCCATGACCTTCACAGCTGGCTCAAATTCCTAGAGGACCATAGAGGCACACCGTCAATCAGCATCATAATTTGTTGCATTGTTAGAAATATTGTCAGAGGAATGTGTTAAATAGGATGACTTAAAAGAAAATGAGGTCTGCTGTTCATCTTCATTGGTGATAAAGAATGAGCAGAGGCACAGTTTAAGTCTACTGTGTCAGGACCAAACAAAAAAAGCACCACCATTAGTACTATTTGTATTGCAACTCATTTCTGCAAGGATTGTGCTGCTGCCCACATCATCATTTAGTTCTCCTTCCAACATTACAGGAGCTGCTAGAGTGGGGCAGGAGCTGGGGCTCCTTCCCAAGCCTCTCTGTAACATCACAAGTCCAAGGTCATATGAGAAGTCCCGACGGCATGGTCCTTCCTACGTCAGTGTTCCTCCAATTCCCAGAAGTGGCTCTTCTCACGTGACCCTGGACTTGCAATGTTACTCAGCTGCCATACTGCAGTGGCTTCCATATCACAAAAGGTAATGTTAGAAGAAACCCCTTAGCTGCTTACAAGATGAGTCAAAATGGAAAATCATGCCTAGCTTAAATATGCATCCTTTTTTCTTGCTGGGGGTTTGTCTGTGCCTGAGATTCCAAAAGCAGGGAAAAGAACTTAGTCTGTATCTGCAGAAAGGAGCGTGGTATAATCCAAAGCTGCAGCTGGCAACAAAAGTGTGAGAACTTCCTTCCCAATCATGCCAAACTCAGTCCATGAAGATGACACAGTAAGAATGCACTGGGAAATCTCTGGTGGCCACCACCATCAAGTCTCCAATAGCACTGCATTAATTCCAAAGCAAGATCTGCCAAAAGATAGGGTCTCTTGTTGCTTGTTTCTGTTACTTCTCTTGTTTTTGCAGGCTGGGACTTGCAGCTTAAAGATACAATGACCCTGTATCCATGCAATGCAAACTCAGTTTAACTTTCCAGCATTAGGACCATTTGCCAATGCTTTTGCTGGCAATTTTGTAATGAGCATCAGTTTACACCTATGTCATTTGTTTAATCAAGATTTAAAGATACAGCTAAGGTTATTTAAACCATTTAAAGTATATTTCCCACTAAAACATTTTGCAGTCCTTTGTAACCTGAAGCTACAATCTGTGCCCTTGCTTTTAAATTAGTGACATATTCATATATGTTGAGTTCTATGCCTGTTTTTATTCTGAAAAGGAAGATATGCAAGGGTGCAATCCTATATAGGAAAACTCAAGAGTCCCAGCTCTGACCCGGGAAAAGCCCTCCAAGGTCGGGGATGCGACTATGTCTTCAGAGGGCCCTCCCTCTGCCCACAGAGCCAGCGCGGTTCTTTCCGTGCTGGCTGCATCTCCAAAGATGGGAAGACTGTCCTCAGAGTTGGTGCTGGGGGCGCGGGACAGGGGACAGGGAGGGGAGCAGTGAAGCACCGCTGTCCTACGAAGAATCCAGGCGGTGCCTCAGCATCTCCTCCTTGAGAGCAAGGATGAAACACTTAGATGGCTGAAATTGTCCATCTAAGTGTGTTTTGGGGGCGAGGGAAGCACGCGGGCAATCCTTGCCTCCGCACTCTTCCCGCCTTCCATTGGATGCCCATAATCCTCCAAGTTCAGAGGGTTACAGGCAGCCACATTGGATGGCGCTGCCCATGACTTTAAGAACAATCCACATAACTAGATGGTTCTCTAAGGGCCAAACTATATGCTACATTAAATACATAGTGTTCAGTTGGCCCTAACTTTCTTTTTTACCTTTAAGTAAGTGTGTGGGCCCCCAATCTGGATCAGGACCAGCACACACAGGTAGGGGATCTTTAAACCTTCCCACCCAGCGATGCCCCCCCCCCAATTTCACCTCCTCCTCATGTGGGGGCTAAAAATAGGGGGGCAACCTTTAGGTTTGTGCAGTTACTTGAAGGTAGGGATGTATGGATTTTGCTTAATCGGTTCCGTGTGTATTTTGCGGATTGTCCAGTGTCTCTTGTTCTCTCATCGCTCATTGACGGAATCTTTTTTTTTTCCCTTTTGGAAAAGTCCACAAAAAAGTCCACCGTAATTTACATAACTTTCATGACATATAACATTTTGTCTATTTTCCTTAGCGTACAATTAATGATCAGAGCGCACAAAAAAAAGAGAGTGCTACATAGTGGAGTCTGAAGAAGGATCAGAGATGTATAAAACATTGTGGGATTTTTTAAAGGCATATATGTTAGTGTATTTTCCAGTAACTTCTGTGTTTTCGTACGACTACATTTGTGTACAATTCCGGAAAGTTAAAAAAATGGTCCTCAAGTCTGCAGAACCCGTGCAACTTGGAAGATGCCAGTCAATTGCAGAATCTGCCAGTCAAATTCATAGAAATCCAAAGTCATTTGAATCTGTTTTGGATTTCTCTGACATCCTTACTTGATCAACACTTGACCACTGCCTCCTGCTTAAGCACATTAGATAAAAAGCTGATGGGTCTTACCAACCAGTACAAGTTTGTACTGACTGCAGTTGAGGAAATGGCCCTATCTCTTGGAAACAAACGATTCTCTTTACTATTGCAAATATGGGGTTTTCAATAACCTTTTTTTTGTAACTGGGCTATGACAGAGTCAAGTTAGTACTGTTGCAATATCTTAAAGATATTGAAATGCAGTCTCAAATGGCTGAAATGTCAAGTTGTTTATCTTTAACTAACAGAACGAAATTTAATAGGGATAAATGCCAAGTGCTGCACCTAGGAAAAAGAAACCAAATGCACAGTTACAGGATGGGGGATACTTGGCTCAACAATACTACAAGCGAGAAGGATCTTGGAATTGTTGTAGATCACAAGCTAAATATGAGCCAGCAATGTGATGTGGCTCAAAAAAAGCAAATGCTATTTTGGGCTGCATTAATAGAAGTATAGCTTCCTAATCGCGTGAAGTACTAGTTCCCCTCTGCTCAGCACTGGTTAGGCCTCATCTTGAGTACTGCATCTAGTTCTGGTAATCACACTTTAAGAAGGATGTAGACAAACTGGAAAGGGTTCCGAGGAGGGCAACATGGATGATCAGGGGACTGGAAACATAGCCCTATGAGGAGAGACTGAAAGAACTGGGCATGTTTAGCCTTCAGAAGAGGAGACTGAGGGGAGATATGATAGCACGCTTCTAGTACTTGAAAGGTTGCCACACAGAGGAGGGCCAGGATCTCTTCTTGATCATCCCAGAGTGCAGGACACGGAATAATGGACTCAAGTTACAGGAAGCCAGATTCCACCTGGGCATCAGGAAAAACTTCTGACTGCAATATGACAATGGAACCAACTACCTAGGGAGGTGGTGGGCTCTCCCACTCTGGAGGCATTCAAGGTGCAGCTGGACAACCATCTGTCAGGGATGCTTTGACTTGGATTCCTACATTGACCAGGGGGTTGGACTCGATGGCCTTATAGGCTCCTTCCAACTCTACTTTTATATAATTCTATAATAAGATATATGTGCACCTAGCCCCTCCTTTTCTCAACCCTCTAGCCAGTCTACCCTCGAGTAGGATGAGAACAGCTTATTCTTGACTAAGGTTAAAAGTGCTTCTTTTGGCAGACTATACAGGGTGCCTGCAGGGTATTCCCAAGGAAGGTAGAGATTGTTTTTGTAACCCTTTAAGTCTGGAAGACATTACCCATTTTATTTTAGAATGTGACGTCTGTTCTGATATTAGGAAAATATATATTTCTCCTTTGTTGGTTCGGATGAAAGGACGGTCATCCCTTGAAAAGTTGTGTTTTTTATTGAATGATTTTAATAAATACCGGTATGTAACTTTTAAAACCACTAAATTTCTTGTATCGGCCTTGGGCCAAGGGGATGAATGTAATACATTTACGTGAAATTGTATAATGGCTGGTTGCTAATTACAATAAATTTGAATTCTTGAAGGTAAAAAGAAAAAAAGTTAGGATCATCTGCATGCTTCATATTTAACATAGTGTGTAGTTTAGCCCGAAGATGGTTGGTCAAGTTACATCATCTGCATGATGTGATGCCTCATTATTCTCTGCGCAGCCTGAACCACAATTATTTGTATCTTGACATGGGATGCACTATGGCCAGTCTATAGGTGTAGGTTATTTGTCAGGATTAAACTACGCATTATAACTGCATAATCAGTTCCTTTTTCTTTTCTTTTTTTAATGAAAAGTGCCCTGGGAGAGTGTGTGGAAGAGCAGAGGTGGGAAGGAGAGGGGCAGGGCTACTTGAGTTTCCCCTTTCCCTTGCTGCCCTTTTGTCCACCCAAAATCATGCAGTTTCCTCAAGCTGCTTTCTCACTTGGGCAATGTACCACTTACTGCAGTCACCAAGGGGAAGGAACACTTGCCACTACACCTAAACGTCATGACAAGTGTAGTAGAAACCATGTACAGTATGTGTGCTTTCAGATATCCCCCCGCCCCCCGGCAGCCTTACCATGTGTGCTTTTGGAACTTTCAGAATCTCTGGCTAAGTCGTGCAGATCTACCATGTGCAAATATGTTGGTGTAATCTATACCTGCTAAAATCAATAACAAAAATTTCCATCCATTGGTTTTCACTTATAGCCCACAAGGCAGAAAATTGGTTGCGGATGGATGGATGGTTATTTTTAGTACATTTCCTGAGAGTATGGTGAAGTTGTATATTTCAAGTTGCTTTTCTTAGAAAAACAAATGTATATTTTTCAGCTTCAGCTGTACAATGATCCACAAGTTGCAGCCAGGTGCTTTCCTTTTCCTGATCACATGTATTTGTCTGTTGCTTAGTTAAATTGCTCTGGTAGAGGCAGCAATGTTTTGAAAATATATCAGTTTTATTTTATGCCTCCTTTTATTCTCTGGAATATAAAGAGAAGTGGATATTTCTACAGTTCTAGTGCCATTTTTATTTATGCTTGCAGTAGAATGTCTCTCAAGGTTTATCTATCTTAAGCAGAGACATCAAAGGAGAAAAGAGACAGTGACATCAGAACTGAGATTATACTTTATATAGGGTAACCTTGAGAGGAGATGTTTGCCGACGATCTTGGGATGTGCCATATTTCTTTGGTCTTGTCTTAGTACAGTCCAGCTAGTCCAGGAAAAAAGAAAGAAATCTACTAATCACTTTGTTCAGCGCTGGCAAAGTCCAGGTGCTCTGGTGACTGCTATGTAAACAATCTTGACTTGTTCTCCTTACTACCGCACGTGGCCACCCTGCCGTGTGAACAGCAGGCGGTCGTCTCACGGGGGCCGCACAGAGCGTCCGGAGCTGTGGCCGCTCCGGCCTGTAGGGGCAAACGGCCCTTCTGGGCATCCCGGGCCACCGCCCCTGGTGCCGGGAGGCCCGCGCTGTGGTGCGGGGACTGCTGGCTCCACTGGGATCCACCCACGAGCACAGGGCACAGGTCGTCTGCGGCGCCCTGCAGGCGGCCCCATGGTGTCTCCCCCGCTCGCCGCCTGGGTCATACGAACCGACACATAGTGTGTAGCAGAAACTTGGCTTTTTATCTACTCTTGTGTAAGTGTGCATGGCCCCGATTTGGATCAGGACTGCCATGCACCAGGAGGAGAGAATTAAACCTTCCTCCCAACACACACACTTCCTTCCCCCCCCCCATATATATATATTTTAAGGGTGGTTAAAAAAAGAAAGTCTCCAGGCCAGACTCTTATGCCCATCCCACCCAGTGCTGTCTGACTGACCATGGCTCTCCAGGGTCTCAGTTAGGGGGATCTTTCCCTTCAGCTACAACCTGATCCCTTCAGTTGGAGATGCCTGGGATTGAACCTGGGACCTTTTGCATGCCAAGCATATATTTGAGCACTGAGCTACACACCCGCGCTCATCGACTGTTCTTTCTAAAGGATAGCCTGCAGCATGGTAGTGCTGGTGGTGGGGCTCTTTGTCAGGATTGTGGGGCTTCAGAATCTTTTCCCACTGCAAGCATTCCATAGTATGCCAAAGGAGAGATCTCGAAGAGATTTGTCCTGTTCAAAGCATGCTTCCTTCACAACCTTCGCTCATCAGTTACATTCATGAGCATGGCTAATTAAAAAAAAAAAAAAGTGGACATTTGACCTGTAGATCTGAATTCCCCATCTACTCATACAAAAGCTAGCAGCATTAACAGCAGTTGATAAAACTAATGGTGTAATCAATTAATCATAGATTTTAAAAGAGATGCTTAAATCAGATTTCTATTTTAATTGTGCAAGGAATGTTAGTGCTGAACTGATAGCTCTATTTTAAATTATCTGGCTCTATCTCTTGTTTAGCGATGCCACCAAATTTCGCAATTAGTCAGCTCATTGGTCAAAACTCATCCATTCGTAATGCTCACTTTTATAGTGAGCCTGGATCAATGTATTACAAATTTGCTATTCTGTTCAGAATTGCTTGCGAGTTTTAGAGCATGTGTAAGTTTGCATCTAAATAATGCAGTTTGTGTGCATGTGCTGAATGGGTTGCTTTAATCCTTGAATGATCTGGTGCATCCACCAATGCTTCCTTCATCTTTGTTGCCACTGAAGTTCTGGCTCTGCGAGGAGGAGGAGGAGGAGGAAGATGATGACTCTGCAGGCCTAGCTATAGTAGGAGATGTATCTCTTCTCCATATACCGGTGATTGGTGAGTAAACATCACGCAAGCAGGCCACACAAAACCAACCAATCAGGAAGGGCATATATAATGTGGTAATGCATGACATCATGCCACACTAAGGAATTCAAAACTACAGCTCCCAAGATGCACTTTGGTACTGCACATGTGCAAGAACTCATATACATGGAATGAGATCTTGTATTAAAGGAGAACACATGCCCAAATTCACATGAACGAATTCATTATTTCCGAGTAAATACCAAACTCTCTTGGAATAAGTCCACTCATCATTACCCTTGATTCATCATTGCATTCTTGTGGTTTTGAGGTCCCATTGATTTTTTTTATGGAACTCAGACATTCCTGGATGTTTAGCCACTGTGGTCAAAATGATTTTCACCACAATAAATCAGTTGTATCAGGCTAGAAGAAGCACATATCGTATGTTTAAATAGTTGAATGTTTCACTAGGCCAAAGCAAGACAGATGAACATACAAAAAAATCACTGATGGGCCTAGTTTTACAGATGCATGATCATGGATGTTTAAAGACATGTCATGTGTACTACGTGTATGTTTTACTCCATGCTCTACATATTTTATTCCATGCTTTACGTATTTGCTGCAGAAGATCTCTAGTGTAACACTGGCGTTTCTTGCAACAATAATAATGTGTAGCACTGCCCTAAGTAGAGTCTACACAGTAGATTCATAGATTCATAGATCATAGAGTTGGAAGGAGCCTACAAGGCCATCAAGGCCAACCCCCTGCTCAGTGCAGGAAACTAGAGGAGGGGTCTCCAAGTAATAACCAGGCCTGACCCTGCTTAGCTTTCCACACTCAGACAAGCTGAGCCAGCATGAGCCACAGCAATTCTAAGGTTACAGAGTGAATTTTGCTATACTGTAGACTTGACGAAAGGTTGCCCCATAATCTAAATGAACATTCTTGGGCAACTGTATATTATTTCTAAAATGCAACACAGATTTCTGAATGGTCACTGCTGCGACGACACGGCCCTTTTCACTTAAGGACCAGGCGCATAAACCCTTCTCAGGCCAAGCATCAACACTTGAAAACCTGAGTGGAGGGTCAAATGAAACCTTTCCCCTACTAATGAGGGAAAAGATTAATGCTGGTTATTAAGGATCTAGCTTAAATTTATGATGCTGTTGGTACACAGGTGTGTGTGTAGATTTAAAAGTAAAGCAGGTAATAACGCCAAGCTGACACGTAGGATTTGGGTAGCAAACAAAATAAAAATAAGTTTATTTTAATTCTCCAAATCTCAGTTCCAGAAAATAAACCTGCCTACACCAAACACTTTGTAACTAACCTAACTCCCAAACTCCCAACTCTCCCCACACACTACAAACACTCTCCCATATCACACTAACTCCAACCACCTAAAACTCTCTAACCCAACTCACACTCCCATAACACTCAACTCACTCTACCCGACTGCCTTAAGTAAACTCACATAAAACCTAACTAGACTCACTGACATAAAACCTAACTGACTCAGACATCACTCAAACACTCCTTATATACTCCTCCCCCACCCTTGCTAAGACTCCTCCCCCACCCTTTCTAAGACATCACAAACCACACCCACTCAGTTCAACATTCTAGACACACTAAACATACTAATGCAGACATACACCAGGGAACTGAATTGTGGGGTTACGCCACAACTGCCACATGAGGTGCCCCTGATTATGTTAATAAATTGTTCTGTAGATAACGCTGTCTTCTGCTTATCCTTTTTTTATTTCCTTGGAAATTAAACAAATAATCAAGGGGGGGAAGTTGTATCTAAGACATGCATTAATAAAAGAACATTGAGAAATAGCTTTGATATACATTAATTACCAATTTCATTTAATGAAACATTATATGTGAACATTATAGCACTTATAAACAAAGCATAATCATAAAGCATTATTCTGGCTGCTAATTAGCTCTATTTATTCTCCAGATTAGTTTTTAAATATGCCCTCTAGATGCCACTTGATACTAATTACCAGAGTTACATTATTATCACTATACAAAAGCATTTTAATTAAATGTAAAGCAATTTAAATTAGCATGAGTTTCTTCAGAAATTAAACTGTGGTCAAATGCTTAATTTAGCCTTTTAAGCCAACTACAGTTGACATGCCACAATCAGTATTCCCAAAGGTAACAACATCTTTTGGAAGATCATGAGCAAATCAAAAGAAGAGATATGCATACTCAAGAGATATCAGAGCATTGCTCTGGTGTCATATTTGGCATGACTGTCAAATAGTGTGCTATTTGGTACCACAAATCCCACTGCTAAAGAGACAAGCTTTAAACACATCAGCTGTGCACCAAAAATGGCATAGAAAGCTCCAAATATCAAGTATTTCGATCTGAGTTTCCCAATGTGGTGCCCATGGGCACCAATGTGTCTACAGACACCTCTGTTGGTTCCACCTCTGCTGGCCCCTCTTGATTTGTTAAAATAATAAATAAATGGATACTGCAAAGTGAAGTGCCAGCCTCCAGCACCATCTTTATTGCCAAGAATGCCTCTGGGCCCCTCATGGATGCAACCCAATGCTTTGTTTTGAAGCATGCATGCACTAAGAGAGATAGAGGCTTTGCTGTGACTGGGTAAGGATTTCTCATCTCTCCAGCACAGCACAACAAGCTTAGTTTATTAACTTGTTCAGTTATTTGCCTTTAAATTCAATTTTTAAATTTGGTCTTTAAACTTTTGTAATGAAATTGTATGATTTTATTGTTATCTGTATTTTATAATGTGAATTATTGTCTCTGTGAATTGTTGTAAACCTCTCAGAAAGCTTCAGCTATGGGGCGGTATAGAAATAAAATAAAAATAAATAAATAAATAAAAATAATAATCACCACCACCTATATTTAACTTCATGGCTGCCTTTATAGAAGTGGAGGGAAGAAGCCACACGTCTAAGGCTTATTCAGATGCTGTTGTGGAGGCAATGCCTTTCTTGGTTACTCTGGCCTGCTACTACCTCCCAATCCCAAGGGGGGAAATCACCTTGAAGGCCAGAGTGGCAGAGTAGGTGGCAGTTCTTTCAATGATGGAAGAGGCCTGCTAAGCTGCTTTTCCTTCCCCTGTGATTTTTAAAATAAAATCACAGGAAGATGACATAGCGATCATTTCAGTGAAGTGGACTGCAAAGAGCTCCAAAAGGATCTCTCCAAATTGGAAGGATGAGCAACAAAATCACAATGGAAGTAAGTGTAAAATGCTCCTGAGGTTTAGTGGAAGTAAGTATAAAGTGCTGCACAACAGGGCAAAAAAATAATAATCCTAACTTCACATATACACTGATGGTGGGGTCTGAATGGGCAGACCCATTAAGCCTTCAGAGAATTATAGAACCTGATGGGTTCCTCAATGCTCTGGGGGACTTTCTAGTGGATAGTGCTGGTAATTCTGTCAAGGCCCTTGTTTCTCTGTGGAATGGTGAGATGCAAAGGGACATTGACACGATCGCTTCCGAGGGTCTTCCCTGGCGCTGCAGAATCTTTTCTGCCCCATGGTATTCTGCAGAGTTGTGGGCAGTAAAACAGGCCATACAGCAACTAGAGTGCAGGTGGTGGAAGTCTTGTTCCAAAGCCTATTGACCAGAAGACACAGCCAGAAGACACAGCCTTGACATTATCCTCTGAGTAAGAGGATGAACCCCCAGCAGGACCGCCATCTCCCCAACCTTCCAGAAGTCTGAGACTACAGAAGCAGGCTAGAGCCCTTGGATGGTCCAGCCAGGTGGAGCAAACTATAATACAGATTGTGGCTGCCTACAAAAGGCTTCAGTTGGCTCTCTAGCCTGCTACTGAGACAATATCCTTCTATGTGTCTAGTAGGAGAGAGCTTCAACAAGGAAAGCTCACTCTGAGCTATCCATGGCCCTGTTGCAGAAGCCCTTTTATACAAGAGGGCTTCTGCCTTTACCTAGCTTGCTGTGCCTGATGCACTTACCTTGACTGGGCTCTATCTACGGAATATAGAATCATAGAATCATAGAAAAGTCGAGTTGGAAGGGGCCTACAAGGCCATCGAGTCCAACCCCCTGCTCAATGCAGGAATCCAGGTCAAAGCATCCCTGACAGATGGCTGTCCAGCTGTACCTTGAATGCCTCCAGATTGGGAGAGCCCACCACCTCCATAGGTAGTTGATTCCATTGTCTTATTGCTCTGAAAGTCAGGATTTTTTTCCTGATGTTTACGTGGAATCTAGGTTCCTGTAACTTGAGCCCATTATTCCTTGTCCTGCAAACTGGGATGATCGAGAAGAGATCCTGGCCCTCCTCTGTGTGGCAACCCTTCAAGTACTGGAAGAGTGTGATCATATCTCCCCTCAGTCTCCTCTTCTGAAGACTAAACATGCCCAGTTCTTTCAGTCTCTCCTCATAGGGTCTTGTTTCCAGTTCCTTTATCATCCTTCTTGCCCTCCTCTGAACCCTCTCCAGTTTGTCTACGTCCTTCTTAAAGTGTGGTGCCCAGAACTAGATGCAGTACTCAAGATGAGGCCTAACCAGTGCCGAGTAAAGGGGAATTATCACTTCACGCAATTTGGAAGCTATACTTCTATTAATGCAGCCCAAAATAGCATTTGCCTTCTTTGCAGCCACATCGCATTGCTGGCTCATATTCAGTTTGTGATCTACAACAATTCCAAGATCCTTCTCACTTGTAGTATTGTTGAGCCAAGTGTCCCCCATTCTGTAACTGTGCATTTGGTTTCCTCTCCCTAGGTGCAGCACTTGGCATTTATCCCTATTAAATTTCATTCTGTTGTTTTCAGCCCAGCGCTGCAGCCTATCGAGGTCGCTTTGAATTTTGTTTCCGTCTTCCAGAGTATTAGCTGTTCCACCCAACTTTGTGTCTTCTGCAAATTTGATAAGCATTCCCTGCACCTCCTCATCCAAGTTATTAATAAAAATGTTGAAGAGCACTGGGCCCAGGACCGAGCCCTGTGATACGCCGCTCGTTACCTCTCCCCAGTTTGAGAAGGAACCATTGATAAGCACTCTTTTGAGTCCGATTCTGTAGCCAATTGTGGATCCACCTGATAGTTGTTCCATCTAGCCCACTTTTAGCTAGCTTCCTAATCAGGATATCATGAGGCACTTTGTCGAAAGCTTTGCTGAAGTCCACATATATTATGTCCACAGCATTCCCATAGTCCATAAGGGAGGTTACCCGATCAAAAAAATGAGATCAGATTAGTCTGGCAGGATTTGTTCTTGACAAATCCATGCTGGCTTCTAGTAATCACTGCATTGTTTTCAAGGTGCTTGCAAACTGACTTTTTTATAATCTGCTCCAAAAATTTCCCAGGGATTGATGTCAGACTGACTGGCCTATAGTTCCCAGGTTCCTCCTCCTTGCCCTTTTTGAAGATGGGAACAACATTTGCCCTCCTCCAGTCATCTGGCACTTCACCTGTCCTCCATGATTTCCTCATTCACACTGCTTCCTGATCCTTGAACACAATCACCCACCAGTGCAATAAGGAAATTAGAACCTGTAACCATTTTTTAGGAGTTTGGACTGGTTAGTTCCTTCATTTTGCATCTGTGTATTTCTAGTTGATTTCCAGCTTGCATTCTAGTGTGGTAGATATTCAGACATCTACTGTATGGTGCTTTTGAGATGCAGAATTACATTTCCTCACCTTCAGAAACAGAAAATGTTATTTTCTCCCCAGAGATGTTATGTACTTCTAGATTACTGTACATATTGTTGCCAGCCTCTTTAATCTATCTATCATCTATCTATCTATCTATCTATCTATCCAGTTTATTATTTGAAGACCCAGAATTTGGAATCTTAATTCAGTGGTATTAAAACTGTGATTCTGATAGAAAAGGATGTGTAGTTACAATAAAGTAAAAGGTATTTCCTAAACATGGTGTATGAATTGTATCTTAAGAGGTTCCGGGAAAGCAAAGCTTTTATGCGGGATGAGTTGAACCTCATCCTTTGGCAATTGGGCATGTAAGCTGATAGTTATTTAACATATGCATTTTTATAAACATTTCATCAACAGAAAACCAAAGATAATGCTGCATAACGAAAAATACTGTGAGGATCAAACTCAGAAATAATCTTTAATGTAAGACCTTTTACTGAGGAGCAGAAAGGGCCCCAATAAAGTGATATAATGCCACTGGTATTTATTTGCAGGGCATGTACCTGTTTCATTCATTTTAAAATAAGAGGAGGTTTTGCAGAGAAATCCTCAAAACAGAAGGTCAGATATAATGAAGGCAGAAGTATCTTCATTGTACAATGCAGTGCAAAGTGCTTCTCATTTGAGTGACTCATATGAGCAAAATTAATTTAGCTGGTAGTGTAACCACTAAGTTGTAAAATGAAAGCAATGGAAATATATGACTGCGTTCAGACTAAGTTAGTTGTGCCATAGCCCCACTGAAATGAATGGGACAAGTTAGTTCTGACTAACTCAAGTCCAGTTGATTTCAATGGCACTAAAGCATGACTAACTTAGCCTGGTTCCAGCCCTTAATTTTTCATAAATATTGTAAATAAAGAAATAAGTAACTTCAATCCTATACCCAATAAGCAATAATTTGTGGCAATAAGCTCCATTGAATTCTATGGGACTTACTTCTGAGTAGACATATATAGAATTGCACTGTAGTTCAAGCTAACACACAATCTGAAGTCTTTGCTTCATCTTTGGTTTCATGACCTTCAGTAACAGCAGAATAATTACCCTTGAGATAAACATTTGCTTAATGAATAAGTTTGACCTCAGGGCAACAGAGGCATCACAGCCTGAAAATATTAGGCTGAAGAAGCAACTTCAAAAACAGGGAGTGTTTCCCCCTGCCTCTTTGCCCCTTCTCAAGCACTTCCACATATAGATTGGCAACGCAAACAAATTGTATTAATAAACATAATCATAACCATACACCATAGCTTGATAATATGTAAGAGACACTGTGATCCTTGCCCTGACTTGCTTCAATGTTATTAGCTTTCTGACAAATGTGTCTCAACAAACGAAGGACAGTCAATGTCCTAGTAGTAATTGAATGGGCATATCCAACAAGGAACATTCAGAATATTAAAGCTTTTCAGTGTTGGTCTCTGCTAATGCCAGTTTTGACTTCTTTTACTTTTAGCACCACTGAACTTTTTAATAGACCTTTCAGTGCAATTCCACCCCACCAAGTTCTCTCTAAATAAGACTAGCACAATCCAAACAAAACAATCACTTTACTTTTTGTTCACGCTCTTAAACCTAGTGAGAAGCATTAATTCAAACTTTTCATTGGTTTAAGAACATCCAGATCCTTGGTGCTGCCAGTGGAAGGACACTGCTTGTGGGATGGGACTTCCATGTCCTCTCTTTCCCCCTGTAGGCCCCCCCATGTGCCCTCCAGATCTGTTCTGGAACCTTGGGGGAACCTCTGGAGCAGATTTAGAGGATGCAAAGGGGGGGGGAGGTTATGGAAGTCCTGTTCCACAAGCGGCATCCTTCTGCTGGCAGAACCAAGGATCTGGATCCAACCCATTATCTCTAGTTAGGCACATGATCTAGACCAGAGGTCAGCAGAAGATAGATCTCCAGATATTTTGGACTTCAACTCCCAGAAGCTCCTGCCAGCGTGCCCAGCGGGCAGGAATGCTGGGAGTTGAATTCCAAAACATCTGGTGATCTATGCCCTGCCCACCTCTGATGTAGACAATGGAGAGTTAGTAATGAACTTATGAAGTCATTATTAGCTGGGTTTGCACATCACAACAACCCTAGAACAAACCATGGGTTCTTTTTCTGGCTTGTCAGGGGAGAGACAAGTCAGAGGTCTTAATTAGGACACACAAAACATTCCTCAATTGTTTAGCGACTCCTGTGTGCAGTGGAAGTAATCAGGCAGCGTTCCCCAGCATGCCGCCTTGTCCATGTCATGATGTCTGAATTGGGCTAATAAGTGTTCCATTGCTAACTACCATCACACATACATGAAATTAGAGCTATATTGCTGTCTTTATTTTAAAAAATTAATAAATTAAAAATAAAAATAACATTTAGTGTAACCATATCTGAGTTTTGTATACAGACAACTTCCAGCTGGTGTAAAATCACCTACTGCAGAGTAACACAATAGTTGGTTCCTCCCAGCAATCTTATTAGGTCTCACTATAAATAGTATGTGTATGTACAGTTTGGAGAGAGACTGTGGTTCATATAATTGCATATGAGAATCTTAATTCATTAGGTTCTGCCTTTGCTGCTTTCACAGAAAAAGCCTTAATTTACCATCTGCCTATTGCTTTTTAAGCTATGAACTGTGTGCTTTCCCTGCTATCTAGGTAATTAGTTGAACTTTTTCCACCACCCTTCCATTACAGTGACTTACGGTAGCTACTTTTAAATACTGTGTCCCTTACTATGTGAAAATTATTAGTGTGATGCCATAATGGGCATGTAAATTGAGAACATGTTAATGCTATTTACCATAATGTCATTTTCTTGGACACTGGCATGAAGCTTTTTTTTTTAAGGGGAGGCAGTCTACGGACACTAAATATTGACTAGTAGTTGCTTCTTAGCCATTGCATTCGAAAATCAGCTAAGATTGAGTCAAGGAACTATATGAGTGAGATATTTCTAATTTCTTTTGTATTAAGATTTGGATATAAAACAGAGATGATTTTAAAAAACAACAACACTAAAACCAAGGCAACATACAAAGGATTTAAGGGCCAGGTCTGATATATTTGTCTAGATTGTGTTAACCTTAATCCCATTTACAAAAGAAGAATCAAGCGACATCAGATTAATATTGATTTGGCGTCATAAGGATTAGCAAAGGAACATACAGTACAGTTTCCAAATCTAAATGCAAGTCAGATTTATTCTGTATTCCTTGAGCTTTCCTTGAAACTCTTCCTTCCAGTCCCTCTGAAACATAATCTCCTTTCAAGGAGCAGGATGTTCTCATCAGTAACTGTTTGCATGGACTATTTCTGGCTTTGTGAGCCCACTTGCTAATTTTTCATGCTGAACTGGTACCAGCAACAAATATAGGCAAGAGGGGGAATGGGGTGGGAAGGTTCAATTGAGCTCTCCAATGATCTTGTTTTTGTTGGAACAGTTGGGAAGACCGGGCAGTTTCTGGTTCTCAAACAGCCTGAGATCAGGATACGTTGAGGCAACCTGACCTCTTTGTGTCTCCCCCCCCTCTTTTGGTGTGTGTGTGTGTGTGTGTGTGTGTGTGTGTGTGTGTGTGTGGCATGGCACAAAGCATACTTCTCAGACCCATAGCTTTCATATTTCATGGGGGATTTAAAGCCATGGAACATGATAGGAAGCTGCGTGCCTCCACATTCATGAATTCTGTATCCATTCATTCTTTTTGTAGTCCACTAGTTCTGCAGCCTTATTATTTTTAATGAGGTGACCCAAACTACCTCTGGGTGCCCCCTTATTTGCAAAGAGAATCAAGCTGAAGTTGGCAGAAGTGCTTGTTATTAACTGCTGGTTTGTGGTGGCTACTTTAGTGCTTTTTAAAGACAGTGTGTGTGTATGTTGTCCTTATTATATTGCTATGGGTTGCGTCAAACAGTGAGGAGGCAGGTGGATACAAGCAAATTACAGTGCCCCATTTTCCAAATTACTTTAAAAACTAGTTTACTGCTGGCAACTGTCCTTGAAAAGGGAGGGGCGTTAGTTTCTGGAAGTTTGATGCTGTGGTTATTTTCAACACCTGCAGCTCAGGCTTGTTTCTCAGGTTACACTTTGCAGCCTGTAGCTTATTCCTTCATGTGTGCAGCTTCCCACTATATATGTGCAAAAGCTTTATATGGTTGAGTAATAGACACAGTGCCTCCCCATCTTTATATGGCTTATTTTTGGAAAGCCATTTTGCATTCATGAAAAACATCTCTGGATGCATGCAAATGTGATAGTGGGTTGTAGTTTTAACTTTTGTGGCTGGAATACTCTGGGTGTCAAGAATTGGGGTGCTGTCTGGAAGGCAGGGGTTGCATTAGCCTCAGATTGGAGAGAAGCAGGGCTGGCAAGTCACCCCAGCTCTTTGTCTTGCTTTGGCTGAGCTCTCTTTTGGCCACAGCTATTATGAGCCACTAAGGATTGTTCCTCAGCTGCGCTCTCTTTGGCTTCTGGGATAGCCACTCTAGCCATGTATGTTCATCCCCCTTCCCTCATGTCTCACAAGATGCATTAGTCCCATGAGAACAGGGCCCTGCCCTCTTTACACCATAGCTACCACCACTGATCAATTTTGAGTGCCAGTGCTCATCATGACAGTGCCCAGAACCATGCCCCCAAGGGGAGTCAAAAACTGCAAGCAGATTTCTTGGTACCTCTCTCTCTCTCTCTCTCTCTCTCTCTCTCTCTCTGATATGTTTATATAGAGGTAGAAAAATATAGATGATAGATACACACACACACTCGAAAGAGAAGCAGTACATAGCATAATATTCAATTTATTAGGCTCAGTTGACAGTCACAGAATAGTGAGCTGGCAAAGATAGTGGTTAGCATGTTGGAGTTTGGGTGGAGAAACCTGGGTTCACATCCCTGATCCAACATTAAGTTCACTGGGGTGACCTTGGGCCAGTCCCTGTCTTAGCCTAGCCTACCTAACAGGGTTATTATGAGCATCCATCCCCCCAGCTACTCTGAGGACTGCAACTAAGCTCAGAGGAAAGAGATAAGTCTGAGGGTGGACGGAGATGGCATCATCATCCCTGCTGTTCAAAACATCCTGGCATTCTGACCCTGCGCCCCTGGCTCCACGCTACTACATCATTGGCTACCATTTCCAAATAGCACCCCAGCACAGTACTGCCAAGGTGGGTCATCCTTCCCAATTCTTGTTTCCACAGTGAACATCACTTACATCCTTGTGTAAATAATCAGTATAATTCCCAATTTTAGAGATGTGGAGCAGAGTCTGAGATTGTAGACTTACCCAAAACTTCTGGATGTGGGATGGAGGGAAAAGTAATAGCAATTGAATTTTACGCTGGGTTCAGAAATACTTACTTGTGACATTTTTGTCACAATTTTCCATTTATTGATCTTGAGCACATGCTTTGACTGTGTGTTATCATCCATAAATAGTATTAGATGCAGGCAGGCAAAGAATTGGCTGATTAATTCAAATTAACATGTGGAGTTCAGACCCATTACTACTGCCCATTGCTTCTTGGCTCTAGTTCATCCCTTAGGGTTGCCGGTTGACAATGTGCACTTGCATTAGAAGTAAGTTACATTAGAACTGGCAGAAATCCACTCTCAGCTTCTAGGAGTGGGACATGGCAACCCTATTCCCTTTGGCTACTTCCCTTGCCTGTCCACTTCCTTCCTGTCAGCAGTGCACACTCCTTCATGCCTAGGCCCTATGTGTAGTTTTGTATTCACCCCAAATTAGTTCACTCTCATCAGTCTTTAAGGAAGATATTTTTTGTGTGATTCCCGTTAGATTGTGGGAGAAGCGGTGCCTCAGATTAAAAAACTTGAATAAAGTATCCCAATTGCCCCCTGTTCTTACAGCCACCTCTCAGGAATTTAAACATTCCGGATCTCAAACAAATTATTATGATCAAGGATTTATTATAGTAGTCCAAGTAATCCAGTTTACGGTACAATAATAATGGGTTTCTTATTCTGTAAGAGCAAAAAAATAGAGCAGGAGTTTTATGACCTGTTCAGGATTAGTTTAGATATTTAGGTGTTACTTACTGGTGTCAGTGTTTAAAGCAGTATTCCACAGTTAAAGGTTTGTGGTGTTTCAAGAACATAAACTGAGAAGGCTTTGAAAGCATGTATTTAATGGAAGCAATCACATATAGTTAGTGGCATTCTCAGTTGGATTTATAGCCTTAGAAACACCAGGCACCACCATCTGATCACTTTCTAAAGCTATTGACCCAATGGTATATGCAAAAAAGATATAGATACACAGTGGCTGCCTGTCATCCTCCTCCTCCAGGAATCCTCCTCTGAGGACGAGTGTGACTCACCCAGGGCCCTGGCCTGGACACTCCTCAGGAGCAGTGTCCAGGGCCCTGGGTGAGTCACACTCGTCCTCAGAGGAGGATTCCTGGAGGGGGTGGGTCATGACACTGCCTTCAGCAGTCAGCAAAGAGGATATGGGAAGAGGGAGCATGAGAGCCCAAGGCAAGCTTTGCTGTGACTCGGTCACATCAAGCTAACCAGAACTTGCATCCACCTTCCCTTAAGTTGTTGGCTCATCATGGCAACAACTGAAATAACAATCCATGGTACAGCCATACCTGGAGAAATGCGCTGTAGGCATGGTGTAAGGCAAACTCCTTCTGTTACTCCACCTATGTTTACCTACTTCCCAGTAAGAAGCACAGCTACTGGTCTTGTAACATATAGTTAACCCTGATTTGGTGTAAATACAGTCTTATACATACTTGTGGCCAGAACATATAAGCTCCCTTTCCCTCTATTGGGCTAGTTGACATGCATTCATTTAATATGGGGTCACATACGAGGTAGCCTCCTCCTCCTCAACATATTTAATTTAGAAATGACCTAGGTTTAGGCACTGTTTAATAGTAATTCAGCCTGCATTCCTGAGCACACATTAGGAAATGAGCCCCATTGAACTCAATGGGACTTACTTCTGAGTAAGCATGCTTTCACCTCCGTGAAATTATAGTAGTAATAAATGTATTTCCCGCCATCTGTAGCACCTACTTCGCTTTTGTGTCCAAGAGAAGCCATTTCTTACCGTGAGTGCATGCAGTAAGGATTGAGGCAATGGAGGAATCTGTTTCTTCATGCACATTATAGAGGGGAGAGGCAACATGAAGAGTGGCTGCATGGAAAGGGGGCTCTCATCAGGTGGTGGTGCATTTTTGAGTACTTGAGTGACATTCAGATATGTAACAGGAAGATGTGAGAATGTGGGGAAGGGAATCAAGGAACTGAGGGCTACAACTCATATTTTCATAGAGTGTTGGTCGATGAGCAGGGTAAGACGCACATCTATAAGTTTCAAAGCTCTAACCACAAAATATTGGGAAGAACGGACTAGGGAATCCTATAAGGATTGCATACATACACAGCTATTCATTTCCCAGAAATTCTAGCAGTGGCTGAAACTAAAAATGTTTTGCTAATCACAATGTAGTTCAAGGTAAAGCTTTGACCAAGCTTTTCTTGCATTTTATGTTGTAAGACGTTACACAGTGCCTTGACTTCATTAGCAACAGAGGGGCAATTCCAGCAGGCACAGAATCCTGAATGTATGTCTCAGGGACATAATGCAGGACCTCACCATAGTGATTATCTTGCTTCTTTGACTTCTAAAACTGTAAGGGTTGTTGCAACTATGAGTAAATCCTAGGCTGTGTGACATAGAATGTAGTTTAAGCTCTGCATGAAAGATGAGCTTGTTCAATAGAAACAGAAACTTGGCAGTAACAAAAAGGAATTTTTAAAGAACTTGTTCGAAAAGGATATATTGAGACTGATCAGTTACCTGCTCTCTAGTCAACGCTTGATGGAACCCATGGTTTTGAAGATCCCCACCATGTGGCAATGGATATCGGAAGTTAGCCAGCAGAGAAGAGTTATCAAATGGTTCTTTCCTTATGTAGATGGGTATTAAGGTTTGTGCTCTCACCAAATGTGTCTGAGGAACTGTGCAGTAGTCATCCCTTTATTATAAAAGCTTTTCTCATTGTTCCTGCATAACTGAATACACATGAGGGATTTTTGACACATTTATTTTCCCAACGTTTACCAGTACAGGAAGGGGAAAGGGGGGAAAAGTATTGAGTGAATCATTACAGTAATTCAAAACACTTTAGATAGATCCTGTCACATGCTTTATAAGTTCCTGATTGATTGTGTTGAATTAAGTTATTATTGGGCAGAAAGCCAGTTAATGGAATACGCATTGATGAAATCATTTGGGGGGGGGCATTAAATAGAACTTAAAATAAAGCTGAAATAGCTTTATGGATTTTCCACTCAAACTGTTTATGAACATTTATTGCTGGAAAATTACATAGTGTCAAAAGAAATGATTTGCTAGGCCTGGGTTTTAATCAAACTCTTTTTCAAATAATAAAATAAGATAATAATTTATTGCCATGGAATGCACAGTAAATGTAAATACATATCACATCATAGCTGCCCTCTGCCTAATCTTGCTCACTGTAGATACATAAGGATGCGCTACAAAATCAATTGCTTTGTTGAAAACAATACTTCCTATACTTTCCAAAGAAATGGCCTTTTACTTCTCAGCTTGTTCACAACAGATGGAGAAATGTTTTCAATAGCAAACGAGATAAAAGCTGTTGATTTAGCAACCGAATTGACAAGGTTTTCTTCCTGCCCAGTAACGATGGAAGAATGATAATGAAATATTTTCTTGGCTTCTTTGCAGAGAGCCAGACAGAAATATTTCCATATTGAATATTTTATGGCCTGATCTTGCATTCAGTATTTAATATCTTCTGGCCTGCATAGCAACAACAGAGCACATGATCTGGTACTGCCGGCATAGGGAACCTCTGGTCCGCTGACTGGGTACAGCTGGCAGGGGTTCTGCATGCAGCCTGTGCAGAGAAGGGAAACGCTCTTATCTCCAATCAGCTGCTGAGGACAAATACTCCCCTGGATCAGCTGAGAAAGGGGGGCTGAGAAAGGGGGGCTCTCTCTCTCTCTCTCTCTCTCTGTGTATGTGGCCTGTGTATGTATGAATGGGGTTTGTGTGTATGGATGATGCGGATGGTGTGTGAGTGGTGTGTGAGAGAGTGGAGTGGCTGTGCCGACTTTGGGCTCTGGCCACGCCACTGCTGGCATGCAGCCCCAAGGGAGTTCTCCACTGGCAATCTGGTCCCCAGGCCAAAAAAAGGATCCCCACCCCTGATCCAGTACAAGGGATGCAGTGTGGCATGGCAGACACCTGGCTTTGGCGTTGCAACCTGCCTTTGCTCTCTTGAAAGGATGCAATACCAGGAATTAGCATTTCTGTGCTAGCACTTTGCCTAAGCCTCTTGAGAGGATGGTGCAGGGAGAATTTTGTGGGCAGAGCAGAGCCACCAGTGGTCCTTTGCATTTATTCCTTCATCGCATTGTCTCTCTCATCCAGGAATTACAAGAGCAAGCAAGAGGAAGGTTAGGGTTTCTGGAAGGCAGGTGGGGCAGAGCTGATGTAGAGTGTTCTGGTGTTGTCAGGAGAAATCCTGTTGCTACAAAGTATGAATGTAACATGTACTGTTGATAAGAATGGTATTTCAGAGGAGTGTTATTTATTTATAATCTATGTTTGCTGACTGTAAGCGCAATGAGATTTATATGCTGTAAGCTAGCTTTAAGTGCAAAAATGTGTTCCTGGAACTAGGGCAAGGCAGTTTGCCACAGGTGGGCTAGTTAGTCCTTGTAAGTGAAAAGCTCATTACCTCATGAGAGGATGGGCCTTCGCAAGGGTTGCTTCTGAAGTTAGCTGTAAGCCTGGCTGTATTAGGGAGAGGCCCTCCTGAGAAGGTCATGAATAGGAGGTGTAGGGATCAAAATGCAGGGGAATGCTATGAGTTGTAAGACTCCCCCCCCCCCATGCTGGCTGGGGAATGCTGTGAGTTGTAGGACTTTTTTCTGTCTAAGCATTGCGCCCTAAACGTTTTAGGGGTTGCTTCTCTGCTAATAACAAGAAAAGCACCCAGCAGAACACAGCAGAATAAAACTAGATTTTCTTATTATGAGAATACCTTGTGAGCTGTTCTGAATACTATGGCCTGTTCACAAATAATTGCGTAATAGTTTGGACTTTTCTTTTATTCCTTTTCATTAGTAATTGACTTGCCAGTTATTAGAGAATCTACTAATGTACTGAAAAATGCTTATTAGTCCAAACTGTACATGAATGATAACAGTTCCTATACACTTTATTTTTAAAAAATCAAGTAAAGGGTGTCATGATGATAGAATATAGAATTTTACAATCCTATCAAAATTAACTTACTATAGAAGATCGAGAAACAGATAACTAAATTTACTGGAAAATGTACTTTATTTGCAATGTTTTGGAATACAAAATATTAGGACAATATTCAACCATATATTTTCTTCTCTTTATTGTAGGGTATTGTGTGTGTGTGTGTGTGTGTAAAATATTCTATGTGTAACAGATATGACATATTTGTATGTATTTATTTATTTGCACTTATTATGTGGATACAAACAGGGCGAAGACTTCATAATGCATAGTTTATCACAGTATATAGATTTATATATGTGATTTTATTTTAATGGAACAAAAATGGAACAAATGTACTACCAACCCCTACCCCTCAAAAACAAAGAAAAAAAATATTTCCCGCAACTCACGATGGGGTCAGTCACCCGGGTTCAGATGGCACAACAACCAATTGTGGGTACAACAACCCGTAAAACAAGCCATGGGTTGTCAGAGTGGCTTGTTTCCCATGAACAAGCCACCCTGTGGGAAATGGTCCAGGTTCGCACAACACAACAACCCACTGTGGCTTGTCACCCACTATGGGTTGTTGTGTTGTACGAACTGTGTTTTGGAAATGTACTGCATGCAAAATATTTATTATGCATATAGTACATATAAGAACTGCCTTAAATATATCTGTAAAAATGTTTTACACCTGCAAGCAAGAGATTGTATGTTTCTGTAGTGGTAAGTGGGACAATTATATTGCAGAGCGGGGTGCAGGGAGACTTACTATCCTTACGCTGGATATTTATAAGGATGTATTATGCGTGTTCTGGGTTAGGGACAGATATACTGTAAAATATGCCACATGTGATTTGAGCATCATTTCCCTGCTAAGAGTTTATAACATCTACACCTTTTGTTCTGTTTTGTAATTTCAGGAGCAGAAGGCACAGTGTTCCCTAAATCCATAGAAACTCCCAATGTCAGGGCAGACCCCTTCAAGGAACTAAGGTAAATGTTGATATTTAGTTTCAATGTAACTCCAAGGCACCTTGCTTGAATTCTGCATTCTGACCAGTGGCATTTCAGCCCCTGAACAAAGTAGGGGAGTGGCACTCTTGTGTCATGAACAAGGCAGGTGCGATTCAAGTCCATCTCTGCAGCTGAATATTTTTTTAAAATGGAAAGCATGTGTCACTAGGGCTCCATTCTTCATAACTGCCAGAGCTCCAGATTTTTTTTAACAGAAAAATTGAGATCTCTTTTTGGCCTCTAGTGATTGAAGGTGCTGGGAGACCATATTTAATCAGAGAGTGACAACAGGAAGTGGTCAAATTATCTTCTGTATAGATATGGGAAGCTCGTGACTGTATTTCGTAACTGTGTATCAGTGCACAGCTGCCGCTGCCTTGGTTCATATGTTACTGGTAGCACAGCCCTTGTGTGGTGGAGAAGTGGGCAGGTACAGGTACCCATCCACCATGGACTTCGATATGAGCCATTTGGGAAAATTATCCTCCTTTTTTTAAAAAAAGAAAAGAAATCCCTTGGGGCATGGGTCCTCTGTGCGACTGGGAGTCATCATGGATCCCCCAGGTCACATGTCCTTTGAGGTAATGTGAGGGTGTGAGGCTCCTCCGCCATGTTACAGGTAGCTGCTGGCAGCAGCATTTGAACTGTACACTGAAAATGATCCTATCAGCACTTTGTGTAGCAAGCAGTGCTTTCAAGAGTGGAGGCCAGTTTGTTTCCTGGTCACTGTATGCAAATGAGTGCTGAATTTAGTAAACACGACTAGAAGGTGGCCGCTGATCAAGGGTTCAGTTTGAACATGGAATATAAAACAGTTTTACAGCTTTTCAACAGAAGGCTGTTTAATCAGTTATTAATCTGCTATATCTACTTTTGGTTTCGTCACAAAATTGAGATCCAAGCACTACATGACGAGCATTTCCTTTCCTGCTTTTCAGCTACCTAACTTCTAGGTGGCACTGTGATGTAGTGGAATAGCGCAAATACACAATTGAAAAAGCAGTTTCTTTTGCTTTCACAATTAACTGCCATGTTTCCCCTGCTCTAAAAAACACTCGCCGAAAGTGCTGTTTAGACGCAGAAGCAAAACTGGAGGGTCACGACATCGCCTAAAGAACCAGTAAAGCACCATGAGTAGGGAATGATGAGCACACGATAAATTCCTTGTATAGAAAAGCCCTTAGCTAAAGAAGATAGTGATTTGTATAATCTCTCCCAAATGCAGTTATTTGCTCCTTTTCCCCTACCTCAAAGGTGACTTTTTAAATGGGAGAAAAAGTCACAGGGTAGGAGATTTGGGAAGGAGATCACAAATAACATTGTGCATGTTGTAGATCTAAACTGGGAACAACTTTCATGTGGTGTAGCTGGGCTGTATGTTGACCCTAATGCATAAAGCAGCTTGTCGTGTGGATCACCCATCATGTAGAGAGGTTCCGTACCACTGCCAGCCTCCCCGAGAATATTTGGTGGTGGAATTGAAACTCGCCCCATAAGGGAGGTGGGCGACTCTACACATTAGACGCCTGTCTTTTCCACAGCTGATGAAAATCACTAGCAACATGCTCATTTGCTCAGATAATTCATTCCTCTCTGCTCCACCCTTACAGTGCATGTCTAACCAAACACTGATTCCCAGCACTATCATATCTTCACTGCATCAGTGCCATGGGCACTTGTAATGTTTTATCAAAATTGTTTGATCCTCCAAATGCCCATGCAACCCACTCCTAGCCTGTTTCTTTTTACCTTCTACTTCTCTATCTCCACTACCTTCACCAATGTCTTGTGTGTCATCAAGAATGATAAGTTCCAGGTGATTACACAGCCATCGCTCTCCCTTCACAGACTTTCTATCATCCTGTTTCTGACAAATGGTCTTGGATCACTGGCTGCTTTACAAGTGTGGGATCACCTTTTCTGAAATCAGACATTGTACTGTGCTTGCTAGAGTGGCATTGCCTCTTGGCTGTCATCTTTGTGTCTTGCCCTCCTTATATGTCTTTGCCTTGTGGCAGCTTGGAGAGTTAGTGTAAAGGTGAGGTGGTGTTTGTAATAAACCCCTCTGAGATATCACACACCCACAGATGTCATGTTCGTCATTTTGTATAAAGGAGAAATAACATGCTTTTCATTAGCTTTGGGTTGTTTGACATAGTTCATTGTTAGACCAATTGCCCTTAGTTGGTTTATGAATTTCTTACTGCCACAAAAATGTAGTGATGAAAATGCTGATCAGCCTATTATCTTCCTTGACTATTGGGAGAGGATAAAAGCGCCATAAATACTCTACCCCACTATCTTGACTGTTGAGAAGATAGAAGGATCATGAATACAATGTATAGCACCAGCACCAGGCAGCAGTTGAACAGATTCGGAGGTTTGACAATATATATTCTAATGCAAATTGTCTGCAAACCAGCTCATATGTTACATATCTTCCAGTGAAACTCCAGCATGCATGGTTGTGCATTGGATTGCAGCCAGTAGCCACAACAGACAGATCCTTATGCATAGCACTGGTAGGCCCATGCATGAGGATCTCCACATCTGTTGTGGCCAAGCCCATGACAGCATCTCCCACAACCAGGTAATCAGCACTATTAGTGCTGATTACCATCAGCACAGGTAACCATTAGTGACTGTGGAGGTGGGAGGTGAGGTTAAGATTAAATCTGTATACACAGGAGGACATACATATTCTTGAACTAGGGGTGGTCACTGTCAAAGATGACTATGCTAATTATCTGTTAGGTTCTGGGATGCATGTATGAACTCAGTTTGACAAGCTCTGGGAACTGTGCTGAATTGGGAGGGGGGTACGTATGCAGTAGCATTTTGTACACCAGTTCCACCCAATAGGACAATATATGCATAGAATTCGATTTCTGTAAGTTGCCCTTGTTAGATTTGGTCACATTTCTTGGTATGTGTCATTAGTGAGCTAAGCAGAGTTGGTTTATTAAAAAAAAAAAAAAACACCTTAGAAAATAATTTATATTTTCAAATGTCAAACTTTTGACATGTTATTTTGTCAAATGTTGCTAATATATATGATAATATTTTACTCAGAAATTAGCAGTTACTAGACAGAATTGTTCTTTATGTGGAAATCTACAACAATTTGGGAAGCGTCTCCAACCTGCTTTGGCCAGTGGACACATTTGGAATTTTGTGAAAGTGTCACATGTGCTGTCACAAAATGACTGCAGTGACAGGCATGGCCACTCACTGAACATCCATTTCACAGAAAGGCAAACTGATGAGGCTAACAGTTAAGTAATTTGCTGAAGAACCTGAATACAAGGCATAGGTAGGAGATGAACCCCAAAACACAATCTCACTTTTTTGAACCCACAGGTCTCTCTCTCGTTTCAGACCCCCCTCCAACACAGTCACTCTCTGTCACCCGACACTTCTAGCACACATGTTCCACCCACCCATCACTCATCTCTCTCTCTCTCTCTCTCTCTCTCTCTCTCTCTCTCTCTCACACACACACACACACACACACACACACATGTCACTCCCTTCAAGTCACTCCCTGCTGTCTCCAGGCTCCCTAGGTCAATCCTCTCACTGCTGCTCCCCATCCCCAAGCTTACTAGGCAGCAGCTTTTTCTCCTTTTTTTTCCAAATTGAACTTTGCTGATGGCTGAAAAGCAGCAGAGCTCTGGCCTGCAGCTGTCTCCACTCCCCCTCCACTTTTTCCTTTCTTTTCTGGAGAACACTCTGGCTCCACTTGGGCCTGAGAGGCATGCTGGGGAGGTGGGCTCACCAGGTGCCAAGAGAGTTGTCCAGGGGCACTGGATACTCTCACCTATTGGCTTTGCAAGTACATTTTTTGGATCCCTCATCCTAATCACTTCGGTTGATGTGACACATTTGATGCTCTTCGATAATAATGTTCTTGTATTGTTCAGTGGAAAAATAACATACTTTATTTTTTTTGAAGCACCTGTTCTTTAGCAGAAAAGCCTTCCAGAGCGGTGGCAGCGGAGGTCCTGGGGGGGCTTGGCGGCAGGGGGCGACGGCGCGGCGGGGCTTTGGCGGCGGTGGGTGCAGGTACGGCAGGGGGGTGGCGGGGTGGGTCTGGCGGTGGCAACGGGGGTCCTGGGGGGGCTTTGGCGGCAGGGGGGCGACGGCGCGGCGGGGCTTCAGCGGCGGTGGCAGGTGCAGGTATGGCGGGGGGGTCTGGCGGTGGCAGCAGGGGTCCGGGGGGGCTTTGGTGGCGGCGGGTGCAAGTACGGCGGCAGCGGGTGGCGGGGTGGGTCTGGTGGCGACGGGGGGTATCCTGGGGGGGCTTTGGCGGCAGGGGGGCTATAGTCCGGCCCCCCAACAGTCTGAGGGACAATGAACCGGCCCCCTGTTTAAAAAGTTTGAAGACCCCTGCTCTACATGATATTCACAAATGAATATTAATAGCGGCTAAATTTGTATTGGCAATGATCTCAGTGTATCCAGAAGAGCTTCTCTGTACATCTGTTGCTACTGCTCTTGTTTTCATTTGTATAGGACAATCAACTGTGTGCTGCTAGACAGGGGAAAGTAAAAATATGGGGTGGGGGAGGAAAATATATTAGTGAATGGTTTTTACAACTTATTTTAAAGTGGAACTTAGTTCTGAAGTTCCACAGTGGAATTGTGAATAAACATTCATAAGATTGCACTGTGAATGAATGAACTCTACCTGTGAACTCTGTAGACCCTAGTGCTTAGGGATGGAAGTTCAGTTTACTGTGTATCATGTTATTAAAAGTTGGTATACAAAAAGCAAACAGATCTATGCTAACGAATTTGTTGGAGGATATGGTTAAAAGGAGTCAGTCCTAAACTGATTAGGACAAAGCAGAGTTTCCTCCTTAAGCACAGCCTGCTTTATTGAAACTGGTTTCAGCAGGTGAGTTGCTAAACTCTTGTCTCTTAGGGCTATTAAAAAGAACAGAATGTCCATACAAGGTTTAAAGCTAAAGACATTGATCAGTTCTTACTTACAGATCACTCACATATATGCAGGATGCATATAGACAGATTAGTTTCATTATAGAAGATCTCTGGCTACAAGCCAGCTCTGACTTGCATCCTCCATGTTGGGAGAGGGGGAGCAACCTAACTTCCACAAAGAAGCGGGAAGTAGATAGAGAGCAGCAGAGCTCTGGCCAAAGAGGCCAGAAGTAGGGAGGAGGAGAGGTTACAAAAGACACCCACCCAGGGATTCTTTAGTGAACCCATTCCTCCCACTCTAATCAGTGGTTACATCACTTTGTTGATTTTAAACAGGCAATATAACAATTTCCAACAAAATTTACTATAGAAAATATGAGCAGGGACCTGCATTTCTACTGATCTCACACTTGTCCTAATCATTCATGCCAGTGAATTTACATGAAATGGCAGCATAATTTTGCTGCAGCACTGATATAATACCCTATTTGTGACAATTAGCTGCTGGTGCTATACAGTATATTAGGAACTTCCACGCAAGTACAGTAGACGTTCAGATGTTTCAATTCTGCAAGGAAGGGGAATAAATTGTGTGGGAATTATTTTTAAAATAAAAAGTGCAACTGGAATCAATTATGCTATGTATCAGACATAATTCTTACTGACAGCCATGGCAAAACAACCTAACGGAAAAGCAATAGAAGGAATATATACCAAGTAGGAGCAAGAAAGTAGAACAGAACGGAAAGCACACACACAAATGAAACTAACTAAAGAAGAAATGCTTCAAAGAAAACAAAAACAATGTACAAGGGAAAGGAAATGCTGTGCTGGATATCTTTAAAAAATTATGATCAGCAACTGTGTTCGGCAACTATAGCTTAGTGACTCAATCGGCTGACTAAAGAGAAGTAATCTTCACCTGTGACTAGCTGATTTTTAGGCTCAGATTCTATCAAACTAATAGGCAAGATCATCCAGTGGTGCTGTTAGCAGCAGATTGCAGGGCAAAGGCCTGGGGCCCCAGAGGGCCTCCAAACGATGCCAGGAAGGAGGCAGCACTCCACAGTGGCAGCAGCATACTAGCAAGTGGTGTGAAACAAATAGCTCTGCCAGCTGCTGGGTCAGGGCTGCAGCCACGTGCCATTTTGATTGGAAGTATTTCTCCCAGTCTGGAGAGTGGCAGCAAGCTGAGCCAATCAGGTGCTACCTTTGGGCATGTGGCCAGCATCTGGAGCAGTGGGGGGGAGGCCCACACTCCCTGGACCACTCCCTTATTGCTCCACTGCTCAGCTGCATGACCTCAGCTGCATGCCCCCAAAGGTAGCATCTGATTGGTTCAGCTCGCTGCTATCTCCCAGGCTGGGAAAAATACTTCAAATTAAAATGGTGCACATGTATTAATGTATTAATTCTCCGTAGTGTTTTTATCCCGCCCTTTAGCCAAAAAGGCTCCCAAGGCAACTTAGAAATATAAGAAATAAGTGTATTTCTTCATGGCACGCACCAGCAGCCAGCCTGCAAGCAGAGCAGGGAAGACGGAAGGAAGCAGTGAAGGAGAGAGAGAGGCCTGGGCAGCAGCATGGGAAGGGGGGAGCAGAGCAGTTTAAAAAAGCTTTGTGAATGCAGGGGAGCTGCTAGGGGAGCAGGGTGGGCCCAGAAGGCAACTTGCCCAAGGTCCCCTAAAACCTGGCAGTCTCACATTTCTAATTGCTTATATATGCAAATACTGTATGCATTTGCTTACATATGCAAGGAAAATTTTTTTAAAGACATTCTGTCATGTCTTTGGAAAGTGATTTGACCACCTTAGGGCCAAGTTTATGTATCTCTTTAAGTTATGTGGATCAGGTTTTAAAAAATGCAAATAACAGCTACAAGGAGGGCAGGAATCAAGCTCAGGACTGCTGGGACAGGAAGAAGTATTTTAGCTGTCCATCCTACCCATCATGGTCCAAGTGCTTCCTCCATGCTGATATTTGCATCGGGAGGGAAGATCCCATTGGCGTCAGTTAGTGTCAATGGGAGGTTCCCTCCCAAAGCAAATAGCACAGTGGGGTGGATTTTTATCTGAGAGTACAACAGGAGGGAAAGGGTTAAAATTTACCTCCCTGCCAACTTCCCTCTCTCTCCAGCCTGCTGTGGTTGCTGCTTGTATTTCCAAACAGATCCACACCTCTTAAAGAGAACACCTTTAACATAAGGTATTGTTTGGCCCTTGTTTTCACATGGAGAGTTTTTTGTCTGAAACCAAATGCCCTATATGGAGAAATCAAGTGACCATATTTGAGAATAAATAATAATAATAATAATAATAATAATAATAATAATAATTATTATTATTATTATTATTATTATTATTATTATTATTATTTTGGGGAGGGAAGATGTGGGATGATTTCACACACACAAATGAGATGGAGGAATAATTTTTTTAAAAAGTGATGTTTCTGGATGGATGGAATAAAATTTGGCAGCCAGTTTTCTTTTCTATTCATTCCTTCCCCAATTATTCTTCCCTCATATGCAAGACCTGTTAAAGAAAGAAAGAAAGAAATAGACTCCTAGTGTTAAGAAAAAGCAAGCAAATGAGATTATGCATCATGGAAAGTACTGAATGGCAGTGAAAGGTGCTTACATTCTGACTTGTGCAAAGAAGGATTCTCCTCCTGTACCACACAGGGCATTGAGCTCTCTAAATAGTCCAGGTGAAACCAATTATACCAGGCTGCAATTTAGGTGATGTACAACTAAGGCCCATTCTGCAAAATTCTGAACGAAGTAGTGCTTCTTTTCCTTATGCTCTGTAAAAGGTTTTTTGTTTTGTTTTTTAAAGAAAGAAAAATCTGAGGACAAATAACAGCTCATTGCATTCATAATGATCAACAGGACAAAAATTAGATACTCTGTACCAAAAGTGAATAGTTCTGAAAGAATGATCAGAGAATGCAAATCTTTTATTAACACAGGTTCACAAATAATTCTAGCCAGCTTGGGTGTGTGTGTGTGTGATGCTTTATGGATTATACATCAAAGGTTGGGATGAATCCAGGACATTCCTCCTGTGGATGGAAGGGATCTTTTTTGTCTTCTGGAGGCTTCTGATCCAGCAGAGGAATCCCTCTGGCAGAACGGGGAAGACAATCTTCACTAATATCCCCTCCCACTACAATCTCCTATGCTCACTAAAAATCTGCTTCAGAGGGTTGGCAACCCCTCCCCAAAGGTGTGTGCAGGGGTGGCAATAGGGACTGCAGAGGGAGAGGGAATCCGCAAAGATCGCCTCTCCTTTTCAGCCGGCAGGAGCATTCTGAACAGAACTCAGCTCAGGAGCTGGGTGTCAGAATAAAAGCTGGATCCAACACATTCAGTGTAACTCTCTCAACATCAGTTATGGAGTTTCATGTTAATTTTCAGCATGTTTTGCCTGACTGATGATATTTAGAATGTTTAAAAACTTAATCAAATATCATATAATATTATGAATCAGGCAAAACAATGTCTTCATTACTATATGAGCCCTGTGTAGACATTCAGCTTTATGGTTTAAAAGGGAGGCAAGCAAAAGGTAGATTGGGATGTGCTGGTCGATTTCTGGATTGTTTGCAATAGATCACTCAGAGGTTCCGACTCCCAGTTGTTTAACGACAGCAAGAACAGAAAGCCTCCCCTGAGATGGAAGAAAGCTGGGGCGGGGGTGGCGGCACGGGGACTAGGAGCTGATCTTGTGTGACTGGACTGTGTGAGCTCAATTCTGGTACTGAAAACAAGTTTCTAAGCTGAACGTGTGCTCAGGAGTACCCTTGTTCCTTGATTCTTAATTCATGCCCCCCCCCCATCCTGAGCTACTATTTTGCACCTGGTTCTGGCTGGTGGACCTCAGAAGTTCAAGTAAAACACAAAGTACATCCTACAGGCTTGAAATCGGCCTACACCTGGTTTAAAGAGCATGCAAAGGGGTGGGTGGGGAGGTCACTTTAGCCTCATCTACATCACCGCTCTTCTTGCCCTCCATGTGCTGAGGCTGAATGTCTGCAGCTGGGGGCTTTTTTCTATCTGTGAAGGCTTCCCACACAATGTAGAACCCTGTTCTGGATCACGAAGGGAGCCTACACAGATAGGAAAAGGCTCCCTCTATAGAAGTTAACCCTCCACACGTGGTGGGCGACGCGACGAGGACGGCAACGGAGGCTAAGCTAGCATGTGTCTTCACTATCCCCCCCCTCCCATGCATGTTCTTTAAACCCTAAAGCTGAATACCTGAATAGGTCTTTAAATAGGTTATTTAAAGGTATATATTAATTTAAAAGGGTTTCAGTGTTTGAGAGCCAACCCCAGTGTGCAGATACATACATGGTACAATGAGTCTTCATGGAACATCCACTTTTTGAATGCACATGGGGATTGCTAGTGTGAAAGTGCCCCACACCAAAACACTTCTGCAACTTGAAAAGGTAAGATGACATGAAAAAGGCTAGGCTCAAAGCCTTCTCTCTAATTTTCATGTGCAGGGACCTTTTGCTGGAAGGAAGGGAGGCACTTTTAGACAAACCACCTTCATGTGAATTCTGGGATGGTAGAGTCCTATGAGAGGACTGTATGAGGCCAACACATTTGAAAATCATTGGACCTAGGAAGCCAGAGTATATGTCAGGTGAGCCAGAGATGTACTACTAGCTGGTTTTGGGGAAAGCATTATTTTTCCACTTCTGTCCCCCATTTTTCGTTTTTCTTCTTGTGTGTGTGTGTTTTTTTAATTGTAAACTGTGGGCAGAGTCTTTTCCATCCTTTAAAATATACTTGGTATATCCCATAGTAAGTTTATATGCTTAATAAATAATAGTAATATTTCTTGTTATTAATGTGGGAATAATAATAACACTCCACAGATATAACTATTGTGTTCCACTTTTTCATATTGTCCTGTGGCACATGAAAGATTTTTCCAGTTGCCCAGCATCAGCCTATCTCAGCCATGGCTCAAAATATTAGGTTTCTTTAAAGTGCAGTCCTATTCATGTCTACTCAAAAGTGAGTCCCATTGAGTTCAATGGGGTTTCTTCCCAGATAAGTGTGTAAAGGATTGTAGCCTTAGAGCAACCTTCTCCAACCAGGTGCCCTACCGATGTGTTCAACTGCAACTCCCATCTAACTCCAAGGAAGGAGTATCAAATTTGGTGAGTATTTTTCTCTTTAAGTGAAAATTGAGAATAATTTCCTTGAACGAGAGCCAGTGTGGCGTAGTGCTGACAGTGTTGGACTGGGACTCGGGAGATCTGGGTTCCAGTCCTCACTCGGCCATGAAACTCACTGGGTGACTTTGGGCCTAGTCACTGACTCTCAGCCTAACCTACCTCACAGGGTTGTGGTGAGGATAACATGGAGAGGAGGAGGATTATGTAAGCCGCCTTGGGTTCCTTGCAGGAAAAAAGGTGGGGTATAAATATAATAAATAAACTGAAACATACATTTCAGCTCAGAGGTGCTTTAGACTGAAGGCTGCAATTGTTGTGATTACAGTGGAACAATCCTCTGTACATTTCAAAAGCCTTTATGTGAAGCCCACTGAATGGTATTTAATTGGGTAGGCACTGGAACATGAAGCACACATTTGGCTGTCAACACCTTCAATGTTAACCTTCAAGGAGGTTTGCCCTATCTACCAGAGCAATGCTTTCCCCTAACTATGGTTAATTGGATGCATCAATGTATTTAAATGAATGTAAATATCACATTGCCCAGTGCTAAGTAATGATGAACCAGTGTGGTGTAGTGGTCAGTGTTGGACTGGGACTGGGGAGACCTGGGTTCAAGTTCCCACTTGGCCATAGAGTTCAGTAGCTTTGGGCCAGTCACTGATCCTCAGCCTAAACAACCTCCCAGGGTTGTTGTGAGGGTGAAATGGAGAGGAGGATCATGTTACGCTGCCTTGGGCTCCTTGTAGGAAAAGGCAGGATAGAAATGTAACAAATAAATGATGACAAAATTTACTCAGGAGGCAGGCAAGCAAGTAAATTAATAAATCTGTTGAGAATGGTTTGAAAAGAATAATGATAACAGAATTAAAATTATACTATTTTAACTCATTATGGTTTTTAAATCTTGTTTTCAATGTTTTATTAGGTTTTTATTTGATTACGGGTTTTATGTTTTGAACTCTTTGTAAACTGCCTTGGTTGATCTGGGAAAGGCAGTATAGAAACACATTAAATAACAACTACCACAACCAGGCAGCAACTGTAACTGCCTCTTTTGAAGGAAGCATCCTGTATCCCTGCCACAGGTGGCTGCAAATAATTCCACAGTACTTCTTCATCCTCAATCCCAATCCAGACATTAATAGAGCTTCTGTATTCATGTTAATTAGATAATGTGGAATCACAGAGAATTGCATGATGGGAACATTGGAAGCTGCCTTATACCGAGTCAGACCATTGGTTCGATCTAGCCCAGTATTGTCAACGCTGACTGGCAGCAGCTCTCCTGGGTTTCTGGCAGGGGTTTTTCCAGCCCTACCTGGAGATGCCAAGGATCGAACCTGGGAACGTCTACATGCAAAGCATGTGCTAACAGGAAATTGCATAGATATTATTCATGCCAATGTCCCATAAGTGGGTGTGCCAGGGGGTGGGGTGGGGAGTAGTGTGGATTCTTTTGCCTCTGTTTTTAATTCTGAATGTGTCTGGGCTAGATTCTCAGCTGATTAAAAAAAGAAAACCTCTTCTGAAGTCAAAGGAGCTAAGTTTATACCGCATTTTTTCCACTGAGTATAAATCAGGGCACTGGCTTCTTTCATGCTGATATTAATAGATTTTTACACATACAAAAAGATCAGACTATCCTTTCACAGAATCTAGAAATAGTGAAAGCAGGCACAGTGCAGGAAAAAGGAGTTTTAAAGTAAATGCACTTGATGTGCTGCCTGCTTCTAAGGGAAAAAATGTTATAAGATGGAGGCAAAGGGGAGCAAAAGTGATCCGATCATAAAAGAGCTTAAGTGAATAATTCCAGGAAGATGGGCAATTGGGGAAACCCAGGCTTCTGCAGCCATAAAACTGACACTGGAGAAGAAATAGCCACAGAATCTGATCTCACAGCAATACTAAATCTACAGTGATACTAGAGGACTGTTAGAAAAGCGTTCCATATGTCTAATAAAGAGAATCTCATCTACTAGAGATGCTGCTGCGTATCATCTCTGACCTCCATCTGTGGCATTTCTACTTAGGGTGTTATTAGAAGTGCTGTTCATGTGATTTGTATTTTTATTTGGATGTTAAGATTGCTTTTTCTTAGGGATTAGTGAGAAATTCATTTCAGTTCATTTTTTAACCAGAATGTATTCAGTTCGTACCTCCTGGAACTGAATGCAGACCCAGACACAATCTGCTGTCTGAAGTCCATACATTTTTGGACTTGTGATGCTATTCATGCAACAACAGCAAAATGTGTTCAAAAGATGTGTACATTTGAAAAATGTGCACAAACATGCTTTAGTCAAATCATAGCTGGGAATTTTGGAAAAAATAGATAAGGAGATTTCCTTAAATTCCCCAAGCAGGATAACATCTGCTTCTCTTTCATAGGTCCTGTCTACTTCTCATAATATTTTACTATGTCATTTTGACTCCTTTGGGTCATATGCCAGTCCTCTATGATTTACACTGGTTACCAATTGAGGTCCAGGCCCGATTCAAAGTGCTAACATTAACATTTAAAGCCCTAAAACCGTCTGGGGCCAGGTTATCTGAAGGAACGCCTCGTCCCATATGTGCCTACCCGAACCCTGAGATCTTCTTTGGAGGCCCTTCTCAGAGTGCCCCCTCCAAAAGAGGCTAGGAGGGTGGCTACTAGGGGAAGGGCCTTCTCAGTTGTGGCACCCCATCTGTGGAATCAACTCCCCAAGGAGGTCCGCCTGGTGCCTACCCTCTACTCTTTTAGGCGCCAGGTGAATACCTTTTTATTTACCCAATATTTTAATGGATAATTTTATTTCTTCTATTCTTTTTATTATCTATTTATTATTCGGGATTGAATTTATTTGGCCGCTTGTTTTTTACCTTGGTGTATTTTAATATGTTTATGGGGGGGGGGGGGTTGTGTTTTTTGTACTGTTTTTTTAAACTGCCCAGGGAGCCTTTTGGCTGATGGGTGGTAAATAAATGTTTTAAATAAATAAGTAAGTAAGTAAATAAATAAATAAATGCTGAACACATGGACAATATTACAGAATTCCATTATCTTTCCTCTGAACTTACTGATCTGAAACACCTGTTTGCCTTTCTTGAGTTCAGCTGGGAAAATATTGCCTTTTCTGTAGCAGGCTTATGGGTCAGTAAGAAGTTACAACATGTTGGCACAAATGCTTCTATTAGAATGCATCTGTTAGAATCAAACTGATGCAAACTATTTTGGATAAATATTTGTTTGGTGCAGGAGTCTTGCCAGATGCAAAGGCTTCTGAGGCAAATATCTGTCACAACTTTCCATTCAACTTCTAGCAGCTAACTACCTTCCTTGTAAAAACAGAAGAGGGGGAAAAACAGATTCCTTTTCCTGCTCATGAAATTAATGTACCTCTACAGTATAATTGTCTCTACAGCACAATTGCAGCAGCTTTATGCTTATCCCACAACCCTGTTTCTCTTCTATGCTACTGAGATAGAGAGATAGCAACAGATATGTTGGCAGGAGGGGAATGCCCTCTAACTCTTTCTCTGCATTCATTTCAATGAAAAAAGCTGTTTTTCTATAATGCTAGAAAAGCCCCTTTGTTGCATAGTCATGGTTAAACTCCTGTCCTCTCTGAATTTTTTATCCCAGGTTTCATTTTCCCAGGTTTCATTTCATTTATAACCTGTGCAGTTATCCTTGTTTCTTCCTCTAGATAGAAGCAGTTCCATTTCATCAGCTGTTGTAATTCATAAAGGGATATGACTTGATGTATATGGAAGAGTAACAGTTTAATCTTTATGCATCACCACTGACATTAGTCTTTCCCTGCTATGTATCTTTACACAACAGACACATACACACACGCACACACACTACAGACATATACATAAAAGCTACACAGAAAAAGGCACTTTTAAAACTATTCCATCTGTACTGCACTAACCTTGTGTAGAAAATAGATGATAATAAATGCAGGGCCTTAGAAATATTAATAATAGCCATTTCATACTCTATGGCAGACTCATGCTACTGAAAGGGCTTAATGCTTAATTACAGTGCTTATCCTTCCCTCAAGTGCACGGGACATTCTGCAGATGAAATTTTGCAGTGACTTCTCTGGGAAAACGAGTGGCAAAGTTATTCAGTTATTCATCATACATAAACTAGTATGCTGACTGTGTGCTAATTAAGAGGAAGTTGTGATATTTATCCCTGACAGGCTCTATTGGTCTTATGAACCGCTCTCTGAGGTGATGAGATATTTGGGGTTGGGGTTTGAAGCCTAGTGGGGAAAAGGTTAAAAATGCCCTTCAGCTTCCATAGCATATAGATCCATAGATCATAGAGTTGGGGGCCTACAAGGCCATCGAGTCCAACTCCCTGCTCAATGCAGGAAACTAGAGGAGGGGTCTCCCTAAACAGTTGAGGTTGGCCACAGTAAATAATATTATTTCTTCAGTAGAGATTCTGGCTATTAAGGGGTCTTAGGATAGTTTCTAAAATGTTGTCAGTTAATGGGTCACACACAGATTATTTATTGACAAAAGAGCAATTTGGTGTTCTAAATCAAAGTAATTCATTTATTTATTTCTGTATGCCACCTTTCAGGATTACCCATCTCAAGGAGGTTCACAATATGTTAAAACAATCTATAGCAACGTATCACAAACTATAAAATCAAAAGCTAAAATATAGGAAACACTTCGAAAAATATTATAGCAGCAGCAAAGAAAAATATCTGCAGGTAAAACAATATATATATGTATACATACATATACATATATTATATAATCAGTAGCAAAAATAATCAGTTGCTTAAAAAATAGTATCAGGAGTTTAAGCAATTAAATAAACATAAATATCAGTTTAAAGTAGTTTGGAATAAATAAGTCTTCAAAGCCTGTTTAAAATACATCAATGTAGGGGAAATGCATACCTATATAGGGAAGGAATTCCAAAGGCATTGGGCAACCACTGAAAAGGCCCTGTCTCTAGTGCCTGTCAGTCTAAGACTTTTTGATGGCAGACTCACAAGCAGGGCCTCAGAGAACAATCCTATGGTTCAGGTAGGCTTGTACAGGTGCAGATGATCCTTCACACAACTTGGTCCCAGACCACTTGAAGTTTTAAAGGTAATCACCAGCACTTCAAATTGGGCCTGGAAACACATTGGCAACCAATACAGTTGATATAGGCCAGTGATGGCAAACCTTTTTGAGCCCGAGTGCCCAAACTGCAACACAAAACCAACTTATTTATTTCAAAGTGCCAACACTGCAATTAAACCTGAATACTGGGGTTTTAGTTTAGTAAAAACAACTCATACAGTTGTCTGAACTAATTAACATATTTTGTCTTAAAAGAAAAACACAATAACTTTGGGTCAGTCACTGACTCTCAGCCTAACCTACCTAACCTAACCTACCTCACAGCCTAACCTACCTCACAGGGTTGTTGTGAGGGTAAAATGGAGAGGAGGATTATGTAAGCTGCCTTGGGTTCCTTGAAGGAAAAAAGGCAGGGTATAAATAAAATAAATAAACAGCATGAGAAAAATATATTAAAGTACATTTAAAAGCCTAGTAGGAGAATAAAAATGCATTTGCCTGGCACCGAAAGGATAATCATATTTGGCAACTGGTGGACCTATATGCGGAAAGGATTCCACAAAGGGGACACCACCACTATATTCCTGCCATGTAGAATACCCATGTAGAATCAACACTAAGCCCAGTGCAACCCCACTATATTCCTGCATATAGTGCAGGAAAAAAGGCAGGAAAAAGGCGGGGTATAAATATAATAAATGAAATAAATAAACAGGGCTTTCAATGATACAATGATACAAACAGTTTTTTTCATTGAAACAGGGGTTTCAATGAGACAAACAGCCTGTGGAGGGAGAGGAGAGCAGGGGCGGGTGAGCGGGCGGGAGAGCCCCCGGTCCCAAACGCAGCCTTCGGTGGGGCAAACTGCGGGAAACCAGCCCGAGCCCCCGCCCCGTTCAGGCACCAAACGCTGCCACTGTAGTCACGGCTGGCAGCTCAAAGAGAGGCCGGTGTCTCCCAGGACTGACGACCGGCTGCCGCCTCGCTGGGCAAAAGGTCCAAATGAAGCCCGCTGGGACGGGGATGGCTGGGCGGGCTCGCTCACCGGTGGGCACGATCGCGACGAAGCTCCAGCTCGCCCTCACACAGCGGATTTGCTCGGGCTCGCCCAGCGCCACTGGCTCCAGCCTGGCCTCCGTCGCCGCCCCGAAGCGGAACCTGAACTACTGCTGCCGCCGCCACCACCCATCGCTCTTCTGAGCAGCGCGGAACATCCTCCACGCCGCTCAAGCCACCGCCACCGCCACCTCTGGACCCGCCGTCGCCACCCGTCGCGTCATGTCCGGCGCGCTGGATCCCCGCGCTCTGTTTTTGGTGGGGGGGGACCAGGGCAACAGGGCTGTTTAAGCCCTGTTGCCCTGTTTCCCCCCCACAAAACAGAGCGCGGGGGATCCAGCGCGCCGGACATGACGCGACAGGCGGCGACGGGTCCAGCGCGGGTGGCAAGGGGGCAGCAGGTAGGCCCGTCGGCCCGGCCCACCCGCCGCGTCACGGCCTGAGCCCGGGCGCCCAGCATGGTGACTCTCCTATGGCTCGCGTGTCAGCAGAGCGGTCCACACGTGCCACCTGTGGCACGTGTGCCATAGGTTCGCCATCACTGATATAGGCGTTATATGTTCTGATTGCCTGCCCCACAAGTAACCAGGCAGTCACATTCTGCACCAATTGATGCTCCCAAACTATATTCAAAGCCAGCCCCATGTACAGCATATTATAGCAGTCTAATGTAGGTGTAACCAGGACGTGTGTGACCATGGCAAGATCTGCTTTCTGTAGATAGGGTTGCAGCTGGCAAATCAGTCTGAGCACCCCAGCCATCAACGCTGCCTGTTCCTCCATCAACACTACTTATTCCTCCATCAACGGCTCTGGATCCAGGAGAACCCCCAAGCTGCAAATCTGGTATTTCAGTGGAGTGCAACTCCATCCAGAGCCAGTTGCATGCCTCCATCTAAATCAGCACATTTCTCCACCCTCTATACCTCCCTCTTACCTGAATTAAGTTTCAGTTTGTTTATCCTCATCCATAACAAAACTGGCTCCAGAGACCTATTCAGGATTTCTTCAACTTCCCTGGAATTAGTAGATGGAAAAGAGAGGCAGAACTGCATGTATTCTGCATACTGATAACAATTTAGCCCATACCTTCAGATGATTTCTCCCAGCAGTTTCATGTAGATGTTAAACACCATGAGAGACAAGATAGGACCTGAGGTACCCAAAAGGCCAATAGTCATGGGGCAGAACAGTAGTCCCACAACACTACTTCTGGATCCATCCCTCCAGGACAGACTGCAGGCACTGTAACAGCATGCCTCCAAGTCCTAAACCAGCAAGCTGGCCTACAAAGATACCATGGTGGTATTGAAAGCCACTGAGAAGACCAGGAGAACCAGGAGGATAGCACTCCCCCATCCATTCTCTGGGTACAACATTCAACAGGGCGACCATAGTTGTCTCATTACCATAACCAGTCCAGAAGCAAGACTGGAATGGATCCAAATAATCAATGTCATCCAAGACTACCTAGAGTTGCAAATGCCTGGAATTATGACAAGCTGGAATTTAAATCAGTGTGAGTTATTTGCTCTTATACAATTTGTATTCATGTCAGTGTGGACTATATAACACACTTTTTTTCTGCTCAAGGAACACACACACACACAAGATCATCCCTTCTCACAGCTTTATTTGAACCAGGGCTTACCAGGGGGTTCAGCCCTATAACATGTGATGTTAATAATCAAGAAGAGAGTGTCTCTAAATATGTTCAGAATGGACTTCCACTGGCCCCGCCTTCCGGGGTCGGGGAGAAGATTGCGCTCAGGGGAGGGATGGAGAGTTGGGACACGACCAAGCCACGTAGGCCGAGCCAATAGGCTTAAGCAGGGCGGGGAGAGGGGAGCCACATTTAAGCCCCTGTTTTCCCGCCCTCGGCCTCTTTCAATCGGTTAGGATGTTTTGCTCAAACTTGATTTTTCCCCCGGCCAATGGCTGGAGTAGATTAGTACTGCCCTTCGCCCTTCCCAGATCCTTAATTCAATAAATGTGGCCCTGATTGAAACCATATATACCTGTTTCATTATCTCACCTATACGTGCGCAGTGCATTCCCCTTACCACTGAGAGGTCATATATCCTCACATCCATCTGGAATTGAGCACTGGGGCTTCTGGGTCAGAAGATATGGCTTCCTCATATCTTCTTCACTCTTCTTAGAAATTGACTACTATCTTTCCTGTATTTATAATCCAGTTATTAGAGATCTGCCCAGAAAGGAAGGCAGCAGGCAGGCAAACCAGCCTTGTTTCTTTCGGTAGCAACTTTTATGCTTTTGTTCCATCCCCTTTTTGCAGGAAAACATTTCTAGTGAAGCATTCATATGAGGCTAGCTGAGAAGTAATGTGCTGTAAATCAATTCTGGTACCACAATGCAGTGTGACATTTTTAATAAACTCTGAGATTCCCGATCACTAGTGTTATCATAACCATATTTACATTTGAAATGCAGCAGTCTGCATAGCAACCGCTGCACTTGTAACAAAGCTGCAAGGGTTCTTGCCCATTGCAAATGCATGACTACAATGTACATTTTGTATATGTGTTTCTTTTGTAAGATGTAGAAGATTCATCGTGCAATTCTATACATGTGTACTCAGATGTAAGTCCCATGGAGTTCAGTGGGGCTTACTTCCAGGTAAGTGTGTATAGCATTGCAGCCTCAGAATCATAGACAAGAATGTTATAAAACTGGGGTCTTTGAGTTTAGATTACCCTTCAGGTAATATCATAAGATCTTTCCCTTCATTACACTGAACTGCTAGCTATTGTAACAGATATTCATTCCAGTGTGCGCAATTTGATGGTGGGGTCCTTTCTGATTAATTGCTAAATGGCTAAAGGTTTCTGCATACAGGTTTGGGATGAATTACCTTTGCAGTCAGCCAGAAAGAGGTAGGCACCAGAGGTAAACTTGGCAACAATTTTTATTTACAGGCATTATTGAATCAGCCAACTTGGGGTGGGAAGGAAGGCCATGGTTTTGCAATCTTCGTTTGCCCAAGGAGCTGGCCTGGATGCCCATGCTGCATTTGGCTCCTTGGGCAGTCAGCTCAAGCCTGAACCTTCTACCATGGTTGAAACCCTGAGTTCGGACTTATGGTCGGGGGCTAGGGAGCAGTTCCCAGATCCAGCAGACCACGCTCTGGGAATTGTAGGACTTTTTTCTGTCTAAACATGCATAGGACTGCATCCTAAGAAGGAAAGAATACACCCATTTGCTCTGTCTGTCTGTCTTCTGTCTGTCTTTCTATCATCATGGAATATATAATATAAAGTCATCCAGATATTCTTGGGTAATGTTTAAGATACTTAGATAATACGATATTTGGCAAAAGGAGGGTATTATTTACTATGATATAAGTCTACTTATGTTGCACTGTGAACTTTATAACTGGGTGGTTCAAATAACTGAGGGTTGCATTATGGGCGGGGGGGGGGGTTGCTATATAATTTAAATTAAGCTCTTTGGCTGTTAGTCCACTGTTGTTACGACAACAAACACCCTGTTCCAGACATTCCATCTGTTGTCTTCAGCCAGAGATCAATAGCTATTTCATAAAAATGTAAAAGCCAGAAGAAAAAGGCATTATATTGAAGTATAATGGGATTTTTTTAACATTTCAAAATACAATATTTTGTAAACTTATGTTGTGAGATTATAAATATGCTCACGATTGCAAAGCCTTTACCCTCTGTTAAATTATACATAGCATGAATTATAGCTGTTTTCCTCCAAGATCAAACAGAAGTAGCTACACACACACTCTCCCCAATGGCTTAAGGTGATTTTATCTTTTAATGACAGGTTGCTGCCACTGAGCTGTTCTTCATGTGTATAATTTTGTGCAGATTTAACCCAAAGGACATTGTGGCTGACTGAGTTTCTTTTTAAAAGAGCATTATATTCCTTCGCATCCATAGTATATCAGAGCCACCCATGATTTTGTCAAAGCAATCTAATTCCATCACTTTTAAGAGGATTGCAGTATTTTACCTAACAGCACAGATACCAAATGGCTAATGAGGGCTGATTTCTAAATATGACTCAGATTTAAAATGGATGCCCATGAGGATATATGGCACAGCACTTTGAAGGGGGGAAAAGCCATAGTCCTTTTTGGTGTTCTATCCTGCACTTTATACATTCAGTGTCAGAAGTAGTGCTTTTTGTCAGTAGCCTTGGATAAAGCACCTTGCATGTGAAGCTGTCACTTTAGTGTACTATATAGAATATTCTGTTTTATAAAAATCCCAAAAGCATATTCCTTGAGGCTTGAACCATAAATGCCTGGAACATGGTTAGGAAAGATGGGCTGGATGGAGTAAAGCAGAAAAATACACCTCTGAATGCCTAAACTTTGAACTTAATGGTATTGTCCCATTATTTTGTTTTTGTAAACAAGATAGAAAAGAGATAACCCTTAGCTAAAGTTCAGATCTGAGGTTCTGCCTTTTTTCTCCAGGACTAGAGCTCTTTTGCAGGATGGAAGTTATGTTTGTTATGCACTGAATTGTGCCTTTAGCTAAGCTATCAATTAAAATTGGACTGGCTGTTCTCAGCAGTGGACGACATATCTGTAAAATTTAGTCACTTGTAGCCCCAAACCATATACAGTGTCTTTGATTTTGTTATTTCTCATGGGCATTTTCCAAACATTTCATTTCATTTCATTTATTTCATTTATATACCGCTCCACAGCCGAAGCTCTCTGGGCGGTTCACAACACACTATACATAAAAACAACAATAAAAAACATACAGAATAGTTTAAAAAATTAAAAACCAAATTTAAAAACACAGTTTAAAATAACAATACAAAAGCCAATAAAACTGAGCCTACAGGTGACAATTCCCCTCCGTGCTATTCCAAGCTCCTAACTAAATGCCTTGGCATAGAGTGGAATGAACTTGATGAGATGATCAAAAAGTTGAAACTGGTTGAGGCGCATATAGTACATTGCTTTTTGCTCCTTGGCTGTGAACATCAGGCATGCATGAGAGCAAAGCCACTGTTGCCATTTTCAAAAATGATGCCTGTAAAGAACCCAAAGTTCCTTGTTCCAGAGACAGGACTAAATAACATTGCATGATATTCTGTGTTACTTTCCCCTAGCTGCTCATAGAGTAGCTGTCTTTTTCCTACTGTCTGGGCATGAAATCAGTAACCTCCATCCCAAGAAATTTCCTCCACTAACAACCCTTCTGAAATGCATGGGGTATGTGTTGGAAAAGGTACTTTGAGCCAAGTCATCCCAAACCTAAATTACTTTTGTATTATAATGACTTATGTGTTCCTAGCAATAGGAGTTTGCTGAGCACTGCATCGAGAAATATAATTTCTCAAAAGCTTAAGCATAAGTGAAAGGGCACACATTTATTTATACTAAAGCCGTGTTTGGACTTTTATTAAGGAGATAAGAACAGCGCCCTACTATTACAGTATTTTTCCATGTATAAGACTATACTTTTTCCTAAAATCGCTAGACTAAAAATTGAGGGCCGTCTTATACACGGAAGTAAGCCAAGGAGAGAACCATGCAGTTGCAAAACTGCCCAGTGGGGGGCGTCTTATACATGGGGGCGTCTTATAGACGGAAAAATACGGTAGCTTGTGGGAGTGCTTGTTTTGTGATGCATACAAGAGGCAAGATAAACCATCTTGGTTGGCTCTGTAAAAGCAGTAGTTAACAGCTGAACTTTATTCATCTCAATCTCAAATGCAAAACTGACAGCAGCTGTTTTTCCCATCAGCTGAAGAAGTAGCCATTAGAAATACATGTATAAATATGTACGTGAGAGGTTTCGTTGGCAAGTAAAATAATGTAGTCATTTTCATTTCAGCTACATGAGGACAATGTGTCCTTGGACAGAATGAGGCAAGCAACTATTATAGGAACGTATTTCATACAGCATCACATGACTTGAGGGTGAAGTAGAAAATGTGGAGGCAGAAATTTGATTACCAAGGTAGTATGCTGAAAGCAATTGACTGGCTCCAAGAAAACCTAACAAAACACATACTGAGGTGGGACTAGGTTCTCTGAGGACATGGATAACAATTCTTTTTTTCTTGAGAGGTTGGCATAGCATGGGATATAAACTGCAGAATAAGGTGTCAGAAGCAGATCTTTTACCAGCTAAGATCTCTCAAACAGACACTTATTTATTGGTTGAAGCAGGTAACCCCGCTCTCTCCACAGCCAAAATTAGCATGTTGAGGAAAAGGCTAGACTCAAAACTTCTCCCTGGGAAGCTCCCAGTTATATACGTGTAGGGCTTTTTCTTATGTGCGGTGAGCATTCAGACATTTAGTTTTCTTCCTGCTGTCTGAAGTGAGCCAGTCCAGCAACAGATACTTCATGTGGAACTGCTGATTATGTACAGCAGGATTTTGTTTTTGTTTTTCCTCATCTTGTGTTTTTTACCAGATGTAGGTGTTTTCGTCTGTTTAGCAGTAGGCAAATCCTAGAGATATTTTAAATAGTGAGGGCTAGCAGGATAGCTGAGCATAACTGATGCCTCAAATAATCACTTATTTATTTATTTATTTATTTACATACCACCCAATAGCCGAAGCTCTCTGGGCGGTTTATAACAATTCACAAAAACTGGCTTCCCTGTGGCCCTGCTTCCCTTCTCATTTCCCGGGGGGGGGGGGGAGAGTCCAACTGGAGCAGGCCCTGATGTTCCCTTTGCCTGCTCCTGCCTCCTTCGCTCCAATGTAGGACAAATAATCTGCATGCCACACCTGAGCCATGCCCTTTTCCACTTATGTTTGTGTCTATGTACACAGGAGTGGGAGATGAGTTGATGGACATCCAATTGGACATACAGCCCCACTATTCTGTTCTCAACCAGTGCTGTTCTCCTTGCAAAAAGGAGCAACTCAGTTCACACCATAGTAGGAGAGTGATAACAGAAAGAGCAGTATTTGTGTACTAGTCTTGCTGATAATCCTAGAGGAATCACCTTCTGCTGTCCTGCTTCTAGTGATAGAAACCATTGGGTAGTATCCAACTGTACCCCAGCACTAGCGCTAATGATGTTGTGCTAGTGTAAATCAAAGCTTGTGCAACATAATTAGTGCTTGTTGCTAGGACACTGGGGGAAAGTGATTTGTCACCAAAAGTCAGCACCACTGCCACTGCCGAATTTCAGTGGCAAATCACCACTTTTTCCCATTGCCCTAGCAAGTGCTAATTATGTTGCACAAGGGCAAGCTGGTGCAACATAATTAACAGTAGCACTGGGGCACCACCATTGGATACTACCCATTGTGTGAGGAAGAGAAGTCTTGTTCACAGCAAAAGGAATTATCTTTCTGATCTACCCACTCAACAGATGCAAGGTGAGGAGGAGGAGGAGGAGGAGGAGGAGGAGGAGGAGGAGGAGGAGGAGGAGGAGGAGGAGGAGGAATAAACCCTGAGATTCTGTTCAAATCATTTATTTAACTTCAGTTCAAAATGTCCAGGTTGGGTAGGAGAGTTGCTCTGAATTGTACACCTCTTGTTTTAGTCAAGGGGCAAATTCCTACTCCTGGAACAGAGTAACCTTGAATGCAGAAATCCATGCCAATATGTTAGGTAATAATATTAGAAGGATGGACTTGTTCTATGCATCTCAAGCAAGCAGGTGCAATTTGATAACCCATTAGAAGCAGACCTGCCCACCTATATTCTTCCTTGCTCCTCTTACCAAATATGGAAACATTCCCTTGGCTTCCTTCTGTCTTTTGTGAAAAATATCAAGTATTTGACTTTGTTGTAAAACTTGTTACATTTACGTAGGGACTCAAAATGTTTTTCAAAGGATGGGATACTGGTTATTTGTCCAACCCCGATATATCACCTGTGAGCTCCTTAAAAGAGTAGGAACATAGGAAGTTGCCTTATACTGAGTCAGACCATTGGTCCATCTGGCCCAGTACTGTCGACACTGACCGTCAGCCACGGCTCTCCAGGGTTTCAGGCAGCAATTTTTCCAGCCCTACCTGGAGATGCTGCCAGGGGATTGAACCGGGGTCTTCCTGCATGCAAAGCAGGTGCTCTACCCAGTAGTGTTTTTTTCCTACTGGTGTTACCTCATACAGCAGTAGCCTCTCTGCTTCACCAAAAAATAAAAATAAAAATGTCGCTCTTTACTACTACTGAAAATTGTGCGAAGCTACATTTCATCAGCTCATAAATGAGTCTCCAGGGGTTAAGAAAGTAAACAAACAAAAATGTCTGAACTAGCCGGGTGCACTATCAAGTGAAGTCATAAAGAGAGAAGGGGGAAATGGCCTCGCAGCAGGTTTCAGTGCAGCAGAAAAGCCAGGCCAATGAAGGGATACTGCAGCTAAAGTGTAATGTTCCTTTGCAGTGAACTTAATGAAAATCTGCTTACATTTGATATAATAAGGGTGAAAAGCAAGAGGCAACATTTTATGCCTGTGGTGCTGAAATCTGCCTGTGGTGGAAGATCAACCAGAGTACGTCCTGCTTGGGTCTTTAGGTATTAGCATTTTAAGAGACAAAAAGTGAAGTGACATATAATGCTAAGTTAATTTTTTTTTATTAAGGGTTTGGTGTCCTACCTTTAATGAAAGAGTAATAAATATAAATGGATATTAATGGTGGGTTATTAAAATTGCTCAGTTTGAGAGATAAAATGCCATATCTCCTTGTAAGATGTCAGAGGTTAAAAGCTTATTGCTGCTTCATAAGGTACTCAAAATGAAATTCTCTGTATTATGACCCTCAAAGTATTATGAAAAAGTGTGCCTTTGGAATAGCTTGTAATATATTCAAATTGCAATCAGTGTCTCGTAAAGTAACCAGGCTTCTTGTAAGAAGTATCAGGTCCAGACCATGCGGGCATTGCTAGCAAGCAGGAATATGTCCCATGGAATATGCACATTTGGATGCTTGGAGGATGTCCTCAAAATTAATTGGGAGCAGTTTTCTCCTTTAGATACTTTTATCAACAGCTAAGAAAACCTAGCCATCTGGATTTACATGTACTAGTAGTACATGTAAATCTCACTAAAGTCATGCTTATAGGAGCATCTATGCTGGTTCTATAGGGCTTCAGGGTGTTCAAAGTGTTTTTGCAATAATCTTTACAACATTCCTGCAAGATAGGTCAGTATTATAATTATCCCCATATTGCAAATGGGGTACTAAGGCTGAGATTTGAAGGGGACTCTATGATCTATGAAATCTAAATCTATGAAGTCACTAAGTTCACGCAACAACAACAACAACCCAGGTTTGTTTGTTTGTTTTTAATGACCTGCGGATGTCCAAACACGGAACTCTTGCTTGTCTCTCCCCTGACAAGCCAGAGTTAGAATCAATGATTTAAACCCTGGATTCCAACCCTGACTTGTCAGGGGAGAAACAAGCTAGAGGTCTGGGTTCAGATGTCCTGATAAAGAACCCACGGACAGAGCATCCCTGAGTTGTTTAGCCATTCCCACTGGAGAGCCAAGGAGGAACGCTTGAGCTAGACACAGAGGTTCCCAACCTTGGGTCCCCAGATGTTGCTGGCCTACAGCTCCCAGCATACCCAGCCAGCATGGCTAATGGCAAGGGATGCTGGAAGCTGTAGGCCAGCAACATCTGGGGACCCAAGGTTGGGAACCACTGAGTCTAGAGTGACTAGGATACTGATTTGTTCATGACAACCCGGAATTTTAATTTTTAAAAAGTACTGTGTTCTCATTGTGTGTGAACCAGGCCACTGTTTAAGCCATCACACTATAAGGGAGGGTGTAAATTGTAGCTTAAAAAATGGTTTGTGAGCTTTGAGGTCTCATCTGCTTAGGGTAACAAAAAGTAACAAGCATACCCACCATAAGCTAGTCTGAAGGCTCTTTTCATCTACTGCAAGTCACTAAGCAACAGCTGTCAGGTGTAATGATTTTCAGTCACTCACTATCCACCTGGTTTGGATTTGTACCAGCAGTGACCTAGAGATCAAAGGTTTCTGTGACACAGAGGCAGCAATTCCATGAGCCAGGTTTCATCCCTTAACTAGTCTCCTCAACCCATGATATGTGCATTCCATATGTGGAGCCAATGACTCCAGAGAACAGAAGTAGCATGCAGACTCTTTCATCTCCAGCTCGCAGCTTGAATCTAGACCAGGTGGGCATTCACCTCAACTCCAGATGCCACAAAATAGTTTCATTCCAGATCCTACTGGGCAGATATCCATTTTTTAATCACCTTTGCAATTGGCAAGGATACATTTTTATATGCAAGCTAAGAATAAAAGAAGGATGAAATGTAATGTTACTAAACCCCTAGAAATGGTCCATTATTATCTTTTTCTAAACAGCTGTGTAGCATCCAAGTGTAATGTAATGTTCACTTGTCCATGGCACAAGTAAATTATTTTAGCTGTTAATGATGCACCATCTTGAACAAGGCCTCCTTATAAGATTTAGTTCTAAATCTCCAGACATTTTAAAATGAATTCCATTTAAAAACTGTTCAAGCTAGAATTTATTGCCAGGCCTGGCTGGAGGGAATTTTTGTAGCCAGAGTTTATACCACTCGGGAGAGTTTGATTATGAGGTCTTCACAGGGCCATTCTTTTAAAGCTGATTTCTTTTTCCTTAGATTGTAAATAGCTGTCACAGATTAAGAACTGTGACAGTGATTTACTAATATACTCAATCCATTCTCTCTGTGTTCCTTATTTTCTGGAGGTAAGTATTTTAAGCAGCTCCTTGCATGTGGAATATCCATCAGTCACACCCTCTATAATAATTCATCTTCATTTGCTTGTTAGAAAGGTCCACATGCAAAAATTACATTTGTTGAAAACAAAGGATTTTATGACAGCACAGTGTCTGACAAAGCATGAAGACAGATTAGCAATATAACAAGGCAGGCAAGCAAGCACTGAAACATTATTTGTGATTGCCTTTGTATCAGTATTTTGTATTATTATCATGAGCTGCAATTTTGAGTTATCTTAGATATCTTAAGATATCTTGAAATATCTTAGAAAGACTAAACTTTTCAGAGGTTTTTTTTTTTTTTAGCATTTCTGGGGGTGGGAGGAGACAGAGCAATTCTATACATGTCTGTACAGAAGTGAGTCCTTGAGGTGTACTCCCAGGTAAGTGGGGTTTGGATTGCAACTTTAAAGGATATAAATTAGGGTAGAGAGCCAGTGTAGTGTAGTGATCAGAGCATTGGGCTGGGACCCAGGAGATCTGGGTTCTATTCCACACTCAGCCATGAAGCTCACTGGGTGACTTTGGGCCAGTCACTGTCTCTCAGCCTAACTTACTGCACAGGGTTGTTGTGAGGCTAGAATAGAGAGGAGGAGGTCCATGTAAGCCACCTTCTGTTCCTTGCAAGAAGAAAAAAGGCAGCATATAAATGTAATAATAATAAATAAATTTGAGCCTGCTTTAAAAAAATAAATGAATCCAAAACATTAAGAGGCACATAGCCAAACTTTACCTCCTCCTTTTTGTAATTTTTAAAAGGGAAAAGCTTACTTGATCAAATGGGTAGAATTTTAGGCTTGGGCCTAAGCGTAGTTCCAGAGGGGATTTTCCTAGTTTCGAGCATACCGAATCAGGGCATCTGGTGGCCCTGGTCTGTGTGGGAACTATGCCAGTTCCAGTGCTGACTACTGCTACGAGTAGCATGGGTGGCATAGCAATTGTGGTGGGAAACCCAGCAAAAGAATCTGTTGATTACCTCTTCTATGAGGTGAGTAGCAGCTCTTTGAGGTACTTAGGGTTTATTTCCTCTTTTGGCAGGAAACTGGGCAAGCTGCTGATGTGCAGCCCTCTGAGAGAAGGCAGTTTAAGCCCTTGCTTACTCAGCCTCAATTGTCAGTCTCAAAGGATGTTTCCTAGAGGAAGAGCTTCGAAGGTGGCCTAATCAACTGCCACCCACAAACCACAAAAAATGATGATCACACTAATACCGGTAGTCTAACAGCACAATCCTATGTGAGTTTAGACAGAAAAAAAAGCCTACAACTCCCATCATGCCCCAGCCAGCTGGCTGGGGCATGCTGGGAGCTATAGGCCTTTTTTCTGTCTAAACTTGCATAGGATTGCACCTTAATGGCTTAGCCGAGTAAGTGCAGACGGCACAAACCCAGTCAGCAACTGTAGCATGAAAACTCCCAGTTTGTTGTTACTCTTTTGAGGTATCTCTCCCTCTACCTCTGGGAAGCTTAGCTTTACAGAACATTAGACTCCCCCGCAACATGCTTCTCTTTTGGAGGCGAATCAGCAGGGATTCCAGCCCCGGCTCAGTCTGACTGGTGGCCCTGGCAGGTTTTGCCTTTGCCTGTATTGCTTGACTTTCTTGCTTCAGTAATTTGAAGCAGTTTGTTTTGTGTTGTTATTGTAGTTGAAATTGTTTTAATAGTGTATTTTAAATGTGATTTTTAATATTTATAAGTAAACGGCTTAGCGATTTTATTAAACTAAGCGGTATATAAGTATAATTAATTAATTAATGGAGGGAACGATCCTATGGCCCTTAGACAACATCTGAGGGGCCATAGGATAGTTGGAATTCCCAGCTCCGAGGTTGGAGACAGAACTCCGATCTTGGAGCTGGGAATCAGAGCTCTGCCCCTTCCCCGCACCCTCACAGCTGGCACAGAAAGAACTGTGCCAGCTGTTCTCCGAGGTCGGGAAAGTGACCTCAGAGCATTTGGGGGGGGGCTGGAAGGGGAGCGTTTGGGGGGCAGGGAGGGGTGGCCAGGATACGAAGTACCCTGAAGCCACTGCAGCCTCCCCTCCCTTGCTGACACTGCCATCGCTAGACAGTTGAAAATGGCCATCTAGCAAAAATGCAGAGCGGGGGGAGCAGGGAGGTGAAGATCGCCTCCACTCTCCTTCCCCGCTCTGCACTGCATGCATGTGAGCCTCTGAGTTCGGGGGCTTATGCTCATCTGCATAGGATTGTGCCCTAATTAATAGAGTTCAATGCTATCTAGACTGTTTTATGCAGAGCCCTGGTTCTCTGCTTGTGGCTCGCCACAGTCTGATTTGCATGCATTCATCTCTGGGGTCTGGGCAGCCTTCCTGCAGGGGATAAAACCTCTGGGCAGCCTTCCTGGGCAGGGCCTCACAAGACTCTTGATCCCTTTAAAAAAAAACCTTATTCTAATTATTGGTTCCGATGTAACAAAAATGTTTGAATGCTTATAGAGGTGGTTCAAACATAACAGCAATCCATGCTGGTACAGAGAAAGTAGATAGATCTCTCTCATAATGCTAGATTCCAGGGTCATCCAGTGAAGCTGAATGGTGGAACATTCAGAATAGATAAAAGGAAGTACTTCTTCTCACAGTGCATAGTTAAGCTATGGAATTCTCTAGCACAAGATGTAGACAATGGTTTCTAGGCACTGATGGCTATATATTATCTTCAGTATTAACATTCTCATCATTTTAAAAATGAGATATTTTGACAGTGGAGTGATTGCACTTTTCTGTTGTCACTGACTAAACACAAACAAACAATAAATTAAACCAGTGTAAAACAAATAACAGTGCATGCTGATTTGATTAGTGTAAACTGATCACTTGAAAAACATGACAGCAAAGGGAAATGCGTAAGAGCGTTCGAGGCCTATCCAAGGTCTATGGCCATTTAATTCTGCAGCAGAGAGCAACATTAATGCCAGGGCATAGTCTTTACGTTTATTTTCTGACTTGTAAGCAATTCAAGAAAATGGTGACACAGCATGGTGTTTTGCAGAATGACAACTTCCAATAGCATCTGGGAACATACTGGTTAAATAGTACAAACAGCTTATAGGCATCAGGCATCATGAGAGTAATTTACGTGTTCTGTGCCAGCCCCACTAAAATGAATGGGAGATATTCAAAAGCAGCAGCAGCAGCAGCCACAACCACAACCACAGCCCCATTGACTTGTGTCCAGTAAATAAAACTACAGAGAGCAGATGAAAGCAGAATATTGTTTTCCAGGTAGCAGGTATCAATTTTGCCACCATAGTCCAACTCCAGTTGCATACAGCATTGTCACTTTTAGTTCCTCTTTGGTATTTCCTCTTTTTCACAGTGGAACTGTAATCCATATTGATTCTGATGTGCACTTGTTTAAAACAAACTGTGTGTGTGCAAAAATTGCATTCTCAAAACAAAGTTCAGGTATGGCTGACATTCTAAGACATTCTAAAATCTTCATATGACCACAAGAAACACATTGCCAAGTTTGTGTGTGCTACAAGAAAGGCACAGAATTTATCTCCCCAAGAATCTGGATTTTCTTGTTCCTCTTTAAAAAAAGAAAAGAAAAAAAAAAGCAAGTTTCTAACCCTTACGCTTATGAAGATATGCTTGAAAGCATGTGGATGTCTCCAGTGGAAGTATGTGGCTGTACCTAGTGAAACGGCGGGAGAAAGTGGGTTTGTTGAACAAGATCTTGCATGGGGAGAGAGTGGGGCTTCAGTGCCTTGTAGAGCACCTTGCCCCTCTCCGAGACAAGCACAGGGGTGGGCAGCTTGTGGCCCTCCAGATGTTACTGGACTGCAACTCCCAGCAGCCCTAGCCAGCATAACCAGTGGGGAGGAATGCTGGGAGTAGCAGTCCAGCAGCTAGAAGGAACAGGTTGCCCACCCCTGGATCAAATTATCAAATAGCAGATCAAATTATGCAAAATAGTAACCATTGCAAAACAAGCCATGGAGAACAGAAGTCTAGACACATTTGCTTAAGAGACTTTTTGAAGAAAGTTAGTTTAGTCCTCAGCCTGTCTGACCCTCTTCACAACTACGCCAATCCAAAAGTTTCAGTTGTGAAGCTCAGATAGTTTGCAGGAAGAAGAATTCATGCCAGGGTCATCATCTCCAAAGCAACTTCATCTTAACAAGACTGTGTGATAGGGTGCCAGACTCCTCCTGTCCAGCAGGTGTTGGAATCATGTCTTCTGGTTGTACTGATAATGATCGGGTTATAAATATCTTCAGTCAATTGCAGTTGTCCAAATAATCCTGTTTTTGAAGAGACCTGCCAACCTGGCTCTTCATCACACAATGGCAGGTGTAAAGGCCGCTTCAGTCTTACCTTTAATTAAAAATGGAAGGAGGGAGTAAATGTATTCAGGAAGCATTGCTATGAGAAAAAATAATACCATCTCATCTATCCTGGCAACAGATTTGTGTGTGTGTGTGTAAGTTAGGTATTATTCAGAAGGTGAATGGGTGGGGGAGAAGACTAAATAATGTGTTGCTATGGAAGCTACATTGCTTTGGGCCAAAATATTATACCATGGATCCTGAATGGCTGTACTGGGAGATATTTTGAGGGGACTTTTAAAAAAAATTGTGGATGACAATTTAACCCTGATGTAATTTTCCTGTTCATTTATAAATCAGCATAGTAACCAAGCATGGCAGATCTTGTAAGTGCCGTAACCAGCCTTAACGTTGCATCAGTGTAGGATTGGGGGGAAATCACAATTAGTATGAACATTTTTATTTTCCATCCACCTCTACAGAAGCAAACAAAGGGACGAAACGTAATAATCAGTTAATCTACCGTGTATCAGTAAAAATATATTTTTCTCACCTGACGAGCTGTTAATGTATAATACATAATATTTCACATAGCCAACTAGATTAAAACAATTGCTTCTGCCATCTCCACTAACAATACATTATGTTTCTATACTTAGGTGCTTCATAATTACAGTGAGACTGACTCACCAATTTCACACAGTAACAAATGTCCTTCGGAGGTCAGTTCTAGAACTAAGTAACATTTTACAAGCATTAAAGCTGTGTGTGTGTGTGTGTGTGTGTGTGTTTTAACTAACCTTAAAGCCAAGAGAGTAGGTGCGAAACAACACACTTTAAAATGAGTGAAACGAACACTACAGACTGGTATTCTGATCTGAACCACTCAACCACTCAAAAATCAGTATGACTGCTGTTACAATTTCAGAAGGTCTGGTGCTAGTTGTAGGAAAATGTACTTTAGAGGTACTTTGGCAAAATCAGGATCTCTAGTTAAAACTCTTTCCTTGATGTCTCAAGATTCAGAACATCACAGAATGTATGAAGTGGCTGCTGTTCATTTTTGCTCACTGACTAAATTTGACTTACAGTGCAATCCTATCCTATATTTTTAGATTTTAAGCCTGTAGGCAGGAACTGTCTTGTTTAATTGATTATATGTAAGCCGCTCTGGTTCTTGGCTTACATACAGACCTTTTGGCTGAGGAGTGGCATAAAAATACTTCAAATAAATAAATAACCTCTACCAAGAATTAAGTTCCATTGAGTTCAATAAGTCTTACTCCGGTAAGTGGGTATAGGATTTCAGCCACAGGATCTACTCTTGATTTTGCCATCTCTTGGTGAAAACAATACTATTTATTTATTAATAAACTGTTCATAACTGGTTTTCCATAAAATGAACAAGTGTACAAAGTTAAAAACAGAGGAAATAAAAACAGAAACAATTCAAAGGCAACAGCAATTAAAATAACCAGAAGAAATAGATAAAATAAAAATAGATTATTAAAGGATTTTTTAAAAAAAACTCTGGGAAAATGAACATTTTTTGATCCACAATATGATATAACAAAATTGCCTGGTGGGCCTCCTGTTCCACGTTCAGCACCCATAGATCTTATTGCACGAAAGATGGCATATAGTCATAAGACAGGAATGTGCTGGAAATCACCTAGGCCAACATCTTTTCCCCAGGAAAGGATGCTGCTCACAAACCAGAGTAGTCCCCCTAACATAGAGTATATTATGCCTGACAAATAAACAAGAGTGGATATGGAACACTATGCCACCGAACCACACATATGAGTAACAATTCATTTTTAAAAAAATCTAGATTGCTCTTCAAAGGATAGCTAAATCCCTTGGAAGCTGCTTTCCAAAATGACCAACTAGGAACCAGCTTATATCTTGAGTATGAAGTGAAGCCCACTGTTGGAATTTGACAAAAAATAAAAGTTCTGAGCCCTCAAACACAAGTACATGCTGCACATGCAGTTATGTAACTGCTCATGCCTCAGAGAATGAGACCACACATCCCAGGATTATGCCCTGAAGCAATGGATGACATACTGTACACTTGAATAGGGAGACAAAAGTGTGCCCTGCTGAAAACTGGCTGAGGGGGTGAAAGACCCTTGGGGCAACAGGGCAGTTTCGTCTCCCCCCTCCCCATGCAAGTGAATGGAGAAATTGCTCAATTCACTTGCTTGGGGCAGGGGAGGGAGAAAAGAGGGGAGCCGAAGGGAGAGAGGGGTGGAGAAAGAGAGGAGACAAAGAGACAGAGAGAGGGAAGAGAGGAGCCAGTGAGAGTGAGAAAAGAGAAGCCAGAGAAACTAAGATGAGGGAAAGGGAGAAAGAAAAGAGCCAGAGTGAGAAAGCACACAGATAGGGAGCACATGTGCGTATACACTCTTACAAGCACAGAGAAGAGAGGCGCTTCCAACATTTTTCTGATTGGCCAGCTCTGCAGCAGATAATTTGTGGTAGTGCCCAGCACACTGTTTCAAAATTCCAAATGTGCCCATGGGCCCACAAAAGGTTGAGGACCCCTGAGGTGACTGACAGTGATATGTTTACCTTTAAAAGAGAGTCTGATTCAAATATTCAGAAACAGCATGAGGCACACTCCTTCCTGAAAACAGCACTCCTGACCAAAGCAGGCAACTTGCCCATCTATGACTGAACCTAGATCCAGGAGCACTCTCAGACTGGGAACATGATCCTTAAATCATGGAGAGTGTGACTCCACCTAGAACAGGCAACTGATTGATGTTTCATAAGCATTTCATTAACAAAGTGAAGTCTTACTCAGTACATGTTCTCAGTCTCCTAGGCACATCTTTTAAAAATATTAGTTTGTTACAAATCTGTATTTTTACTCAAATATGAAATTGCTGATCTTCTAACAAAAATATGTAACATGTCTCTAAGATCAGCCTCTGTGCCAGAGTACTGGAGAATGGCCAATGTAACACCAATTTTTAAAAAGGGATCCAGGGGGGATCCTGGAAATTACAGGCCTGGTTAGCTTAACGTCTGTTCTGGGTAAATTGATTGAAAGCATTACAGACTTATTACAGACTTATTTACTTATTACAGACTTATTTACTTATTTACCATGTTCTGGGTAAATTGATTGAAAGCATACCAGATCTTATTACAGGGACCAGAAGGTCCGAACATATTATACCAGTTCTGGCCCATTTGCATTGGCTGCCAATATGCTTCTGAGCTGAATTCAAGGTTCTGGTTCTAACCTATAAAGCCCTACACAGGCTTAGGACCACAATACCTGATGGAACGTCTCTTCCAACCGCAATCTACCCAGACACTGCGCTCAACATCTGGGGCTCTCCTCCGACTGCCACCTCCAAGGGAGGCTCGGTTGGTGGCAACAAGGAGGAGGGCCTTTTCAGTGGTAGCCCCCCGATTATGGAATAAGCTCCCCACTGAGGCCCGCCTGGCGCCAACCTTACTATCTTTTCGGTACCAGGTTAACACTTCCCTCTATGCCAAGGCATTCGATATTTAATCTGCTCAAAGTAGCACAAGGGAGGGGCTATTGTTGTTACATGTAGACTTAGTTTTATTAACCTGTAGTATTGTATATTTTAAACTGCATTTTTAATTTTGGTTTTAAATTTTTTAATTACAATGTTGTTTTTATTGTTGGTTTTATCTTGATTTTATTGTATGGATTGTTGTGAACCGCCCAGAGAGCTTCAGCTGTGGGGCGGTATAGAAATGAAATAAATAAATAAAGATAAAATCAGTAAGCATATAGAAGGGCAAGCCCTGCTGAGAAAGAATCAACATGGCTTCTCCAAAGGTAAGTCCTGCTGTCTCACTGACCTTTTCCAGTTCTTTTAGAGTGTCAATAAATGACAGGCATGATCCGGTAGACATTATTTGCTTGGACTTCCAAAAGGCTTTTGACAAAGTCCCTCACCAAAGACTCCTGAGCAAACTTAGAAGTCATGGAATAAGAGGGGAAGTCATCTTATGGATCAGTAAGTGGTTAAAGAACAGAAAGTGGAGAGTAGGAATAAATTGTAAATTCTCCTAATGGAGGCATGTAAACAGTGGGGTCCCACGGGGATCTGTATTGGGACCAGTGCTTTTCAACTTATTCATAAATGATCTGGAACTAGACCAATTTTTTTCGGGTGCTTAAAACAAGAAGGGATTGTGAGGAGCTCCAAATCGATCTCTCCAAACTGGGAGAATGGGCATCAAATTAGCAAATGTGGTTGAATGTAAGCAAGTGTAAAGTAATGCACGTTGGGGCAAAAAATCCCAACTTCAAGTATAATCTGATGGGATCTGAGCTAGCAGTGATTGAAAAAGAAAGAGATCTTGGGGTTGGGGTGGACAGCTCGATGAAAATCTCAACCCAGTGTGCAGCTGCTGTGAAAAAGGCAAACTCCATGTTAGGCATAATTAGGAAAGGAATTGAAAATAAAACTGCCAATATCACACTCCCCTTATACAAATCTATAGTGCAACTGCACTTAGAATACTGTATACAGTTCTTGTTACCGCATGTAAAAAAGGATATTGTAGTGTTGGGGAAAGTGCAGAAAAGGGCAACTAAAATGATCAAGGGGGTGGAGTAACTCTATGAGGAAAGGTTACGACATCTGGGATTGTTTAGCTTAGAAAAAAGGCGAGTAAAGGGAGGCATGATAGAGGTGTACAGAATTATGCATGGTGTGGAGAAAGTGAATAGGGAGACATTATCAGTATTATTATCAGTGATGTAGTGGAGCCAAGACTCACCAGGACTCACAGCGCCTGCATTTTTTTATTAGCAGGGATGCTGACACCATCTGCCACCCCCCTCAGAAGTCCCAGAGCTTAGCTGCAATCCTCACAGTAGCTGGGTGGGGGTTGGGGGTGGACGGTGGCAACAATGTATTGTTCTTTAAGGGCGAAAGATCTATACGATCTGAAGAGAAACCAGAGTATTAACAATGTATTGTTCTATGTTGCAATGCAAACTATTTGAGGGTGGGCTGGGATTGAATGGGCAATTAAGATCCAATAACTTTACAAAGACCTGCTCCTCCTTAGTACAATTGTACTAAGTTAAAAACAGAGGAAATAAAAACAAACAATTCAAAGGCAACAGCAATTAAAATAACCAGAAGAAATAGATAAAATAAAAATAGATTATTATGGAGATGAAAGCTTGTTGAATTTGGTTTGTTGATATGGATCAACACAACTCCTTGAATTTTTGGAATCTCCTTCAGGGTGAAGCTATGGGGGCAGTCCTGATAAGTGCCTGCACTTCCAAATTTACTACTACACCACTGATGGTTACAAGTATAAATTGGGGTATGTGTTTTTGGGGTGGCGGCGGCAGAGGAAGAGGGTTTCTCTGATTGGGCGGGGGGGGGGCTGTTACTTAACCTGTTACAGTTGCTGGAGCCTGCACAGGTCCTCTCAGTAGCTTGGAGGGGAACCATTGCAAGCTGGACTGGGTTGATTGAAAGCCGCACCATCACTTTCACTTGAGAACTATGATTGCTTTCTTCCTGCGTACAAAGTTTTCATTTCATTTCATTCATTCATTTATTTCATTTATATACCGCCCCATAGCCGAAGCTCTCTGGGCGGTTCACAATAGATTATACATAAAAACAACAACAACATACAAAATAGTTTAAAAGATTAAAAACCAATTTTTTTAAAAAAAACAACAACACACAGTTTAAAATAACAATAAAAAAACTAACTAAAATATTCACAACGGCCCTTCATTCCATCTGATGTTAAAATCCAGAGTGTGTTTCCCGTCCACTCTACAGCCCCAGGTGCTAGGGAGGAAATTAAAGCTGGCCAAGGGACCAACAGAGATTTCTCCACAAAAGCGTATGTGGCTTATGTTACAATATCTGACATTTTTCAGGTACTACTACTACAAGGCTGTTTGTTGTTTTGGTCATATTAACAAGTTGCTTAAAACTTGACTGCTTCATTTGTCCATTTAAGAGCATTGCTACACAAAAAGAACACGACAGTAAACCTGCTGTCCAAAGTCACAGCCATGCTTCCCTTTTTCTTGTTTGTTAGTTCTAAAATAGAAATAAATTAAAACCTCTGTAAAAAGAATACTGCCCTGAGAGAAATGGTTCAGTCAGTGTGTGAGCTGCTGAGAATTACCGACATCAGTTCTTTTTTTTATTTATTTACTGTGTCTCACCTCACTGTGACCCTGTCCTGTAGGAGCTCTAATTGCATCACTTCACTGCCTGCTGAGACATTACTGAATAGTTTACTGAATAAAAGCAAAATCTAGCTTTGCCTGGGAAAGAAGACATACTTGCAAATAGTAACGAGTGGAATTCATCAGTGTACACGGCACAACAACAGATTCTATCCTAAAACAATTCATTGGGCCTAGCTAGTGAGGTGTCTTATGATTTAAAATTATGTTTTACTTAAATGTTGCCACATTTAAAATACAAACCAGGGCAACTGCTTTGCCAGGAAGTGCTTCTTTTTTAATTAAGAATCTTGCCGTTTTAAATACATGTTCAGACTCGTACTTGCAATGCTGGTACCGCCATATCCTCCCTGTGGTATAAATTGTGTGGAATTTTCACCGAGGTAGCCATGACTTTGCATAAGCAAGCAGAAGGAAGAGAGCACAGCCAGAGTTCAACTAAAATACCACATTACAGGTGGTGAGTGAATGCAGCTTTATTGGAGTGGACAGCCTCACTTAGGAACAATAGTGCTAAGAAAAAGAAGAGGAACATGGCGACAGCTCTCTTAATTCCAGTCAGTGAATCTCTTAGGTGTCCTGTACATATGACTGAAGGGTTTCCAATTTCCATACCAACCTGCTGTTCTGTTTTACTCCAATGTGTGAAACCTGAACATCCTTTTGTGGAGAAATTGGGAGATTTCCTGCTTGTACTCTGGTATTTAAATTGTGTCTCTAATTATCTTTTATCACTTTCTGTCTCCAACCAAATTTTAGTGCATTGGTTAAGTTTTTGTATCATATCAATTGCAGAGGTGGGTAATGTTGTGCAGATCAATCCCCTCGTGAGCTGCTGACTGTGTGGGATGTCACTGATATATTCCATAGTGGTTGAATGGCATATCAGCACACAACTCTCTGCACGTCTTCAGTTTTGGGGAGCAGGTTCTTACCTATATTTGAATTGTTTGTTCCACTTCCTCATCACTTTGCAGAAAGAGTGTACTGCTAGGGATAAGTCAAAGGCTGCAATCCAACACCCACTTACCTGGGAGTAAACCTTATTGAACTCAGTTTTTGAGTAGACACGTAAAGGATCATGCTGGAACTCAGTTCCAAAGCATTTGAAATCAGTGCCAGAAAACTGAGACCCATTCTCAAAATGGAGAGTATGCTATGGTGAACAAATATATCTTCAACAATATAATCATTCTTTCTTCAGTAGTGCTCTGTAACTGTTATCTCCACATACAGGAATAGTAGTTATTAATAATAGGGCAAACAGTCTTAACAGGGTAAAAAAAACAAAAAACGGTTGGCAACATTTGCCATGGGTGATCTAGGAATGCTGGATTCTGCATTGGGTTTGGTCTGTATTAAGAAGAATAGACTTGGCAACTAGGTACCCAACTCTTTATGTCATCACTTATAGCTCGACAACAATTATTCAGCAAGTTCTGACTTGATGTTTGGTGCCCTGATAAATTGGTTTCTTTGCTCCAAAATTCTCTGCTGTAAAGCTGGTGCAATCATTAATCTCTTTTGGGATGTGAGTAAATACCTGATCACAGGAAAGTTGAATCTCTCAATGTTGAGGAAAGGGAGAAGACACTAGGTATGTAGCTTGGAGAATGGAGGACTGACAAGGCAGGGTGCATGACTGCACTCTTCAAATACCTGAAGTGCAATCATGTAGAAGACTTATTTTTTTCCTGCCAAGGAGGGCAGGACTAGATCTAATGGGCTTAAATTACAGAGAGGTAAATTTTGGTTGAACATTAGGAGAAACTTCTTAATGGTAAGAGCAGTTTGACAGTGGAACCAGTTGCCACAGAGGGGGCTCTCCTTAAGTGGAGGCCTTCAGGCAGAGGCTGGACAATCATCTCTATCTCGTGATGTCCTGCATCCAGGAGAGGGTTGGACTAGATGACCTACAAGATCCCACCAATTCTATGTTTTAATTCTATGAGTCTATGAAACTTGTTTAATCACTGCAATACCATTACATTTAATTACTGCAGGACCATCACTTCATTTTTTTTTTTCCCTTTAGGCTCCAGCCATGACTCAGTTTCATAGTGTTCACGGCATTTTCTGGGCTTCTGAGAGTTCATTTAGTTTGCAGAATCTCTCTGTGTTGTATAGTTTGTGGCAGGATTCGGTCACTGCTGACACCATATATTGGCTCTTCTAAGTGCATTATTTTAATGCTCCTTGCAAATAGGGCTGCCTCCTTCTGATGATATCATCTATCTCTATTTGTGGAGAGGAAGTTCACCCTTTCTACTACATTTCTAACTACTTCCTTTATTTCTGCAAAGAAATACAGATACAAAGTAGACAGTGCAATCCTATGCATTTCACTCAGAAATAAGTTCCACTGTGTCCAGTTGTAAGTGTAAGTGCGTTTAAGATTGCAGCCTATATGTCATGCTGTCCTTTGAGCTTGAGAAACAGGTGTAATTTGTAAATACAAAATCCATTGAATTCTTTGGAAAATGTATTACTTTAAATGTATATTTTCTAAACACTTGCCTCTTTCTTTAACATGTATTGCTCACATAATTTCCTCTCTTTCAAAAATGACAGACAATTGAAAACAGTATGCATTTCTGATCAGAAAAACTCCTAATGACTGAGAGCTACAGGAATGGTTTAGCCAAGTGTGAAAATTGACTTTTAGTAAAAAGCACTTCCACCCCTCATTTTCCTGGGGATGCTCTGTGAAGTCATCTATGGGTCTCAAACAAAATGTTTGGTCAGTTTAAATATTGGATGTTTCTTTTTTCATTACTGAAGTTAATTAAAAGAGATACAACAAGTCAAAGTTCTAGTAAATAAGATGGTTAATGAACACTTAATTTACTTGAATCATTACCAATTGACTCTGCACGAATGAGTATGCTACAGGTGTATCACCATGTCAGGAAGTCTTTAAACTCCCTTCCAAAAATAACCATCAGGTGGTAGGCAATTCATCACGCTAAGAGAGCTTTTCAAACTGAGTTAGCATGATATCTGAGTTCCCATGATTAATATGAATGTACACACATACACGTGCACACACGTGAAAGACCTAATTACAAACCCATATTCAAACATGTACTTGCAGAATAACAATCAATGGTTTCATCTGTACCTTAAACATGAACCCAAATGTTCATTTGTTAAGACCTCCTTTCTTTGTTCAAGCAATAAGAAAGCTTAAAATATTGATTAGGCAAATGAATACCTTCTGGTTCAAGGTCATTGACAGCTAATTCAGCATCAAGGGGCTTCACTGGTCTCATTCTGCTGCACTGATGCAGAGTTGCAACACCTTCAAGCCTTAGTGCTGCTTTTTTAATTAAGCCACTCTGGCATATTAACATTCTCAGTGAATGTCAGTTGTGGAATTTTCCTCCTTCATATACCAAAGGGCAAAAACCTTGAAGCATTAGCAGGCTTTAAACATGGGGGTTGGATTAGCTGGAGCTTAGGAAAAAGAGCTGAAATATTCTTTTTCTATCTGTACTTTACAGAGAGTTGCGCATAGTTTCAAACACAGGGTCACAATAACCGGGCTCAGAAATCAGCTGCATCTAGGTCCTGAGTTTTATTATGGATTTTCAACATCATTGTTGGAAACTGCATGGTGATTAAGATTGTCAAACAGAAGAGCATGTAACACTAAACCCCAGGATTTATCACTGAATACCAAGATAATAATGCATCTTTGTTTACATCCGTAATTAATGCTGTTGAAGAAAGTATGCTGAAAAGCTTGTGTAAGCAAGATTTATCTCTGTTGAATGAGATTACCACTGTATGTCACCATTCAAACAGTAATCGGTGCATTTCATTAGAACATAATTGAAAACAAGATTGATGTCAGTGCCATGCAATAAATAATCCAGATAAATATTTTATTGTGAGCCATGATATTGAGGATATGTTTACAAAGTGCCAGGCTGTATTTGTATTTTTATAGAACACCATGCGGCTCATGAGCTGCAGTGATTAAGAAAGGTCCTCCTCGATGACTAATATTTCCTCCTTTTTATGAGGGTAACAAGCACTCTCCGCTACAAGCTCACTCTACTCTAGATGGGCCTAAACATTTTCTGAATTTGTGGTATAGGCAAGAGTTAAAGATTGTGGGTTAGATCTTGGATCTACCTTCCAAGAGAGGAAGGGACCTTAGGTGAGAGGAAGGCCTCTCTCACAGAAGGTCCCTCTGCCTGGTTTTTGGGGATCCCCCTCCCCCACACATAATAGCTCACCCCATTCAGCAGGGTCTCCTGTATCTCTGTGTAGCATTTTCAGGGAGCAGGAGGGGCTGTGGTGGGAAGGAGAGGACAGGGAAGTCCACTTCTGCCAGCATGGTTGATCCAGCTTAAATCTGGATCCAACCCTATAATACTTTATAATAGCTTGAGGTTCAGTGCATTGTTTCATGAGGTCTAAGCAGGAGCCACAGAGAGCATCTCTCACATTGGACCACGTTATCCATTGCAGCATCATAGTCATCCCCAATGTTTTTTGAGGCCATTTCCCCACCACAAACTTTATCCTGAGACTACTGAATAAAATACTAAGAGGAAAGGAAGGGACAAAACAGCTTGGCACAGATCAGTTCATATATTATTGTAATGATGGGGTTCCAGCTGCAGATCCGGACTGCTCTGTGGATGGAATCCAGTGGTTCCATTCCACTCACAGTGTGGCTTTTGATACAGTGGATCCTCTCCTCTAAAAGAGGAGGGGTGATTGTCTCTGATTCCTTCTTCTCCCTGCATCCCTTGCAGCATCTTCCGTGCTGTTCTGGAAGTTCCCCCACCTCCTGAAACAGATTTTTGGTTGGGTGCAGGAGGCTTCAGAGAAAAGGGAAATCAGCAAAACCTGCCCTCCTTCTGTTAGAAGAGGGGTCGAAAAACACTCCATGAGCAGATGAGCCTGCTCATGGATTAGCTGTTTGTGTGAAGTGATAGCCTCATTGGTTGGGAGGGACAAGCTTAAACATTTGAGCAAGGCCATCAGGATAATGCACGAAATGGCGGGCCACAGAACTAGAGGTGCTACTTAAAAGTAGACACTATCGGCAATTATGTTCTAATACATCCTTCTGCAATTCTTAAGGCCATTCCTGAATTTTGCTTTTATGACACTCCAAAGCATGCAATGGAGCAGAGTCTCTCTGAGTGTATAGATGGCCTTCGGCAGTCCTCACCTTACCATTAATGCAATTAATAAAATCTTGGACTGATCCCACTACTCTCTCTGCATTTGTGACTAAGAGGGATGGTTTGTGACAACGAGAGGTGACAGTGGCACACAATCCTTGGGTGCCAGAATTAAGTCTTCAACTATGAAATATCTCAAAAACCAACAACTCTTCTAGACAGGATATGTATACATTTCCTATCATAAATTTTTTATTTCACCATGGTAGTCAAAGAGTGAGGCCCAAATATCAGAATGAAAATGCATTTGTGGCTGTAATGCCTTCAGACCGAAGGTATGTTGGTTAATTAACTTCTGATCAATGGGTAAAATTACTGTATTTCTTCTTGTGAGGCTGATGGGAATAATTGGTTCTTTGGAAGATGACACATAAATATCAGAATCACAGAGGCATGTCAGTCTGAATAGAAAGTCCATTGATTTTAACAAAACAAAGATCGGATTGCCAGCCTGAGATAGGTAGTTGCTAGCAAATTGATTTGGCTCTAGGAGTGTTTGACATGGTTATTTACCAATTAAAGTGAAACATAGGTGATAATGATGGTGGCTAATTTTGTGCCCAACACAAAATGTTATAGTGGGTGAAAAGAATACCATAAAAAATAATTCAGGCCATGAGAAATAATAGCCCACAGTTGCAGCAATGCATAGAGCAGGTTCAATACACAGGGTCTGCCAAGATAGTAAATAAACCCCTGCAGGCATATCACCATATGTTGATGAGCAGTTTAGAGGGAAATAAGCCTTCTCTGCTGGTGCAGTGAACCACAATAGTTTCATACACGCTAAATAAATAATACAAATTTGGACAGGAAATAGAAACACCATAAACACCAACCCATTGTCTACTATCATTTATTAAGATCATAAATCCTGTATTCCAGTACTTCTTTTTCTTTTCTTTTTTTAATGTGAATACTTTTAAATTTGGATTTACAAAGTGGCTTAAAAAAACACAAGTCAAAACAAAAGTAGAACAATTAAAAATATATCAATAAAACAATGCATACCATAAAATAGCTGCTCTAAAATCAATTGAATGCCTGGCCAAATGAAAAGAAGGCTTAGCCTGGCATCTAAAATTATCAAACTAAGTGCTAATTGAGTAGCCCTGAGGAGAGCATTTCACAGTTGGTACCACTCCCAAGTTGCCTCCTCTCTGATTTCTAATGGTGTCGGCACCCAGAGAAGGGCCTCTGAAGCAGATCTTAATGCACAGGCAAGTCCATATGGAAGAAGGCAGCCCTGAATTCCAAACGGTATTCTGTTTTAAACTGTACTTGGAAACACTGATGGTTTCTTGCCAGCAAGGCAATCACGGGGGGCGGGGGATTTGGCCTGGGCCTCACATGCACAGAGGGCCTCAAATTTAGACTTTTGATGTTATCTCCAAATGAGGTTATACAGACACAGAGATACACTGACAGGATTGGAAGAAGAAGAAGAAGAAGAAGAAGAAGAAGAAGAAGAAGAAGAGTGAATAGCACAATTATATTGTAGGACATTGACATCTGTGGTGGAACATTTAAAACAGAATTAAGTCTATAGATTATGAGTGACACATAGCCATCATTCATCTGCCAACAGGGAGGGGGAAAGGGGAACACCAGGAAGAGGCTGAGGGCCGTTCACACCTGGGTGTGTGTGTGAAAAGGGTAATAGGGACCTGAGCAACCAAAGGGGGGACAGGCACCAGCTCTGTTCAGGGGTCCCAAAAAGAAGGTCTAGTCATCTTCCTAAAGCACAACCAAGATTTATTTTAGAACAAATAACCAGTAGGGAGACTTAAGGAAAGGAATTGGGGCAGAGGCAAGAGCCTTTTATTGTCCTATAAAAGCCTAGGACAATCTTCCCTTTCAAAGCCCTCTCAGTCTTCACTGGCCCTAACCCAGGGACTCAGCTACACCAGACCTCAGGCTCCACTCTTTGATCTCCCCACACATGTTCCTCACTTTCTAGAGTGAGAGCAATCCATGTAGCTCGGAGTTGTGAGGTGGAAGAAGATATGGGATACAATGGGAAAATATCAAGTATAATCCATGAGCCTAACTAATTTAATTTAGAGTGTGCAATCATAACATAAACCTTTTCTACTCAGATGTGAGTCCCATTAAGTTCAGTAGGCCTTACTCTCTAGTAAATGTGTTCAGATTTGCTGCCTTAGTTTGGAAAGAGGTGTGTGTGTGTGTGTGATTTCTCTTGATTCTCTGCCTCAGCTGGAGCTAAAAGGGTAGGTGCACAGAAGAATTACAATCTTAAACTGGTCTGCTCAGACGTAAGCCTCATTAAGTTCAATGGACATTAGAATAATAGAATCAATTTAGAGTTGGAAGGGGATCTTCAAGGACCATCTTCTCCAACCCACTGCCAACGCAGGTTGTCACACCTGCGTTGGCATTTTCATAGCATTTGATAGATAACATGCAATGGAATTCAGGATTAACAGCTTGTACAATTTCATATTAGAAGCCTGCAAAATAAAAACAACAACAACCAAGATATATCAACAAGTCTAAGGTACTTGATTTTTAAGCTAAAAAATTCACATTCAAAATTCGAATTCACATTTTGACTCAGAATTTCTCCTTCAAGAAGAAGAAGAAGAAGAAGAAGAAGAAGAAGAAGAAGAAGAAGAAGAAAAATTCAAAGTTTGGTGAATGTTGAATATTTGTGAGTATTCACTTCAGCTGCACTCAGGAATGCAAAGAAAGCACCACAGTCTGTGCCATTGAAGGTAGAAGTGATGCAGAAAATATGATCTCAGCTGCTGTCCTCGTTTTGTAGTGATTAATGAGGCTGTGTATGACACAGGAAATGAAAACTAGAAATCTGGCTAAGTAATGACTGCTCCAAGAGAATTAATCCTTCTGAAACTACAGAACAAACTGATACACTGACCTTCAGTAAATTACTCTGGGAGTTTTCAAACAAACTGGAGAAAATAAAGTTTTGCTCTTTTGTTAATGCTTCTACAGAGCTTCAGTGACAACGCGGAAGTACTTCGATGGGAGGCACACAGTTGCCACTGGTTGTTTCGATATTAAGGCTGGAATGTCCTAGACATGGATTTGAAAGAAGATACGGGGAAGTTAAACAGTATTTTTAGCACTGTTCATAAGAAGGGTCAAGAAAGTAGGGCAAGCAGGCAACCTGGTGCCTTCCAGATGTTTTGGACTATAACTCCCATAAGCCCCAGCCAGCATAGCCAATGGTCAGCTGTGAGGGGGTAGGGGAAGGGGTGAGGAGCGGATCTCCTAGAGCCTGTGGCTTACTCTGGCTCAGCTTGTGTGAGCGTGGAAAGCTAAGCAGGGTCAGGCCTGGTGATTACTTGGATGGGAGACCCCTCCTCTAGTTTCCTGCATTGAGCAGGGAGTTGGACTCGATGGCCTTGTAGGCCCCTTCCAACTCTATGATCTATGAAACTCCCCCTTCCAAGGTCAGAATGCTGTCTCCTACCTCAGACGGAGGAATCTGAGACATCCTATGGTCCCTGTGATGTACATCCAGGAACCATAGGATTGTTCTTACAGTGAATTGTTTTCTCACCATTTATTTTCTACTTTTTAAAACATTTTAAGTGGATTCTGTAAAAAAAAAAAATCAGTGGGGTGCTATATAATTACTATTGTTAATATGTTTATATTAATAGTAGAACTGAGAATAGCACTACATTTTTAAAGCTGTTCATTAGCCTTTATATGAGCATCCACTGATAAAAATGTGGTGGGAGTTCCCACCTGAGTCCTGGATGGCTCTGAATGGATCATATACAAGTATATATAGCAGGTTGCCATTTTTAATTTAATATGTACCAATGAAGGCTGAGACCATGATTAGGAAGAACAGTCGAGAGAATGGTTTGTATTCATCAGCTTGTCTGTAGCATGGTACTTGGAAGGAGTCCAGGTTCCTGATGACTGTGTATGTACTTAGAAAGAAATAGTTTTGTTATTAGAAATTTAGAGTTTGATTATATTTATATTCTTGTTTCTGAATCTTAGAGCACATTCACACTAGACACACACACACACACACACACACACACACACACACACACGAGCACCTTGGGAAGTCATAACCTGGCAACATTCACATGATGTGAACATTATAATCAGACCCATCTGATGCCCGCTGTGATATATTCGCTAGGCACTTCCAGGAAAAAATCTCTTGCATCCGCAGGGACTTAGACTCCAATGTTATAGCAGTAGAATCAGGGGAGGTACCCAGAGCACAGCCAGGTCTAGTTATTTTGGATGAGTTTCAGTTGGTACAGCTCGAGGATGTTGACAAGGTGCTTGTACGGGTTCGTGCAACCACGTCTGTTCTGGATCCTTGCCCTTCTTGGCTTATAAAAACTAGCAGGGAGGGAACGGCCGACTGGGCCAGAGAGGTGATCAATGCCTCCTTGCGAGAGGGAGTGGTCCCATGCCACCTGAAACAGGCGGTGGTGAAACCACTCCTGAAGAAACCCTCTCTGGACCTGGAAGATCTTAACAACTTTAGGCCGGTGGCGAATGTTCCTTTCCTGGGCAAGGTCCTTGAGTGGGTGGTGGCCAACCAGCTCCAGGCGCTCTTGGATGAGACTGATTATCTGGGTCCATTTCAGTCGGGGTTCAGGCCTGGTTTTGGCACAGAAACAGCTTTGGTGGCCCTGTATGATGACCTATGTCGGGAGAGAGACAGGGGGAGTGCGACCCTGTTGATACTCCTGGATCTCTCGGCGGCTTTCGATACCATCGACCATGGTATCCTTCTGGAGCAGCTGTCTGAGTTGGGGGTGGGGGGCACTGCATTGCAGTGGTTCTGCTCCTACTTGGATGGCCGGCTCCAGAGGATGGTGCTTGAGGAATGTTGCTCGGCCCCATGGACTCTCCAGTACGGGGTTCCTCAGGGGTCGGTATTATCCCCCATACTATTTAATATCTACATGAAACCGCTGAGTGGGGTCATCCGGAGTTTTGGAGTGCGTTGCCATCAGTACGCTGATGACACGCAGCTCTATTTCTCCTTTTCGTCTTCAGCAGGTGAGGCTGTGGATGTGCTGAACTGGTGCCTGGCTGCGACAATGGACTGGATGAGGGCTAACAAACTGAGGCTCAATCCAGACAACACTGAGATGCTGTTAGTGGGTGGTTCCTTTGACCAGATGGAGGGTGTTCAACCTGTTCTGGATGGGGTTGCACTCACCTTGAAGGAGAAGGTTCGTAGCTTGGGGGTGCTCCTGGAGCCATCTTTGTCACTTGGGGCTCAAGTGGCCTCAGTGGCAAGGAGTGCCTTCTACCAGCTTCGGCTGGTGGCCCAGCTACATCCCTATCTGGACAGGGATAGCCTGGTCTCAGTAATCTACGCTCTGGTGAGCTCTAAACTAGACTACTGCAATGCATTCTACGTGGGGCTGCCTTTGAAGACTGTTCGGAAGCTGCAGCTTGTGCAAAATGCGGCAGCCAGGCTTATTGAGGGGACCGGAAGGTCCGAGCACATTACACCAGTTCTGGCCCGTTTGCACTGGCTGCCAAGCCCAATATGCCTCCAAGCCGAATTCAAGGTGCTGGTTTTAACCTATAAAGCCCTACACGGCTTAGGACCACAATACCTGATGGAACGTCTCTCCCAACCGCAATCTACCCGAACACTACGCTCAACATCTGGGGCCCTCCTCTGACTGCCACCTCCAAGAGAGGCTCAGTTGGTGGCAACGAGGAGGAGGGCCTTCTCAGTGGTAGCCCCCCAATTATGGAATAAGCTCCCCACTGAAACCCGCCTGGAGCCAACCTTACTATCTTTTTGGCTGCCAGGTTAAGACTTCCCTCTATGCCAAGGCATTTAATAGTTACGAGCTTAAAATAGCATGGGGGGGGATTGTCACTGTAGGCTTAATTTTATTAACTTGGATTGTTATTTTAAACTGTGTTTTTATATTTGGTTTTTAATCTTTTTAACTATTTTGTATGCTTTTATTGTTTTTATGTACAAACTATTGTGAACCGCCCAGAGAGCTTCGGCTGTGGGGCAGTATAGAAATGAAATAAATGAAATGAAATGAATGATGATGCTATTTGTGTAAACTGGACTGGTGCTTCCTATGCAGGAGCTGTCCCCAAGGGTGGCATAATTCCCATGAATGGAATGGTACTTTTTTGATCCACCACAATTGCTCAGATCACAGTGGCCACATGTGAACAGCTACTGGGCCCACAGTGTCTTTCCCAATATGGTCCAAAGTCACATGCAGTGATGCTGGACTAGATGGACCCTTGCTCTGATCCAGCAGGGCTCTTCTTAGGCTCTTATGAGAGCACTGGTTAGTGTGAACTAGCCCTTTTTCGTTTTAGATTGAGACTGTTGTGGAACAGCATGACCCTGATTAGTCATGTTAGGGCACAATCCAATCAGAACTCAGAGGATTATGGGCATCCAGTCCCACAAACTCTGAGGATTATGGGCATCCAATGCAGAGTGGGAGGAGCAGAGGAGGTGATCTCCGCCTCCCTGGTCCTCCCACTCTGCATTTTTGCTAGATGGCCATTTTCAACTGTCTAGCTGAGACGCTTCAGAGAGGCAGGGAAGGAAGCTGGAACAGTATCAGGATAGCTCATATCCTGGCCTCTCCAGCCTCCTCCCCTCTCTGCCTCCAAAACACCCCCTATAACCCCTCTCCAAGGTCACTTTCCTTACCTTGGAGAGCAGCCAGCATCGTTCTTTCAGAGGGGGATCAGAGCTGGAAATCTGAACTATCCTATGGTCCCACAGATGATGCCTAGAAGCCATAGGATCGTTCCCTTAAGAAATCAAGTATCATATAATCAAGGCACCAGCAATTGTGATTATGGGATTTGCAATTACTACTTCCCCCATCCCCCTTAAGATATTGAGCAACCAGCCCTCTGTTTCTGTGGTCTAGACAACAAATTGTTGTAGCTAAGGAGTTATTGATCTTGAGATTGTTTGAGTTTTCACTAGGTAGTGTTTAATTATGTTGGGTGGAAGTAGGTGAGTTATCATAAGAAAAACCATAGTGCATGAACACACACCCGTTTATATTATTATATAGACTTTATTATATGTTCTAACACAATTTTTTACCTATCAGCTATTTTTAAAATTTATTTCTAAGGGCTTCTTCACAAGTAAGAAAGAATGTAGGACTGAATTCTATATAATATGCAGGTAGCTAATATATGCTCCTTTCTGTCATACTTATTCTCCTTTTGAGAATCTACATGATGGGTGGATCTAGATTAAGGTAGTCATGCTTTGGTCTAAAGCTAAGGAGTGCTTTTTCCATCCAGGGCCACATGCCTCAGGGGAAATCTGTTGGGAGCCAGATGCCAATGATGGGCGGGGCCAGAGCTGAAGGAAGTTAGGAGAGAAAGGGCCAGTTCATGGAGGGGAAATGCCACAGTGCCTGTACCATGCTGGGGACATAAGCATAATTACCCTCAGCAGTGTGGCTTGTCGTGTTGTGTGAACCTGGCCATGGTGGCTTATTGCCATGGGTAACAAGCCCCCCAGAACCCTACAACAACCCATGGATCTGGGTATATATATGCACGCACGGGTGTGGGTGTGTGTGGAATAAGCCACCGTAGCTTATTTTCCCTCTGTCATCGTTTGAACCCAGTCAAAGAGTGTGGGGTGCTGGTGATCTTAATGGAGGGTTAAGATCATCACCAGCCAACACTCACTCTCTCTCACCTCTCCATGCATTCACACAGCACAAACATCCATCAATTCACACATCCATTCGCGTTCCCATCCATTTGTTCACACCCACCCATTCATTCATTCATTCATTCATTCATTCACACTCAATCCCGCACACATAATCTTTCATCCATCCGTTCACTTCACACACAATTATGTGTGCCCACGCCCCTACACAGCAATTGGGGTTAGGGGAAGAAAGCTCCCATTGGCACCAAAGGGAGACTTTTTCTCTAAACCTAATTGCCATGGGGAGGGGGGATTCTCATCAGGGCCACCGTGTGCAGAGAGGTGTTAACCCTTTCTCCCCTAGCTGTCATCCTGATGAGAATAGGTCTACTTGACCACCAGCCATTAGGAGCTTCTTTTTTTCTTACCCCAGTGTTTTGATCAGGCTCCCCATGCACTGTGATTCAAATGACCATTGCTCCCCACACACATGGCAATTATACTTGGGGTGGGGAACACATCAGTGAGACCATTTTTCCTAAGCCTAATTGTGTGAGTGACAAGGGGAAGATGGGGCAGGTGATGAGGAGGAGAGGCAGGCCAGAAGGGGGTCTACCACAAGCCACATCCACTCTGTGGGTCAGCAATTCCTCTTTTCTGTTTTAGTCTTTTAAAATCCATGGAACTAAAGTGGGACTAAATAAGTCTGAGTTCAATTTAGTATTAGTAAGGAATAAGTTATTAATGAGTAGTACTAGTTGTTGCTTGTTCAAATGTTAGACTGAAAGATCTAATGCTGCCGTTAGTAAAATATGTCGCATGCACAGAGGGAGTGAGAACCTATGAGAATTGTTACTTGCGTATTGTCCAGAAATATATTTTTACTTGTATTAAATATTGTGATTTATATATTGATAGGATGTTGTTGGTCACTTTAGGCTCCCTTTTGGAAGGAAAAGTGGGGTACAAACATCACATGAAAAAAATGAAGGAGAAAGAGCTCTTTCTGCAAACTTGCATCCCTGAGTAGTTCAGTAGCTTTTCTTGCTGTGTTATCATAGCATTGGGTTTGTTGCCTTTTTTCTTTTCTTTTTATTAGGACATATTTGACTGGAAATATGCTACTTACAAATATAAGCTGATGCTACTTCAAACCAACTCTGCCTGGTTCACATGCTTTGTTCACTTGCTGTCTTACATTCATATAATTTATTTTGTCTGTGGGTAGAAGAGACACGAGATTAGCAGGTGCATAAATGGACTGAGACAGCCCAGGAATCAAAGAAAATTAACAGAGAGTCTTGTGGCACCTTAACACAATTATTGTGCTGAACTGGAGTCCATTTCATCAGATGCTTAAAGTGTTATCCTGAGTAAGATAGTTGACTTGTCACTCGTCTGTAGATCACGGGAATCATTTTTAGTATCCTCGATAGTCCGGCAGCCGGCTTGCAAGTCAGAACACAAGGGAAGCATCTTGTGTTATATCATTGGGCCTATTTGCTGACTTGGACTAAATTTTGGTCTTTTCCTCTTAGTTTAGATTTTCCACCTTGGTCAGTTTTGGAATCTTCTTGTCTGGACCCTTTGTTCAAATGGATGGCATTAGGCTCTCAGCATATTAAAATGGATAGGGTTCTTCCCACAGTTATGGTTGCTAAAGACATGTGGTGGATGGTATCACGTCAATTACATTTTGATCCATTTTTGCATGCTAAATTGACCTTATGGCAAAATCCAGACTCAAAAATTGTTAAGGAAAGGTTTTTATGGCAGACTTCAATGGACAAGTTGATTTTTACTTTGGATCAATTACTAGTGGGATGATTGATGAGTTTCTGCCATTTTCTGATTTGTGTTCCAAATATTCAATTCAATTCAATTCTGTTTATTACAGTCAATGATCAGTATAAATTACAAAAAATAAAACAAGATACACGAGATTCATACATACAATACAGTATTAAGAATATACTAAAATCACTTGTTGACGGGTTTAATGGTGGCAGCACACCATTTAGCTACTTGGAAAGTAATTGTGTTAAATTTATCCGAAAGAAGTAATGACGTATGAAAGGCATCTGAGCATCCAGGGGTATTTCGGAGAAATGGTTCAATAAAGGTTCTCCGTAAATCTCGGTAAAAGGAGCAATAAAGGAGAACATGAGTCACAGATTCAATCTCACCAGAATCACAAGGGCATTTACTATTGTGATAGGGAATTTTCTGGTATCTGCCCTCCAAAAGCTTTGAGGGAAGGATATTGAAACTGTGGGATGTTTACAGTCAAAACCATAGTTATGTTTAGCTGCAAGGAGGCCTGATAGACTCTTCCTGAACATTCCCAGAGAAGACTCTATGAGGCAAATTCCCTTGTGTCCTCTGGCAGGAAGCGGGCGTAGCTTATTGCTTCTCTTCTTCCTGCCCGCGGACACACAGAGACTTGAATCCTGAAACTCATCATGGAAGCCATAGTAAAATCTTGCTCCTGATCTCCGAGCTTGTCGCTCAGAGATCCAATGAACCGAGATGAATGAGTACTTTGCAACTGTACATATCTTTTTGTCTGCCTGAAGTTGAACTGCAATATCTGAGTGAGTAAATGTTATTTTTAACCTTTACAGGACTGTTTGTCTGATTGGTATTTTAAAGGGAGATAAACGGGGGCCAATCCAGGGAAATTCAGTCTGCTACAAAGCATCCTGAATTACCAAATGCCAATATTGCTGTAACAGGCAGATCCAAGCTTCCAATTAAAGCTGAAAAGGGACTAACTCTGCTACTCTTGCAAACGTGGGAAAGGAGGGATAATATCACAAATATATCCTCTCCCAGTTTCTTATCATCAGTCCCAACAGAAACATGCTAAAGTAAAAGCCCTACTATGTTTTGGAACAGAAAGCACAAAAAGATAGTTAGCTGGTATAGAAATTTGGGGCACTCTATTGATGAAAATTTGGCAGGACACAGTACTAAGAGCAAGTTGACAGTCTATATCCAAGATACGCTGCTTGAAAATTGCCCTGGCCTTCTCTGGGCCCATAGAAATAAGATGCTGCAATGAGAGACCACATTGCTGGATCTTGAGGGAAATTGCTTGCTTCCAAGTAGACTGAAATCTGTCCCAGAGGGTGAATTGAGCTAAACCGGACGGGAAGAAAATTAGCCTCAGCCAGAAGTTGAAAACCATAATCCAGGCCCTAGCTTCGATCTTTTGCAGGCCCGTCTCAAGTCGTACAGTTGCATTTGACACACATGAAGGGACTAGCAAAATTGCTCTTTAAAATTTGGATTGGACTGGCTTCCAGACGTGCAAAACTGGAATATGGACCAAGTTGGGCTCCATATAGGAGCTGGGTTATACATTTGGCCTCGAACAGTTTTATTGCTGCTGGAACAAAAAGACCACCTCTAGAATGGAAAAAATTGAGGATGTGCCAAATATGATTTGCCTGCTATGGCAGAATGGCAATGCTTGCAACTGCAACATTTGTTCGGCCCTGCAGCTTTTAAAGCTTCACAGTCTCCTCTGCTATTCGAAACATTTATTGAGGCTGATCATTTATATCGATCCACAATCCATGTTTATAAATATTTATTATTGGTGAATAAATACACAGGGTCTAATGCAGGAATGAAATAGGGAATTGGAATGTCCTATTCAGTCTAAGCAATGGATTGTTGCTTTAGCATCTATATCTGGTTTCAATGGATCTTAGGTTACTTCTTATTCAACGAAAATATTTGTTTTGTGTTTATTGGATGTCACAATGTCTCTTTAATAAGGGTTTGTCTAAGTTGACTAACTGCTCGAGGTGTAATACTGCCTAATGCTCTATTCTGGCAATGTCCAGTAGTCACCTCTTCTTTGGAGGAAGTTATAATATGGATAAACTTTGTACTGGAATACGCTTTAATATTTTCTGATGTACATGTTCTTTTCAATTATCTACCTGTTTCTTGAAAGTGAAAGCATGGTCAACGCAAATGTATTTTCTGCACCCTTTTAACAGCTAAAAGACTGATACTACAACACTGGAAAGATAAAAGCTCACCTCCTATAACACAATGAATCGAAGACGTAACAATGCTTTCAATATTTGAGTGGATGACATACAGATGCCACTCTCAAGTGGAAATATACATGGATATTTGGTCTGTTTTTGTTGAAGCTTAGGTATAATTGATAAGTTTAAATTTATGCAGTGGGCAGTGCAATCCAGTGTGGCTGCCCATAGCTCTCCACACCTGGAAGATTATGGGCATCCAATGGAGGACAGAAGGAGTGTGGAGGCGAAGGTCACTTTCGTACTCCTCCCGCCCTGTAAAAGACTTAGACGGCCAATTTCGGCCATCTAAGTCTTTCCCCCCGGAGCCTGAGGAGGAGAGGCTGAGGCGACACCAGGATACTATGTATCATAGCAGAGCCTCTCCCCTCCCCACCCTCTGGAACACCCACAAGCCTCCCAACTAGCTGCGAGGGCGGACGCTCCGAGGTCGGTGTCCCAGCTCCAACTTCGGAACACATTTCCAAGGTTAGCGCTGGGACTCCAATCTCTCCTATGGCTGTCTACACTCTGTCTAGCAGCCATAGAATTGCACCCTAAATAGATATATATATTATTTCCTTTTCTTTTTTGTTTTCTTATTTTTGTTCTGTTTTGTTTTGGTGAAATTCACAATAAAAAATGAATTGAAAATAAAGGAAAAGTGAGCAGTAACTTGGGACTTCGCTCCCACTTCCTGACACACCATATAGCTCCCTCATCTCTGGAGGGAAGCTAGCAACTCCATTTCATTTTTTTTATGCCATTTGTCAGGACTGTTTCCTTCTATCTCCTTGGTATCTCCGCCTCACTCAGTTGCTACTTTGAGAGAAAATAGCATGTTGTAAACAAGTCTCTAAATGGCTCCCAGAATAGCCAGGAAAACACCCACATACAGAAGGGAGCTGTGACATTAGCAGGAGGTTAACAGGCCTGTTGTGAGATATCTGACTATGACTTCAAGTTGGAAAAATTGTATTGTGTTGTATTGTATCCAGGAGTTGGATCCAGATTTAGGCATGTGCAGATTGAAGCAGATTTCCCTCCTCTCCGTGGCAGCCCCTGCACTACCACCCCATGCTACACAGTGGGTTGGGGGACCCTGCTGAATGGGGTAGGCAGTGTGGTGGGGGAGAAGGGGGAAATCCCTGAAAATTGAGCAGAGGCACCTTCTGTGAGTAGAGCCCTTCTGTCCATGGAAGTCAGATTCTGGATCCAACCCCAGGTATTTTTATGCTCGTGAGAAATCAGTGGTGTGGTGTGTGTGTTTTGGAGTGAGAAGTATATATTACAGACACTTCATTCTCTGGCTTAGATTCATCCTGGAGAGCTTCACCTTTGTACCTTTTCAGCTTCTTAGCCCTTGGCCTGGGCTTTAATGCTTCTGTAGCAAGCACACCTGGACTGCCAGGCTTATTCACCAACTGGCCAGTAGGTAGGCTGTGCCTCCACAATAATTAACTGCATCTGATGAAGTAAGCTATAGCCCACAGATGCTTATGCCATAATAAATCTGTTAGTCTTTAAGGTGCCGCAAGAGACTCTGTTGTTTTCACAAAAATTAAGTGTACTTAGCACAAGCTGGAGGCCTCTAATCTGACTGCAAATTAGTGATCACGCAGCTGCTCATCTGCCTTATTATAAAATACTAACATCAATATATAGCTTGGAAATGTAGCCTGATACGAAACCTAGCCATAAGCTGAACCACTATGACAGACATGCACTCTGTAACAGCCTTCCCCAATCTGGTGCCCTTCAGATGTTTTGGACTTCAACTCCCATCAGCCCCTTCCAGCATGGTCAGTAGTCAAGAATGCTGGGAATTGTAGTCCCAAACCTACAATTTGGGTTTCATAGATTCATAGATCATAGGAGCCTACAAGGCCATGGAGTCCAACCCCCTGCTCAATGCAGGAAACTAGAGGAGGGGTCTCCCATCCAAGTAATAACCAGGCTTGACCCTGCTTAGCTTTCCACACTCACACAAGCTGAGCCAGCATAAGACTAATCTCCTGTAAGGGCTTTGAGACTGAATATTATGGACATGTAATCATACGGATTGCTGTGAAATGCCCCCATGTCAGAATGACAGTCTTCTTTTCCATGCACTTTAGTGGGCTTGGCACCAAGCCCTAAGGGGATATATTAAATTCAGGGAATGCATTTAGAACCCTATACAGTATTACACAGAGGTTTGCTCTCACACAAACCTGAACCCCTCTTGATCTTACAGACTTGAATCACCCACACGCTCTTTGGTGATGGAGGCTCCCAAAGGAGTTGAAATCAATGCTGAGGCTGGCAACCTGGAAGCCACATGCAGGACGGAGCTCAAGCTGGAATCCAAAGATGGAGTGGTAAGTAGAAAGTTAAGTAAACCATGCTCTTGGGCTTCTGCAAAGGCCTTGTGATTTTTAATTATTGTTGTGCAGTAACTAGCATCTTTAGACAATTTGAAGATAAAGAAAATAGGATGGTGGTATTCACCTAGCAATTCCATTTAGCATTGCAGCCAAAACAACAGTTGTGATAGGTTTAGCTTCTTGTAGGGATGATGGAGCCCATCATATGCAAGCTCCACTTCAGCCACGCAAAGCGGCAAGATGATTCATCAGTTTAAAGTGCTAGGATAATAGCATTGGTTGTGTGAAACAGATTTATGCAGCTGTAAAAATGTACAGTACCACTAAATTCTCTTTTTCCTTGTCACTTTAAAGTGAGATTTACTTGACTTGCCATAATTAAATCTTATATCGTGCATTTTTGCAATGAGGAGAGTTTAACTCACCTGTATTGATCCGTAAAGCCAGGCATCACTTTTCTAACTGGAGGGAAGGAGCATGACAGGAGAAGCCAACCCTTTAGGCTGTCGAGGATGCTTTGGAGTCTGAGATGGTAGCTCAACTGTGGTCCTGAGTTAAACATCTGAGGGCATCATTCATTCACGATCTTACAGTCATTTGTAAATCAACTATTTAAGTGTTTTCTAATAGTTTCAGAATAATTTGAATTGACCAATATTTTAAAACTTAGTTTTCCTAGCTAATCTTGTAGTGTAAAAAGGTAGGATGCTATCATTCCCGTTTCCCAGCTTCTAGAGCAGTGTTCTCTAACCTTGGGTCCCCAGATGTTTTTGGCCTAGAGACCTTCAGTCATCCAGGACAACATGTAAGCCTGGTAGCAAGGCAGGGAACCTGACTATACTGTCTCAACAAGTAGAAGCCTGCAAACATTTGTAGAAAGGTTTATTCTGGGTAGTTTTCTCTAAATATGTCCCTCGTCATCCCCCCCCCCATTCTATTCTAACAGCAGCTAATGAAAGTGCCTTCCCACTCTCAACTCTGCCTGGTTTTCCTCCTAATGATGCCAGTCACCAAGATTAGACTTTTTTAGGGAGTATGGAACTCATTGTATGCAAACTACGCTTCTTCCATACAAAGTGGTAGAGAGATTCAGGTGCCCTCCAGCAGAGGACTTTGTAAAATTCAGCCTGCCTTCCTTGTTTGTTTTCCCCCTACAAATCCAGGGCACGCATCCCGCTCTGTCCCTAGGTCCTGCATGATTTTTTCTCTCTCATACACACTTTCTTCTAACGCTTTTCCCGCAATACCCTCACTCCTCTGCTTGTTCTGCCCTCTGCTCTTTCCATAGGCATGTTCCTTCTCTCTGTCTTCTGGTTTGTGCACTCCACCTCCCTCTCTCTTTACATCTATGACATTTAGGCAGTGCTTAATTTGTACAATGAAAGGTGTTCGAGTTCAAGTGTGCGTGGAAATTGCCCCTTCGGGCCTGGATGCCACGCCCCCTAATTCCAGATGTGTGGGAGCTAGCTGTAAATACTCAGAAGGAAGGATTTACTGAGCCTTAGCACTGAAAATAGGCTCTGAAAGTGAACGCTGGTAAATCCTAGCTCAAGCTAAGCCCTGCGTTCAGGTCTCCTTTCGAGCATTGCTCTCCCATCCCCTGACTTCTGGCCTCTCTGCTCCTCCTCCAGATATCTAAGCAGACCAGTCTTGATTGTGGGAGGTGGGCGCCAGATGGGGTCTGATATTGTCCATAACATGACTTGAAAGCTAAGCATTCCTCCTCTTCGCCTAGGTCATCTGGGTGAGCTGTAGGATATTATGTTAGGAAAAAAGTGATCTAGTTTTAAGTAATAGGTGGTTTATTATGCTCATGCTACATAAGGGGCCTTCTGTTTCCACACACTGCTTTTTAGCTCAATACAGTAATACCTTGGATTGCAAGTAACTTGGACTGAGAGCGTTTTGCAAGACAAGCAAATTTTTTTAAAAATTTTGACTTGATAAACAAGCAAGGTCTTGCAAGGCGTAGGGATGTAACCGCTCGCCTCGAGCGGGCAGAGCGGGCTGAAATCAGCCCCGCTCATGCCTGCCAGAGACTCGCTTTGATAGAAGAGTGTTTTGGATTACAAGCACGGTTCCGGAACGAATTATGCTTGCAATCCAAGGTATTACTGTAAATGCACATTTTGTTAATCATTTGCTGTGCACCATCTAGTGATATTGCATTTTTCCAGCACTGGATAGTTCACATCTGGGAAATTTAATTCATTTATTTCAAGCATTTATACCTTGCCTCTCCACCATAAAGGGACCCTGAAAGCAACTTGCAAAACACCCCCGCTGCCCGGAAAACAAATAAAAATACAGAAAGAGCAGAAAACTGTAATTTCTTTAATATTAATTATTACTACCATTGTATATTTTCTCCCATATTGATTCCACCTTTCTTCCAAGGGAGGTCAGAGCAGCATGCATGGTGCCCCTCATCCTATTTTATTTGCACAACCTGTGGAGTTGATTAAACTTGAGATGAACCCCCTTCCCTCTAAGGATGGGGAGAGAAATTTATTTGGTTTGCATTTTAATTCACAGTTCCCAAACCAATACCTGGACTGAAACAGTTATCCTTTGGTATTTGCACTCCTCCTAATTTTGCAATGCAGTTTGCCAATAAAAACAACAACATGTGTACAAAAATGTGTAGGTTAGGGAAAAGTGCATGCAAAATCCACACATATTCATGAAAATAGCATTAAAATGTGTTGTATTAGGGGGAAATTGCTTGCAAAAAATGTGTATATTCGGCTAAATTGCCTACAACAATTCATATATTAGGAGAAATGTGCACAAAAATGCATATACATTTTCATGCGGACTTGAAATTCACAGCAAACTGATGCTGACAGATTCATCCTTCCCTTCCTCACACACGCCCCTGTCCATGCCCCTGACACTGTATGGCCCTCTCCAGCCCTGCCCCTGCCCTCCACATGTTAGGGGGGAAGGCTATGCACATAGACCTACACACGTGCCCTCCATTTTCAACCTACTTCTGTTGGGAAGGAAGGTCTGAAGGAGGATTCTACTTGTTTTAAAGTGAACTCAAGTAGAAGCTCCCTTCAGACCTTCTCCCGTAAGACGGGACGGTCAGGGACTGAGCAGACAAGGACATGGATGGCAGGGCTCACCCACCCACTCCCCACTTTTAGCCCTCAGGTAAGAACTCTGAATTCTTGCATAGGGCTAGTGTCTTAAATGCTAACATACACAGGGTGTGCTACTATATAGCAAATGTAAACCCTGTACCTTCCTTTCCAGTTTCCACTATGGGATAGATCTGGCACAGCAATTCACACATTTGCAAGACAGTATGGAAAGGGAAACACCAGTTCTGTGTGCATGTTGTGCATTGATACACAACACACAAATTGGAGAATGCCAGATTTGTGTGTAACCCCAGTATCTAGTAGCCCCAGTATCTAGTAACAGGCTAGTTCTATGCGTAGTACAGAAGTGTCAAGATAAACAAGATCATACCTTAGCCCTGGCTGATGTTTTCTATGTAAAAATAAGCAGAAAACCAACTCTTCTTGGTTTAGGCATATATGCATTATGGAGGGAATTTCAATTTCCACTGAAGGTTTTAAATGTAAGAATCAACAAATGCATCCCATTGCTAATTTCTTTTCTCTTTTCCTCTTCAGATTACGTTGGAGGCTGCAAATATCAAGCTACCTAGATTGCCTCAGGGATCCTCCTCTTCTGGATCCAGGCAAAAAACCTACGAGCTGTGTGTATGTCCCAACGGGAGGTTATTCCTTTCCCAGGCGGGATCTACTTCCACCTGCCAGATAAACACAAGTGTCTGCCTTTGAGAGAGACTGTTTGCGGCAGGCATAGCTGGCAGCACAAGGGCCTCTTCTGGCCTCCCAGATAGCAGCTGCCAACTATTTTTACTAGAACACAGAAAGCCTATCAAAGACTTTTTTGTGTGTGTGCGCGCGCGTGTGTGTGTGTGTGAATATATAAATATATAGATATATATAGATATAAATATATATATATATCCTTTGTGTAAAATGAGGTTTCAGTACAAGAAATCCCAGGGTGACCCTCTTTGTGTAGCATTCATCACTCCCTCATCAAAATTTGTAAACGATGTGCAAATTGGATCCAGATCCTTCCAGGAGTATTCAAACTGTGTAATAGCTATTCTCATTAAGTCTAGAAAATGCTTTCAAGCCTCTCCAGACACATGACATTTTACCCACATTGGTGTAAGGAGAAGCTGTATCATGTGATAAGACTGCACCCATGTTTAATCTGCCACATGTAAAGGCACTAAGATCTGCAGTTGTAGCTTCCCAATGTGTCTATCTAAAATAGACAGGTATGTGATCTTCACATACGATGGGGTACAAATTCCCATATTGTTGATTTTGCTGCATCCATCTACATCTATGTAGGTATAATATCGTGTGAAGCGACCCAAAGATAAAGGGCAAAAAAGGCAGCTTAACTTGTAGCAATCCTTCTCATCCCAGGCCTGAAGGTAGAGAAACCAAAAGAAAGGAAGTTATCCAGACAACATGGACAGCCTTCCAGTGAACAGAATTACTCTGAAACACACACACACACACACACACACACATAATATCAGGATAGTTAATCAGCTCCAACAACTGGGATAAATTGGGAGGAGGTGAGCTTTCATTGGCACTTCATCTCTTAGCCCGCCTCAGAAATATTCAAATGGTAGGTTAGTACACTTGTTTAATTAATGCCCACCCGTCCTTAGGGTGACCCACCTTGCCCTTTGAGAACCATGGTTATGGTGTATATAAATGAGATCCCCTTGTTATTTACTGAATCATCAAGGCAAAGAGTAAGCTGCCTGGTTAACAACAGCATAATGAGACAAGCTTCTCTGATTATTACTGTGCCATGAAAATCCATCAAGTAAGATGATAAAATGTCCTACTGCTTAGGGTGCTCCAGGACACTTTTGGTTAAATTACACACTGTATTTTTCAATTAGAGGTACATATCTCAAGAATAATATTGCACACAGCTGTCCATGATACTGCATCTGATTCTGACAGCAGACATTGTTGTCAGTGACATAAAGGCCCCCATGAAAGCATCGTTTGAGGAAGGGGGCTCAGTGCAGTTAAAGAGTGTGCCATGCAGCTGGCCCGTCCACTGGCATCATCATGCTCCTTCTCCTTCTCCTGGCTCTACCCTTGACCTCCATGTGTTGAACAATGGTCTGAAGGCATGCTGGCTGTGCTCAAGGAGGCTCCTCTACACCGCTGGGAGCCCTGCACAGTTGGGGCTCCTGACCACATGGAGGACTCTCCATGTTGTAAACCGCCCAGACAGCTTCGGCTATTGGGTGGTATAATAATATGTTAAATAAATAAATGAGTATAGCCAGTTCCCCTTTCCCACATTTGCTCAATGTGTGGAGAGTGGAGCCAAGATGGCAGACATGTAGGGCCAGCATGGAGCTCCTTCACATGGATTAACATGTAAAGGGGGCTAAAGAATGGGTCATGTTAGTGGAAGATTGGAATTACATTTGTGAACTGCTTTTTGATGACCTGTAAAGTCCATTTAAATTCTTATATATGGGAGGCTGGGACCAGGTGAACAACCTGTGGAGACAAGCATGAAAAAGAGCACCAGGGTCCATTCTCACACACTTTGCTGACTTTCACCTTGAGGTTCCTACCTCTCTAGTGCATGTCATTATCAGGTTAGAAAGGATGCATGATGCATCTCATAGATGTGTCTTCAGGAGAAAGTAATTGTTCTCCCATTTCAGCGAAAGTAGGGAAAAAATTCCCAATAAAAGAAAGAAAATGATTCAGTGAGGGAGAACCTTGTACTGATAATGTTTATCCTGTCATGTATCCTGTCAACTATAAAAAAAAACATGCTGTTCTCAGGATCATTACTGTCTGCAGTACAGATGACCAGAGAACAAGGATAACCTGTGTACATCGCATGGGATGAAATGCACATTTGACCCAAAAAAGCACAGAGACACTCTTAATGTCAGCTAAAGGCCCTCTGTTGTTCATTGATAGTCAAGATGCCTGCGGTACATACAAAAATATAGGAAGTTCACAACCCTTTGCTGTCAATGTTTCAGGCTCTTAGTTTCTGAAAAGTATTTTTAAAATTATTATTATTATTATTATTATTATTATTATTATTATTAAAGTAAGAATGCTAAGAACTGGATAGGAATATGTCTGATGGAACTTGGCATGGAGGCAATTAAAAATGTAAATGAGAGTAATATAATTGCTTTGAAGGCCTACTTGGATGAGAAAGATGGGACATATATTTGAATTAAAAATAACAATTAAGGAAATTCCCTATCTAAAGTGTTATAGAGAGAGCCAAAGAAAGTCAATGCCACAAGTTTTGGATGCTTCAAATATCAGAGATGCTTATTTTGAAACAGACATTTTCAATGGTTTTCAGCAATTATGACACAATTAATTCATTGAAAAGTAGTACATGATTTCCCTTTTAAAAAGAGCCCAAGACATTCTTTCCGACAGGAACTCTAGGGGGACGGCCATGCTGTAGTAAAAACAACAAAGAGCCCTGTAGCATTTAAATACTAACAAGATTTTTTGTGTGTGTGGCAGAAAAGTGTACGCTACAACACAGTTTGCCACAGGACATTCCGTTGTTTTTCTCTGGAGGAATCATCTATGAAATGGAAGTAGTAACAGCTTCAGAAATCTGATGTATCGTGAGAAGGGCACAAGGTTTGCAAAACTGGTTCCGTAAATGACTTCCATGTGCATTTCTGTAATTGGTGAAAAACATACAAATATTGTGGAACCTAGAACCTAGTCCAAAGCCAACCCTTAAGCTTAAGTCAAAATAGGTTGATGATTACACTTGTAGCAGCCTCGAAGCAGAATTTATGTACTCCTTCAAGCCATTTTCTTGGTTTTCTTCTGGGCTAGAGAGCACCAAGAACTTGATAACAGGACTGTTGAAGTCAGTTTGGAAAGCACTCCTATTGATTTCAATGGAGCTTGGATTAAGCCATTTCAAAAAAATTACTTAGGTGCTTCAGGCTGATGGTAAAGAAGGCTTGAAAACACCAGTGAAGTGCACTTTTAGTGGACAGTAAAATGAGCAGCTCCACATTACATTTACAGTGCTACCCTATACATGTTTATTCAGAAGTAAGTCCCAATGTGTTCAATGGGGCTTACTCTCTAGTAAGTATGTTTAAGATTGCAGCCTTAGTGACACTGTAAGGACTTTATACAGCATTTGCTAATTGAATGGCTCCTGTCATTACTATTTTTTGAGCTGACACTTAAATGCAAGGGGGTCACCCAGGATAACAATTGTATTGGGACACAGGACTATACACCATCTCTGTTCAAAGAGGGAGACTTGTGCCTATGCCTTAAGTCAATGCACTCAGCAAGGAGAAGCACATCATATTATTATTAACACTAGTTTATTTGGAGTGTCGGACTAAAGGTTGGAGAGAATGGTGGTTGCAATGTTTGAGAGATGAATGGGGGCTTGTAAAGTACACTTACTAGCAATTCACACAGACTGTGGAGCACCTGGAGCAAGTTCAGGTCTCGGTCATGTTTTTGCCTGAGCATTGAGCTTCTAAACTCATCCTGGAGGTCCAGCTTCAAATCTTCAGAGATGTTTGTGTACTACTGTGGTATTTTTTTTCTTTCTTTTTCATTTCATACTGAACAGTGATCACATGTAAGGGCCATTTCATTAAGGAATACTTGTCAGGATGCCCAAGATGCTAAATGACCTCAACACTGCAAAGAAAATATACATTTTGCAAGGTAACAGAGTTGTTTGATCTTTTCTTCCCCCATTAATTTTACTGATAATGAAAGAAGTCAATGGAAGAGGTTCCTTGAGATGAGCCATTGGTGTGTTTAGATGTTTGATCGTTTGTTTATGAAGGGCTTATCTTTCTGATAGCTCCATATTTATGTTAATTTTGGTTCTAGTCTTTAAAGTTAAGGCTTTCATTATTAACTACATTGACTGCACTCAAGGATGATTCTGCTTGGAGAGGAGACAGATTGCTGGAAAGGATGCTATCAAGCCACTTCACAACAGCCATCAAACATCCTTTAGATGGTGAACTTGCTTAGTTACTGATCCAAGTTTATCTGTAGTATGGGAGACCTTTCTCACCAGAAAAGGTGGCTTCTCACAATTATTAAAATTCTTCTTTGCTTCCTTTGCAGGAACTTTCCTTTAAAAAAAAAAAAAGATGTGTAGGAAATGCCAAGTTTTGAAACTTGTAAACTTATACATTGTTGGAAGAAAACACTTCCCTTTTCCTTGTCCTTCTCCAACCTTTTATTCCCTGACAAAAGTCAAGCATGGAAGTTATAGGTTACTAAAATCCTCAGATTAGGGCTTATGTAATATGTAAATTTAGGTTGGCTTCAGAATTTTACTCTGTAGGTATTTCCCCCAACATTTCTTAACAGCAATAGTTCGGTGTGGCAAGAAGCCATGTCTATCAAAACTGAGTTCCATACCTGTGATCTAATGATGACACACATCCTTGTGTCATGTAGAGCTGATGTTGCCCCTGTTGCAGGCACCTTAGTCAAATCAATCATGTTTTCATGGGAAACATTATTTAAAGAATACCTGTGACAGGCACAAAATTGTACCCATACATTATACTGGAAAGATAGATCACAAGCCATTTTTTCACTTTGCCCTATATGGCCTTTGCAAAAGGAATAGTACCTAACAACATATATTATGTGCCAAGTTTAAAGTTTTAGGATATACAGTACAATTTCAAATGTAAATTGTTAAATGCATTCATAAAACATACAGGTCTCAGTTGTAATTATGTAAGTGTTGTTGTTGTTGTTGTTGTTGTTTTAAAGAACACAAGTATGTTGCCAGTGCCATCAGCTTGCACACATTAGTATATTAGATTAAGTTGCAAATATCTTCCTGTATAAAGGTGGGAAGATGTTTGTGCCAGTGTGAGGATTTTAAAAAAATGTATTATATACCAACAACTGAGACCTATATCTTTTGTGAATACTTTAAAAAATGATATTTGTAATAGATGTTTGTTATTCTGATGCAATGTTGGCTTTTTCTAACTCTAAAAGATGCCCTACAATTTCTGTGAGAAGTAATTTCACACAAAAAAATGTTGCTTAAAAAGGACCATTGGCATGTTATCACTTGGGGAGTAGTCACCACAAACTATATCAGCATTTGCTGTATGAAAAACCTGTGTCGTTTTTCTATGCGACGTACATGGGATTTAGTGGGCTCTGCTGAAAATTTTTATTTAGCTTCGTGATTTATTTTCGCGGCATAAGTTGTTGGTACCTGATCCTCGCTCAGACCCAATAACATCTGTTTCTCAGTTTTGTTCCACACTGGGATATCTCCCAGATGGCAGTTTATCTTTATCTCTAGTTGCCAAGGAAAAGCAAAGGTGGATGCTGAACTTGCTTCCTCTGAGATCAATGTAAGAGAAGCCATGGGCTTAAATGCCTGCAGTAGATTTTTCTCCATCAGGATTTATGGCCTGATTCTTGGCCTGATCATCACCAACTTGTCAATGGGAACATTGTTGGTGACTTCAAACAGTTGCAATATTACGCCCTCTTGCATTACAGCTGCTTCTCCCTACATAGCAATTGATATTACATTCAGCATCCATTAAACCAGCATATATGCTATGGATAAAGATAAATGCACTCGACTACTGTGCCAATTCACCTTGTAGGTAGGGCTTTCAGAGCATGCCAGAATTATTTTACACCAAGGAGGAAAGCTACTGATATCAGTTTCCTGTACAGCAGTGGCATATCTAAATTTTTACTGAAAACAGATTGTATCACTTTGTGGCTTGGTTTGATTCAGCACTCAGTGTAACCACAAGGCCAACTGTTCAAATGAGAAATTGCCACTGAGGAAATGGTCACATCAAGGCAAGACTCTTAACAGTTGGTGCGAATATGGTGAGGATAATGGTTGTATGAGCTTAAACTTGTGCAAGTTTCAACTTGTTGCCTTCCATCACATATTTTGATGTCATTTGAGCTGATTGTTATTCTCTTGGGCCTTGGAAATAAGGAAGACAACAGGTGCAAATCTGCAAAAAGCTGGGCTTGCCTAAAACTGGAATCACTTATTTGGGAATAAGGCCCACTGAACTTTGTGGGGTTTATGTCTGAGTAGACATGTGAAGTATTGCACTGTAAATCTAATTGATTTCAAAGAGGCTGTTCTACTTTTCTTTGCATTGTGCCAAAGTAGATAAGACCTTTTATTTGGCCAAGTTCTAATGATGAGAATATGCAGGCTGCTGAGTTTTGCAGAGAATTTGCAGCTATAGGGTAGTATCCAATGAGACACTACCGCTAATGTAAATTATGTCGCACTAGCATAAACAACCTCTATCGCAACATCAGTAGCACTTGCTGACACAACGGGTTTTCTGGGAAAACCTGCTGTGTCAGTTCATCTCACAACAATATGTCCATATGTACAAGAGCAGACATGGCTTGGAGCTCAGAAGCACATGTATTTTCATGTATAGGACTTGGCCTCTGCTTGGCACTCATTGGGATAAACCTCCATTGACTCTCAGAAACTGCTCCACTGTTATGATCAAGAGGCATCTGCAGCAGTCAGGATGAAGTCAGATAATCTTGAGCATCACAGTACTAATCCTTGCCCTCCTTGGGTGCCAGAGCTTGTAACTGAAATTGAGGTGTGTGTCTGTTAAAAAAAAATCCTCTTGTGGTGTTGGGCGGGGTGGGGTGGGGAGAATCTCAAGCCACTGTGTTAATTTGCCATATTTAGCTTCAGTTGAACTGGGATTTCAGTCACAGAGTTCATGGTGTTAAAATAAGTTGCAAAAACCTGTGACTCATCTCCCTAATGAAGAATAGTATCAAATAGTATTTTGAGGTGTTTAAAAGGCAGGAAATGACTTGAAAAATTGAAAAAGGACATGTAGACCAAAAGCAGCTTGTTAAAACATTTCTGAGATATAAGAAGAAACTCAGTGCTGTCAGCAGAGTTTCTTTTTGATATGTGTGGAACTCCATGACTCTCAGTGACAACTGAGAGAAGACTACTAAAGCCATTTTATCTTCTGTCTAAGGCAGAGATACTTACACTGCAGTTGCATTACACTGAAAGTTCATTTCAGATTCCTGCATGACTTATGCCAACCTAGCTCAAGAAGTAGCCCAAAGAGATAGATTTAGGCTGCAATCCTATAGGCACTGGCCTGCTGTAAACCTCATTGAAATCAATGGGACTTACTTCTGAGCAATCATGTATAGGATTGTGCTGTTAATTCTACTACCTTCTAGCCCTAAGTCCACCAACTATATAAACATATCCTGGCCTTACAGATCACGTAGCTGCTTTTCTTTTGATCATGCTCACTTTTCTTGGGAGTTGGGAAAGGCCAAAGCGCATCCACGGCCATCACAAATTCTGAAACGGATACAGTGGAGAAATAAATTAACCGTATAAATACTTGAAGCAAAGGTGCTACCAAACAACCTTTTCTGCAATATGAAGGGTGATCATGGTAACTGCCACTGTTTTTACAACAGACCTCACAGCGCTTATGTTTAATTAAGTTATTCTCACTCTGCAGAGTAACCTAACAAAGGTCATGGATTGTGAAAATATATTATCTGGTAGGAGAAAATTAAATGTATTTGTTCATTTACATTATTATGTTCATCTGAATACCCTTCCAACTTGATTTACAACCCAGTTATGTGGAATTGCTTACATGTTAGCCAACTGAGTTTGATAGAACTCAGTATGTTTACAGCAACATCTTGTGAAAGCGGCTTACTGATATGTTTAAGTATCAACAAGTATGTTTGTGTATACCTTATTTACTTGTTATGCTTTGTATTTGACTACTCAAAATTAGAAATGGCAATAATTCTACTTGAACAAGATGCCCTGTATCACTGTTATATCACTGTTTAACAGAGAATGGGCCGCTTAAAATAACTCAAGTTTTATGGAGCTTTCCATTTGAACAGCTAAAGGCACAGTCCTATGCATGTTTAGACAGAAAAAAGGCTTACAACTCCCAGCATGCACCAGCCAGCATAGCTGGCTGAGGCATGCTGGGAGTTGTAGGCCTTCTTTTCTGTCTAAACATGCATAGGACTGTGCCCTTAGTTGATGCTTCATTGTTTTCCGCAGATTTACAGTGCAATCCTATACATGTCTACGCAACAGTAAGTTTCATTAAATTCAATGGGGTTTACTCCCAAGTAAGTGGATATAGGATTGCAGCCTTACTCAATTTGGGAAGTTCTTACCTTACAGCTTTTTGAATTTTTTGAAGCTACTTGAATTTGAGGAATAGCCAGTTTGCGCAACGTTTATTTTTTTCTTTCAGTGGAAAAGGTGGATATGTAACACAGCAGGCCTGTATATCCAAATTAAGAGCATGCAGATACAGTGAAGTTTCCCGTGCAAATCTGTCTAAACCACAGGGATGTGAAATTCCTCCGAAATCAATCTGACCAGTACAGATGGCACTTTGCTAGGAAAGCCCAGCAGCATTGCCATTTGCTGGAAATGTTTCATCTTCTTGTATCAGAGCCCCTTGTAATTCTTTTCTTCAAATTTTCCTCGCCAGTACAATTGCCATAGCAGCATGCCACCGGTTTAAAGGAGAGTTGAGAGGCATCTCTTAGTCTCTCTTTGAGAATGTTGATCATTTTGTGATGAATTTCAGTTTTGAAAGGAAAGATCCACTAAAGAGCAATTTAAAGTAGTTGATTTGTCTTGCCGTTATTTCCACTTTGTCTTTCTGCCAGAGGTTGTGGGTGACAGGAAGAAAGATTTGTACAAAAATGTTACATTTACATAGTGCTCTGCTACCAAATACTTGAAATAAGAATGTGCCACCTTAGAAAATGCTCTCTCTCTCTCTCTCTCTCTCTCTCACACACACACACACACACACACTCACACACACACACACACACACACACAGTGTGTGTGTGTGTGTGTTTGTTTTTAAAGACACTTTGGGTCCTTTCAGAAAGTTTCCTTAAGATGAACTGTTTCTACATCTCTTATAAGAATAAGTTTGCTGCATAGCGTGCATCAGGTGCATCTTTGTGTTATTATAGAAACGTATTCCATATTCATGTGTGTGGGGTTTTCTTTCCCTATTCTGAAACCATAATCACTGATAAGAGAGAAAATAGTCTGAAGGCTTCTGCTGCCTAAACGTATTACCACTTTCTAAAGCAATGTTATTTCTATGGGCTTTTACAAGATTTTCCTCACACCAAACCAGCCTCTGTAACTCCTTCAAGCGGTTTTGAATTTAAAAACAACAATGCATCTCACAAATAATTGTGTGGGATTCTGTTTTTCATACAAGATTGGATTACAAGTGTCCATAGTAAAAACAGTGCTGCACTTCTCTTTCCTACAGTTTAATTACATCGTGCTTTCCCTCTCTATATACTGGTTGAGCTCTTGGATTTGTTTTCTTATATGCTAACAATGGAATTTGCATTTTGTTGTTGTTTGAGAGAAAGCCTTTATCTGGGTTCTCCTTTGAGTTTGCAGTTACCAGCTCTAGTTAGCCTAATTATAGTTACTCTTATTGACGCAAGAGATAATTTATGCTTTGGTGGTATATTAACTAATGATGTCTCTGATTATAAGCATAAGCAGCCTAAATAGTATTAATACCCAATGTTGAGTGCTCTCCACAGACATCTTACACCCATCAAGCAAACCTCAGTATCCATGTAGGAGCAAGTTTTTAAGGTGAACGTCAGTATGCGTTAATGCAGTCTACATTCAGATGGTCAAAAAGTTGTGAGCTTCTGAGTGAATAAACAATTCAGCAGTTATGGCATGTTTCATACAGTCCCCATATGGGACGCATGCCTTCTACCTTCTATTGGCTCTAAACTGTAGCCATCCAATATGATGCAGAGGCTAAGAGCAGCATTTTTAAAACGGGGAGAGCATGATGTGGCAGTCATGTCAATATTTACAACACCATTCACTGTGGAGTGTGTGTGTGTGTATATGTGTATGTGTATGTGTGTGTGTGTGCATAGATCTAGGTTTACACTAGCCAAAGGCTTGATTCAAAATATTTTGCGCTAAAAGCAGAAATGGAAAAGTCCCCACAGCTCCTTCCTATATCCACCTAAACCATGGCATGGTGACAGAGTATAGATATGGGCTAGGACCAAAACATATGTGATACAGAAGATCTCTGATAATTTCTCCCAACATTTATTTTTTACTTCTAGCTCTTTACTGCTGCCACTACTGCTACTGCTACTGCTACAATTGAACTGCAGAGGTTAACACACAACCCCCTCTCTAGCCTGATCCTCCAGTCAAAATTGGAGCCCCCCAAAACAGCTGCTTTAAAGTAAAAGAAACAGAAAAAAATCAGATCAAATCACAGATCTCTCGTCACATCTGTTTCAGTTCCCAAGCGTGTATATTTCACAGCTGTGTACTCAGCAAAGATTGAGATAAAGGACAGGTAAATGATGGCCCCAGCCCAAGGTGCCTTCCTTAGTTTACCATGGCCGCTCCTAGTACTAAGGTGGCACACTGCTTTTAATTGTTCGGAAGGCATAGGCACAATTGGCATCTCTGGACTTGTCCGTTGTTCAAATGGTATGGCCAGAAGCCAACACAAAGTTCAGCATGATTTCACCCACTGAAATCAATAGGCTGGAGAGCATTGAACTCTGTATTCAATTGTGCCTGAACCTTAGGGGCCTGCCTGAAAAGGAACAACAGTAAGGTCTGAACACTTGAAATTTCTAAAAAAGCTAGTTGGTGAATATTTACCATATCTCCCAGTAAAGACCAGGGTCAGGTTATGGTCCACAAGACAATGTATATTACGTATGAAGTTCTCGGCTATTAAAAATGGCCTCCAAGGAAGCCTTATGATCAGCTGCTCTCTGATATTCAACCCCTGTATCTTCAGATCTGGTCAAGTCTGCATTTGCTTTGCATTTGATTGCTGCCCATGAGAAGGCAGGAGTTTAACTGGGAACCAGCGGATAACCTGTAAGGCAGAAGGTAAAGCTGGATCGTCAGTGCTAATATGCAACATAATCCAGTTTCTACCATGAGTGCAGAATTGTGTGGGGGTGAGGACATTCTTCACAGGGCTCAGCTGAATCCTTTAATTCTATTCCCCACAATCTTATGGTTGTTGGCTGGGGGTAGATATTGGCATACTGTAGTGCAGCTCCCCGTTACTTACAGTGGGAGGCAAGCTGATGCTCTGCACAGTAAGGTCCAGTGCCTTGTCGCGAAGGTGGCCTTTGGATCTTGCTGTTGGAATGCCGACGGGACTCTCACTGTAAGTAATGGCTGGGTAAATCGCAGTGCGCCCATGACTGTAGTTGCACCGTGTTAGACCTCATATGGAATCCTCTCTCATTGGCACCAACTCTGAATTTGTGGCAGTGGGTGGATGATAAAAACCGGGGGAGGGGGGGAAGAACTGTGGAGCCAAGGCGAGAAGGAAAAAAATCCCAGATGCCAACAGAGATCTTAAAACTTTATTTAAGCCCAACGCGTTTCGGCCTAAGCCTTTTTTCAAGGGCGCTTGTTTTCCTATTTATACTAATCGAAACAAAACAGCTTCTTCAGTTTCATGAGATTGAAGCAGCTGTTTTGGGAAACAAGCGCCCTTGAAAAAAGGTTTAGGCCGAAACACGTTGGGCTTAAATAAAGTTTTAAGAACTCCAGTGGATGGATGATAAAATTAGTTTTACCTAGCCATACTATGGAGACATTAAATCTCATGGCAGCATCTAAAACCCTTGGGCTGGATCCAGATCCTTGGCTCCACCAGCAGGACACCCCTTACAGAATCAGCCCCGGCGCAAGCTCTCTCAGTGTCTTAAGCGGGAGAACACATGCCACCGCCGCCACCGCCACCACCACCTTGTGCCCTTCCTCCACTGCCACCGCATCGCACCCATTCCCTTCCCCTGTCCCATTCCACCCCCCTTTACCTTTGCTGCTGCACCAGCTGTGTGGAAAGCTGCATGGCCGCATGTCTTGCGGGACTTCACCCGACTCTCGCAAGCTCTCACAAGACCTGGCCAAGTTCTCAGAAGAGCCCCACAGCCACTTCTTCCAGCCGCAGGGCTCTCGAAGGGGAAACAGAGGGCTGGCGGCTGCTCCAGAGTGGCCCACTGGCCACTCTCTCACTGCAGCAACACTACGGCAGGAAAGCGGCTGGCAGGGCTCTCCAGAGCACCTGCTGGAGGCAGCAAAACAGCAGCGGGCCCTCCTGGCTGGAGCCAGGGGTGGGGGAGTGGCACAATTCGCCACCGCACCGCCTGATGCTGGTGCCTCACCCTGCTTTATGGGTGGCCATCCCTGTACAGAATGCCGTATCCCCACTGCTCCTCCACTGCAGCCCCCGTGTGCCCTCTAAATCCCCTTCCACAAGTGTTGTCCTTCCACGGGCAGAACCAAGGCTCTGGATCCAACCCATTATGTTTAGTACTTACCATTTACTCCCACTGGCATATTCTCACCATTATGTAAATTATGCTGCCTGCTTTTCTTTCTCTTCACTTCACTGGTACTAATCTTTCCTTTTCTTACATTCATGGAATTAATCTAAAAGATTCTGCACTCCCCATTTTATTGATCAAATCCCATTTTTACAAACTGACCTCACCTAGTCTCATTTAGGTCTTAAGAAAATTCCATTATGACTTCATATGGCTAGATCTATATACAGCCCAATTCTCAACTCAGCTGAATTGAGGTTTCTCCTGTTCAACTTAACTGGTTGCAAATAGCAATTGTTAGGCATTGTCATATGTCATCAAAACACCTTTTTTTTCTTTTCACATCTGTAACACCAATGTAACTCCTATATTGCAGTGATGCACAGCCTTTTTGTCACCGAGGGTTGCACTGGATGTCTGCTGGGGTGGTGGAGGCCGCACATGTGTGCATGTGCGCACATAGACATGCATACATACGCACACACATTCACATACAACTCACTACAATTCTCTTTCTCTGTCTCTTTCACGCTCTCTCCCTCACACACACATACCACTCATTCAGATCCAACTCCTGCCCAAGAGTGTTTCAGAGGCCTGGCTCCTGGTTTGATCAGATAAAACCAGCACTTCTCCCAGAAACCTCAGTTCTCAAATCACCCAGCCATCCAGGAATCCTGGCCCTTCTCCCTCCTGTAATGCACTCTCTTGATGAAAGATCCTAACATCCCACAGTCTGTTACCTGGATCCTTTGGGGGTGGGGGGGGAGAAAGAAAGAAAGAAAGAAAGAAAGAGGGGAAATGTGTTCTAGCAACATGCTCTATGGTTTCTGCCACAGAAGCCCTGTTTCTAGAGTGTCCTAGGAAGCAGGCAGGAAGGCAGGAGCTTTTGGTCACCACTTCCTAGGAGTCTCCAGACTGGAACCGTATAGCACATTGGTAGAGAGTTTTTCCTTTTTTTCTGGGGGTTTTCTGTGGATTGGTTGTGGGGTGGGCACCAGACAGGCTTTGGGGAGTTGCTTGGAGCCTGTGGGCCACACTTCTTGCACCCCTGCTATATTGGCTAGAATGAACTATTAATTTAAAAAATGAGTCTCCGTTTATAATTCTGTGTTGCCACAAAGGGGCTTAAATGTGTTTTTAGCATTTGGAAGTGCCCTCAGTTTCTCCGCTTCAGTCCGGAACTATAAAATTCACAAGTGGTTGACAAAGAGCTTTGCTGAATCAAACCAAAGGTCCATCTAGTCTAGCATTCTGTTTCCAGCAGCAGCCAGCCACATGCTTTTGGGAAATTTAGAAGAAAGACACAGAGGCCCTCCCACGTTATGTATCCCCAGCATCTGGTAACTCAGAGGTTTACTGCCTTTGGACACATGGGTGCTGCTTTCTATTTAGCTTTCTGAAACTTGGAGCAACAGCCTGGATCCAGTGGGTTGGATACAGACTTAGTCCTGTTTAGAGAGAAACCCAATGAAATCAATAGGACTTAGGTTAACCACGATTAACTTTTTTCCCATGGCTCTATTCTGAGCATGACTAACTGGATCCAACCCATTGTTCCTAGCTTAGATTGATTTATAAGGCCCACAGTCCAAAGCATACAAGCCCCATGGTATTCAGTGGGATTTACTTTCAGGTAAGTTTGCTTGTGGTTTGTATTATTGGAGTCACTTTCCTAATCATAGCTATATTTCAATAACTTGCCTTGTCTGGATACTGGTGCTTGACACATCAGATAATTACTTATGTTGATCCACTAAAATGTTGTGCATACAGAGCACTGAGAGCAGAATACATTATCTTCTGGTATAAGCAATTAAACTTAAAACTGTCAGAATTCTATCTGTCTGCGAACATAGTATAAAAACGTACCCCATATGCCATTGCAGTTTTCCATCTGTAATAGTAAAATATAATGACTGACACCAAGGCCTTCATCATGTAAACAGGACAAACGTTCAAGTTCTAAACCACATTTTTTCCATTGTTCACATTTTGTTTGATTTTTGATTTTTAATTTATGTATGTGTGTGATTGTGTGAGAAAAAAAATTAAAAGCTTTTTTTTTATCAAGTAACATCAATCCTTGCACACTCTATGCAAAATTTTGTAAGCATTGCAATAATGCTATGAATTACACAAGGAACTATTTTAACTTTATTACACTTTCTGTATAAAAAGATTTGTATTTAAAATTATTTCAACTGCAATCTTGTAAAATATATTAATAAAATAATGATTGTTAAGAAAGGGTGTGTGGCTTCATTTTTTTCCACATTTTAAGAACAACCCTGTGAAGCCAAACGAGTATTAAATATTTAAGGATTAATCATAATTGTTATAGTCAATCCGTTTGAATATATTCAACCTGATCTACCACTTAGATGTGCCCACACATATCTTGCTTGCTGAGGGTTTATTTTTTATATATATATTTTATATTTATACCCCACCTTTTTTCCTTCAAGGAACCCAAGGCAGCTTACACAATCATCCTCCTTTTCTCCATTTTATCCTCACAACAACCCTGTGAGGTAGGTTAGGCTGAGAGTCAGTGACTGAGCCAAAGTCACCCAGTGAGTTTCATGGCTGAGCAGTTCCTGTTCATTTCAGTGGAAGGAACCAATCTACATGCATAAAGGAAAGTATGGATTGGTTCCCTCCACTGAAATTAATGGAGAAGCAAGCCCAGCAGTTTGCTTCTCCATGTGTGGTCATTGGACTGGAGTTCCTGGACATAAGGTGGATTGCTAGATCAAACAAATGTTAATAGTGCAATCTTTTGTATATATCTACTCAGAAGTAAGTCTCACTGAGTTCAATGGAACTTACTCCCAGGTAAGCAATTATAGGATTGCAGCCTAAGCAGTTAGTATCTAATGTTAGTCCTACTTAGAGTAGACCCATTGGAATGAATGGGTCTTAAGTTAGAACACCGGAATTAACCCAATATAAGAAACAATGAAGGAAATAAATATTGCTGAGGTATGTGCCACCAATCCTAAGAATTTTTCCTTCCAGTTCCAATAGGCACTGACAGAAGGACCACCATCTATTACCAATCTTGCTGAGAGTAGCATTACTAATGGCATGCAAACATTCCCAGATTAACTATTTTCTGTTTGTGTGGGTGGTAATAACTAGCCTAGAGTTACAGGAATTGGGTGGAATAGCCCCAATGGGATATTAAGAGCTATTTATAATTTCACAAATAATTATCGCTGTTGCTTTTGCCACACGACCAGTGTGCATATTCAAGAAAGAGAAATAGGTTTAACATATTGTATTAAGGGGACTTGGTTTAGCATGTTGTGTTAAGGACAATATGCATATGGTATGGTCTCCTATATATCTGTAGTGTGTTTACTTCCAACTTCACCACTACCTTAGAGCTGGATGGATGCCAGTGGCAGAGTGGAGGACCCAAGTCCCAGATTTATCTGTTCACTGGAATAGACACACACATGGAGCCTATGCAACGAAAGCTACCATTCCACGTTTCAAGTAACCCAACTGGCAACCAAGACCATCCACAAAAAAATGATAAAGTTGGAAAGGAGGTTGTAGGATGGCCCAGAGGCAGAGTAATCCTAAGACGCTAGGGGGAAGAGTCTGTGCTGGAGAAACCACCACTTCCTAAGCCCTGCAGGCTCATGCTGGCCAGGGCAGAAAGTAGGGGTAGGCTTTTGTCCTCCCCTCCCCCCAGGTGTTTTTTTTTTTTTAAATTATTCCCTTCTTTAATTTTTTTATTTATTTATTGTATTTATATCTCGTCTTTTTTCCTAAAAGGAGCCCAAGGCGGCGTATGTAATCCTCCTCCCCCTCTCCATCTTGTCCTCACAACAACCGTGTGAGGTAGGTTAGGCTGAGAGCCCATGACTGGCCCAAAGTCATCCAGTGAGCTTCATGGCCGGGTGGGGACTAGAACCCGGATCTCCCGAGTCCCAGTCCAATACTCCCAACCATTATGCTACATTTGCTGTCTATGGACACTAAGGGAAGGAGAAATAACATTCAGGGAGCACAAAAAGCTGCAGTTACCAATCCAGGAGCTCCATGCAGGTTGGCTCCCACCAGGGCTTTTTTTCTGGTGGAACTCACCGGAACTGAGTTCCAGCACTTTTTCTTCTATTAATTGCATTACAATTTAATCGCCATCTACTCCAGAGGAAATGTAATCCAAGAGTTCCGGTACCCTTTTCTCCAGAAAAAAAGCACTGGCTCCCACTGATGCGAAATGTAATGTGTGAGGGGCACTCACTGTGATTCTGGCAGACAGACCGCACTTGAAACTGCAGTTTTGGACAGACAGCTCACACAGACTCATTTCCCCATATGTAAAATGACAATTTGTTGGGGGGGGGGGGAGGTAGCCAGATATGCTGGTATTTAAAATGATCATGTGATGATAACAATGATCATTCTATTTCCACCTCGCTAGCTGAAATGCTAGTAGTAAAAATTGAGTTTGCAAGCCGAGAGTGTCTGGCTACATTAAAGTGTGCCATTCTTTTTTTCTCCTTCTTAAAAAAAGAACAAGAAGAAGAGTCGATTGCACTGATATTGTCAGGACCATATGATGCTGATTTGCAGAAGTATCAACATCCTTTAAAAACTGCAAGCTTTGGTGCTGCCGATAACATTTTGTCAGCAGTTGCATGTTTCTCTACACCTACAGAAACACTCCCCCTCCCCCACATGCAAGGCCTTTGTGTTCAATAAAACACACCAGTGTAGTCAGAAAATGCCAACTGCCTTGCTAGGCTGGAATGCGTTGGCACCATATGCTCTTCTTCATTAGGCAAGGAAGATGGGGGTGCAAATCACACAAAAAATGCCTCCAATATTTAATTTAGAAAAGACATATCATATTTGAGGCAGCGATGTCTCATGCCAAAACCAGAAGATCATTGAAGTTACACAGAACCAGACATCAAAACAGAGAACAACTGCAGATGCTTCCAGACATGGGCTGTCTGTGGGTGTCTAAACTCTAGAGTGGGTGACTGGCACATTAATTCAGTGTGCCAGTCGCATGCAAACTAGACTGCTAGGACTGGCACATAGAGTTGGAAAGAGCCTACAAGGCTATTGAGTCCAACGCCCTGCTCAGTGCAGGAAACTAGAGGAGGGGTCTCCCATCCAAGTAATAACCAGGCCTGACCCTGCTTAGCTTTCCTCGCTCAGACAAGCTGAACCAGCGTTCTATCCCTGGCATGTTTACTTGAAAAAGGAAAAAGTATTAGGTAAAGTGAAAGATCTCTGCCTGAGACCCTGCCTGGAGAGCTACTGCCAGGCAGAGTAGACCAGCCAATGGCCAGGGATGATGGGAATTGTAGTCCAAAACATCTGGCAGGCACCAGGGTGGGGAAGGCTGGAGTAGAAAATACAGTACTGAGCTAGCTGGAGGCACATACTGATAAAAGGCAGCTCCCTAAATTCCTAATGAGGCACGTCTTGTTTCAAGGGCTTTCTACCCACCGCAGAAGGTAATCAGTCCCTCAGTGTAGCCTGGCAAAATTCCTTACACTACTAGGCAGGGGATGGCCAACCTGCCCATGCGGAACCTGATGGCTATGAGGAAGAGATGCTGTGGTGCATAGATGCTGAGGCTCAAGTCTATGGAAACATCTGGAAGCCCTTCCTCTAATCCAGGGGTGGGGAACCTCTTTCAGCCCACGGGTCAGATTCAATTTTGGAGAAGCTCTCGGGCCACATTCCAGTGGTGGGCAGGGCTGGAAGCAAAGGGGTGGGGCCCAAAATACAGAAAATACCAGCATTTTGGCTTAAAGCTCTTGCTGCCAGTAAGTCTTAGGAGAGGCATTGGAATGGGAGGAAAGCTGCACAAAAGCCAGAAAAACCAGATAACAACAAATTATCAGTTGTTGGGGCCAAGGGGTGGGCTACAGAGCCATCTGGGGAACGGCAGCAGGCCGGATTGGGACCCAAGGAGGGCTGGATTTGGCCCCCTGGGCCTGAGGTTCCCCACCCCTGCTCTAATCCCTGTGTAGATAACTAAATGTGGAGATAAGATTAATTGTGCCCACCAATCCCACCCCTGATAGCCACATTTTGATCAGCTCAATTGTATAGAGGCTACATGGGTGCCAGCTGTACATATGCAGGGTACAGATCACGAGAAGGCAGCTTGTGTCATGTAGGCTTGGAGCACAAGAGCCTGACCCAGACTAGAGGCTGGACCCCACTCCCCGTTCCATACATACACTACACGTGACGTGACTGGGGATTTAAACCAAGAAGCCTTTCTTCTATGGTCATTGTGTCTAGCTTGGTTCAAAGCAAAACATAAAATGGAAGAGCAATATTCCAAGAGGGTGAAACCAGTGTTTAATATTGACAGCAATAAAACATTTACTTTCTGTGCGTAAGTTACACATTTAGGTTTCTGAGTGCAGAAAATAGTTCCTAACCTACCTTCCTGGCAGTCTAGCTAGTGCTCAGGTTTCCTTTAGAACTATCTTGAGACAGAAATAAAAGGAAGATTTACAGTTGCCAAAGCAGTCAGAAACTCCTTGCTGATGGTTCAAATGCTCTCATTACAATCAGATTCAGACTTTGCTGCTCACTGCTCCATCAGCTCGTTCTCTCTCTGTTCTCACATTTCTAACTGGAGCACAATACTAGTTGCTGAACTGGTCCACAGTGAGAGAGATAATGAAGGAAGTGAAATTATGTATTTTGGGAAACCAGCCTAGGTTGGTTTAAGGGGGTCTGATCATTTCTGAGTTCCACATAACTCTTCATAAGGCAGAACAAAGACTTCTGTAAAACTCAAACATTAGAATAGCTGAAATTTTTACAAGATATCTTGCAAATTTTACAAGGCAGTCGAGCTACTTTGGGGAAACTCACAAGAAGGACTCCATAAGAGATAGTGCTCTCTCGCACGCTCTCTCTCTCTCTGTGAATTTACCCCAACATCTGGCCATCAAGGGTATATTGAACATGGAAGCTCTATTTGTAGCTATTATGGCCAATAGCCATTGATTGATCTGTCATACATAAACTTGCTTAAATAACTGCAAGGAGGGCGTAAGGTGACTTGTGATTCATGGAAATAGAATTTGCCTGTCATGCCTTGCTTCTAGCAAACACTGACTAATTCAAAAGGGGTTTCACATTTGTCTTGTCACTGGAAGCAAGGAAAACGAAAGCATCCAATGGCTCTTGCCAAACAGTACTATTTTACTACACCCTATTCCATGGTGACCTATGGCTATTTGGTCAGTTTCAGTACAATGGTGAGTCATCACAGAATATTGTTTCACAGTTTAGCTCTCATTCTGGAGTGTTTGCCTTTAACAGAAGGAAAGAGTGATCTGCAGTGACTCACCAGGCAGAGTTTGAAACTAGCAGATTCACACGTTCACCAAAATCATCCTAAAAATAAACAGACCAAGTGAATTTCCCAGAATAGATGGCACTGATTGGTTAGCATTAGTGAGATTCTAGTTTATTCACTATGTATGTTCCTCATCCACTGACAAGATACACAAGATTAGAAAGGTGATGTTTATTATTTCCATGGTGTGTCTGAGAATAATCACACCAGATGACAGTGACACTCAAGATATTCAACTTATCTACTTTCTAGGTCAAAAGATTTCCTATTTCCTTTCTCCTATGAAGAGATTCTCTCTCTCTCTCTCTCTCTCTCTCCTTTTCAATTTCATTAGTGTCATACAAGAACACTTGAGAGTTAGATCCATGTAAATCTTGTATCTGGGATGGGAGGAAAGTAAATAATTTTAAGACAGGAGAGAACCTGAGAGGCAAATTACTCTTAGTCTCACCCATGAGGGGGCCAATTTAAATATGGGGCACAGCAACCCACTTTCAACTATAATTAATGAGCTTCTTCCCTCAGAAATGCAGAGTTTCATGCCATCTAACCAGTGTTTAATTTCATTCATTCATTCATTTCATCTGTGGCCACTTCCTTCCTGTTGCTTAAAGCCACAGGCTATTTCTGATAATAGTGACCACCTTTATGAGCCTAACCATACACACACACACACATGTTTTTGCTGCAAGTCCTTTACTTACCAAGCCTATCTTCACTGAAGAAATAAGTCCAGAGAATATACATGTGGATTTTCTTATTATTTATTTAATTTACATCCTGCCTTTCTGCCAAAAAATGCTGTTAAGGTAGCTAAAAATATAAAATACAGGTTAAAAAGAGGGCTGGAGGAGCTACCCTGGGAAGGAGGGAGCGGGGAAGTCAACTTTCACCAGGGCAATTGATCCAACATAAATCTGGATCCAACCCACTGAATTTTACTGGGGGGAGAGGTCCAGACAACATTGCCTTCAGTTTGTAGTCCTCTCATGTTTCCCCACCACTGCTTCCCTTCTTTTTCTTACCACAAAAAAAAATCTGTAAAGGAAGAAAAGACTGAATGGCTGCAGAAAGCCTTTTGATCAGTAGCTCTAGGAGCCCCCTGTCTGGAAGTACCCTCAGTCTCTGTATCAGCAGCTAACCCCGGCTGCTTGCTTTCTCCTCTCAGACATCTGCATTCGCTCATTCCTTAGGAGATAAGGGGACAGAGTGGAATCCCATCCAAACTTTTGCTTAACAGGCCAGGCGATACTTTATTTGACCCACTTTAGTCAATTAACCCTTTCCTTGTCACAAGCACAGAATCACAGGGTTGGAAAGGTCCTCCAGGAGATCATCCAGACGAGCCCCAAATCCCATTTCAGTATAATTTATAATTTCAGTATATTAAACACAGACTCTGCCTCTTCCTCAACTGCATGATCAAATCAATGCTTAAACTACTGGACTTGCTCCTTTGGGCTCCAGGCTTAACCCCCCCCCCTCATAAATTCAGTGGTTCTCATACCATTTCAGTAGCCAATAAATAACCCCCATAATGGATTACTTGACCTTTCACCATAATGTTGTATTCCTTGTGATATCATAGCAATAAAGGGGTAGGTATTGTCTACAGTGATTAGTATCCCATTTCCCTCCGTAAGCATGCACTGATAGTGTAGAGTCTACACTATCAGTGCATGCTTACGGAGGGAAATGGGATACTAATCCAGGCTAGCAACTGCACAGAAATAGGGTGATAACTATTCCAGATTACTTAAAACCCAGCAAAATAGCATGGCCTTTTAAAACCAGTGTAGTAAAAGACTATGAGCAAGCAGCATTTCTCTTTAAATAGAGATGGCAGATGTTTAAAAAGGCACCTCTGTGAAAGGTCAGAAACGGTTGTTGCATATACAGCTATTAGTATGCAGGTATTCCTCTTTCTCCTCTGCACTGTTTGCAGCTCCCTCAAAATGAGTGCAAAAGCCCTTCAGCACGCACAGGCTTCCCATTCAGCACTTGAGTCTCACACACACTCCCAGGAGAAACAGCTTTGCTAGACTCAGCAGGGAACATCTTGCTCCCAATAGAGCTAGAAACATTACCAATAAGACCAAGGCAAGCACAGGGGTGCCTTAGCCTATCCCACTTGGGAGAGAAAAAGCATTTCCTGCCTGAGGGAAAGGAAGGAGGATTTTGATATCAGCCCTAAAAAAAATAAAAAAAGCCTGGAAGGCTGTGAAAAAGTCAGGTTTAGAATTTTTAAAGGCTTCCACATAAGTTACAGTGAATTTATCTGCAATTAAATAACATTTATGGTGTGTTAAATGCAGTTAACGTTGCAGAGCCTTATAAAGCGACCCCCAATTGCATATTAAAGGACTGCCTTTGCTATTTTTCCCATCACATAAAAACTAATTAGCTGAAGAGCACGTTGCTCAAACTGGACAGCCATTTGGGCTCTAGGCAGTGAGCAGAAAATTATAATATGCACATTATGGTGCCTTTGGCCTCAACTGTTGTGGTAATTACTGCTTTTGGGGGGTAAATCCACTAAGAATATAAAAATTCCAAACTTTCATTTCATTTTCATATTTCCAAAGTCCCCCCTCCCCATTTTCCCATCACCACTGTGTCATGGAATCACGGAGTTGGAAGGGACCTCAGAGGTCATCTGGTCCAGCTCCCTGCACAATGGAGGATCTGCAGTGCAGATGCAACTACAGCATCTCTGACAGACTGACATCCAGCCTCTGTTTAATCCTCGATTGCTAAAAAAATATGCCCGTACCAATCTGGTACTGGGATCAGATGTACCTGAGGAAAGCTAGGAAAATGCATTGTGGAAGTTATTAAGCATGATATCATCATTTCCCAGTGAAACAATATAGTTGTACAAAAGTCCTCAGGGTCTATCAAAACCTATACAAATGGTATGTGGGGTCAAACTGACCCCAGAGTTTTTAAGCATAAAAAAGTGTTCCATTAACATACATATATTGTAACTATAATAGTTGCACAAGTATAGCAGTGCAACCGTGAGTTATCCATGACAACAAATCTTCCAGAACTTCCACCTGAGCAGGCTATGCACAATCACTACATTTTATAATAGCATGAGTAGGACAGACAAAACGGTTACATGAAGCACATCTTTCTCGTGATTTTCTGTCACTGCACTGACCACAGAGATGGCAGCTGCTCCTTCTCTTGGGGTCAGCAGCGGCCCTACCAGTTCTGAGGCTGCTTCTCTCAACATCTCAGGCAAGCTGGCTATGTCCCTAGAGCCAGTCTAGGATTTGATCAACTCTAGACCTAAGTCTACCAAGCAGGGACATCTTTTGTTTGGGGTGTTCACACTATCACTGGTTTTTCATTTTCCAAAACAATTTACAGCGCAATCCTATGGCTGCTAGACAGCATCTAGATAGCCATAGGATTTTTCCAAGACCCAACTACGAGGTTGGAAAATCGCTTTAACCTCGTAGCTGGGTGTCTGCACTCAAGAGCGTCCTCCCCACCTCTCGCAGCCGGCATGGAAAGAACCACGCCGGCTGTGTCTCCAAGGTCACAAGAGTGAACTCAGAGACAGGGTTTAGGGCATGTGGCAGGGAGGGGAGGAGACAAACACCGCCAAGATATGAGGTATCCTGGTGGTGCCTCAGCGTAAGTGTTTTGCAGGGCAGGAGAAGCACGGAGGTGACCTCCCCCTCTGCAATCCTCCCATCATCATAATCAGGCGATCACTCATGAGTCGTGGCCGAGTAAGATTGTCTTCCAGGATAAATTTTTTTTACACAAAGGAAATTTTAAAAGGAGGAAATTCTAAAGAAAAATTGGGTAGACTCTAGCGATGGGTTCGTAAGTGACTGTGGAGGCCAATTCTAGATCCACACAGCTTCCCACAGTGAGGACACAGGTTACCAGATGGAAGATGGTCCTGTAAAGGATTCATTTGACGTGCTTTTGATGGTCCTGTAAAGGATTCATTTGACGTGCTTTTCGCTTAGCACGTTTCTCCCTTTCACCTTGCACTCGGGCGATATTCCGCTTTCCATCCTTGAGTTGGGAATAAAGTAACTGCTTTGGAAGACAGCAGTCAGACATTCGAACAACATGACTGGTCCACTGAAGTTGGCGTTTCACTGAATAGCACTAATTGTTCATCAACTGTAACATTCATATATGATATGAAGCAGTGGGGGTGGTGGTCTTGCAGCAGGGTCCAAAGTGGCCCCAAAAGTTTTTTTTTCCACCCTGTGTGCTCTGTTCTCACATGAAATGGACAAAACAGGTTCTGAGCTAAGCATCACGTAGGCATGGGGGGCAGGAGGATCCAATGCTGCCCAGCCACATGCGGGGCCCACCAATACTTCTGTTCTGCGAGTGGCCAGCCCCGCCGACTCCCTTCCACAAGTGGTGCCCACTGCTTGCAGAACAGAGATTTAGCACTTCTGGGGGCAAGCTCTGAAACAAGCAGAAATGCTTGTCTCTGGAATGGGGCAGGTTGGCAGAGCTCCCTTATGCGAGCTCTGACGGCCTGCCCCATTTCAAAAATGAGCATTTCCGCTCATTTAAGGTTGCCCCTGAAAGTGCTAAATCTCCATTCCACAAGCTGGGCACCGCTTGCAGAAGGGAATCATGGGTGGTCTCTATTGGATTCTGCTCATGACGAGTAACTAATATCTTTTAAGCAGAATTTGCCAGGAGTCTATTTGAGCATGGTTGTTTTTGTTTTTTTTTAAATTCCAATTCTAGTAAGGGTGCAATTGATTCAAAAAGCCATAAGGGTCAAAACACATATTTTTCAGTAAATTAAGAAGGGAGGTCCCTGAAACACCAGGCCTGTGGCTCATGTTGGCTCAGCTTGTCTGAGCGTGGAAAGCTAAGCAGGGTCAGGCCTGGTTATTACTTAGATGGGAGACCCCTCCTCTAGTTTCCTGCATTGAGCAGGGGGTTGGACTCAATAGCCTTGTAGGCTCCTTCCAACTCTATGATCTATGAAATCTATGAAACCACATGGCAATTCACACTTCATCATGGCTGAGGACTGCTTGGAATATGGAGCTGCGGGAAATTGACACGAGTTTTATGAATCCCCCTCCCATCCAGTGCTATCAGGGTGTGTTTGGTCCTGCCTGCTGACAGAGAGTTAAAGACCTCCAGTGAAGGAGAGCCCACCCTCTCTCAAGGCACTCTCTTTCACTGTCAAAAGTACAGATAAGAAGCATCTCCTAATGCTTAGCCAAAATATCCTTCCTTGAAATTTCCAGCTATCGATTCGAATCCTGCCCTCCGAAACAAAACAACACAAGTCTGCTCCAACTTCTGCATGACATCCCTTCAGATATTTGAAGACTCTTCATCTCTTCTCTTCTCCAAGCTAAACATAGTCACCACTTTCAACCCTTCTTCACAGGGCTTGCTTTCCTCTTACCATCCTGGGCATTCAAGGTGCAGCTGGACAGCCATCTGTCAGGGATGATTTAACTTGGATTCCTGCATTGAGCAGGGGGCTGGACTCGACGGCCTTACACAGGCCCCTTCCAACTCTACCTATGAGTCTATGATTCTATGATAATCCTTCCATGTGTAAGCCAGCCCTTTCCCCTCCAGTGTTAAGTTCTTCATTTACACATTTCCAACCCAACACATTTCTATCCAGCCTCATCGGGAGCTCTTTGTATGCCAGAAAGCAGGACTGAAAAGTAACAAGTCAAAAAATGACAGCACATTAGCATACCACTAACGCCTACCAATAACCAACCCGACGCTTTGAAAATATCAAGGTGACCATGTCAAAATCGCTGCTTTGCTAGAGAAGGTGAGAATGAATCCATTTAGGACTGGAGGTCAGCAGGCATCAGGCTGAGGGGAAAGCAGCAGCATGCACGGGGGGGGACGACTCCCAGTGCCCATTGTTGAACATAATTCAAGAAACCAATAAGAAAAAGAAAGCAAGGGGGGAAAAATCATTGTTAACAGCTGAGAAAATAGGGGCGGGGGGAAAACTTTCTGCGCAATACCCCCTTGACAACTGGTATCTTGATGGCGGTTGTAACATATCTATCTTTTAAAGAATCTCCTTATCTTCTGATACTTACACGGGCCTTCTACCTTTATTATGGGAAGGGTTAACTAGTCCCAAATAAGTACATGTCTCTAAATAAACTATCATTACTATCATGCTCTCTCCTTAAAAGAGCTGCAAAAGGAAAATAGTACCCTTGAGAAAGTGCTGTAAAGCTCAAAACACATTAGAGCCATTATCGGAACATGAAACCAATCTTCTGCCATACCTCTGAATATTTGCTGAGCCAATCTGCAATTCTCCGTGAATCTCAAACCTCCACTGGAACTTGAAGCAAGTTTCCGCAAACTTAAACAAGTTTCCTGCTGTGACTTAAAGTCGTTTAGACTGAGATTTGTTTATTTAAAAGATTTCCAGCCCACCCCAGGAAGATGCCATGTGACAGAGTGGCTAACACAGAATTCGAAATGCAAGAATATCCCAAAATAAAAGTGGAGCAGCAAGGGGGGGGGGGAGGATAGCTTTTCTACATGATGCTGTTAACGCTGTATACTTTCAGTTTCATCATTGAACTGAGATCCGAGCTCTACACAGAGCTTTTCCTTTCCTGTTTCCCACTACATGACCACAGGTGGAGCTATGCTATAGAAGAATAGTTCTTAATAGTTTTCTTTTTTCACAGATGCTGGATTACAAACTGACTAACAGCTTTGTTACCTGAGCAGTTGGAACATTCCTGACTATTGCAGGCCATCAAAACCAGCTCGGCCAATCAGTGTCGGATGCTTCACTGCCCCAAGAGCAATAACACAGTACAGATTTGTGGGTCCCATTTGTTCTGCGCAGTTTGCATAATTTCCCTAAAGGCACTGCTTCTGTTACAGTGATATTATGTTTTTCAGTCACAAAAGGCACAATATTTGATACCCAGGGAAAAGCAATTCTCCCAGAGAGCATATCAGAACGGTTGTTCATGGCATACTTGTGGGTGATGAGCAACACTGAGCCCTTTTGTGAAACATACAGTTGATTATTATTACTATTACATTTATATCCCACCTTTTTTCCTCTTGCAAGGAACCCAAGGTGATTTACATGGTCCTCCTCCTCTCCATTTTATCTTCACAACAACCCTGTGAGGTAGGTTAAGCTGAGGGTCAGTGACTGGCTGAAAGTCACCCAGTGAGCTTCATGGCTGAGCGGGGACTAGAATCCAGATCTCCCAAGTCCCAATTCCAAAACTCTAACCACTACAGCACAACCTATATTCATTACATTAAAAATTGTTTGGAAGGCTGCATACTCTCTTATTGTATGACTCCTGTGAAGAAACATGTATCTAGCCAGGTTACATACTCAAAAACACCCCCAATACGTAATACTGGCCGTATTCAGTATGATACTTGAACCCGGTGTTACAGCTCACTTCTTAAATGAAGTTAAGCACAATCTTGCATACCTTGTTCTGTCACTTCAGGACCTTACCGGATTAGTTACTAAAGACAGGCTATGGGCCGTAACTTACATGATATACAGTTGGGATATATTCAGTTGAGAAATCTGTCACAGCCGTGCTTTGCTCACACTAGTTTACTCTCTTAGCTAACGACTGGAAGATTGCTTGACATAGTGGCCTGGCTCACATGTAATGGATCTTCTGTGCATTATTTCTTTGGCCCATCAGGGAGAGACAAGCCAGAGGCCCTGCACCACATGTCACGCTGACCATAAGAACATACAAGGAGCCCTGCTGGATCAGACCAAGGGTCCATCTCGTCCAGCATTCTGTTCGCACAGTGGCCAACCAGCTGTCCACGGGATCCCACAAGCAGCACATAAGTGCAACATCACCTTCCTGCCCATGTTCCCCGGCAACTGGTGTACTGCCTCTGATACTGGAGGTAGCATATAGCCATCAGGACTAGTGGCCACTGATAGCCTACTCTTCCATGAATTTGTCCAATCCCCTTTTAAAGCCCTCCAAATTGGTGGCCATCACTACATCTTGTGGAAGTGAATTCCGTAGTTTAGCTGTGTGTTGTGTGAAGAAGTACTTCCTTTTAACTGTTGTGAATCTCCCACCAGTCAGCTTCATGGGATGACCCTGGGTTCTAGTATTATGAGAGAGGGAGAAAAAGGTCTCCCTGTCCACTTTCTCCACACCATGCGTAATTCTGTACACCTCTGTAATGGGAGTTGTGGAAGATGGCGAGGAGTGCAGTGTTGCACAAGAGTCCTGCCTCAATGCCCTGTATTATGCTTTGTATGATACTATACTCTGTATTTTGCTCTGTAATAGCAAGGCATGACCTTGCTTAAATTGTGAGTTGGCTGCTAGCCAGGCTGATGCAATCTTCAGCAACTTGCTGGCGTGTGACCTAGCTGCAGGCCAGAGGAATGACACTGCACAACAGCCCAGGTGCTACCAATTAAGCATGAGGTCTGCAGCCCATGGAGTTTGGTGCTAGAAAAGTATACAAGACTAGCAAATGCAGACTAAGGTGTGGTTGTTGGTAGTGGTTGGTTGGTTGTGTGTGTAGTGCTGAAGAATTGGAAGGAGCAAGGAGGAGCAGAGGAAGCTGTTCAGAGAGCCCTGCAGAAGCCCCAATGCTGAAAGCTGATACCCAGGCCAGGCGGAGAGCTGCTGGAACTAGCAGGGTTGGTTGGAAATAATACAGTGACTGTGTAGCTAAGGGGTGGGAGTTCCACCAAGGAACTTGGAGGAAGGCATAGCATTGTTGTATTTCATGCTCAGATGTTTGGCTTTAACTTCCTGGAGGAGTACAGTAATACCTTGGATTGCAAGTAACTTGGTTTGAGAGCGTTTTGCAAGACAAGCAAATTTTTAAATATTTATTTATTTATTTATTACTTGATATACAAGCGACGTCTTGCAATACAAGTACTGTAGTATGGCTTAAATTAAAAATCTCTGTACAAATTTTTTTGGGGGGGATTTCGGTTTGATATAAGAGTGTTTTGGATTACAAGCATGTTTCTGGAACGAATTATGCTCTCAATCCAAGGCATGACTGTATTTATTATGGTCTGAAAATCCTTTAAAGAACCTTTGCCAATCCCTTTTGGGGAACCTGTGGCAAAACAACCTCTATCATGTCCCCCCTTTCCTAGACCTTTTTCTAAGCTAAACAATCCCAGCTGCTGTAACCTTTCTCCATAAGAGAGCAGCTCTAGCCCCTTCATCATTTTAGTTATCCTTTTTCTGCACTTTTTCCAACTCTACCATATCCTTTTTTAGGTGCAGCGACCAGAACTGTACACAGTATTCTAAGTGCGGTCGCACCATAGATTTGTATTAGGGGAGTGTGATATTGGCAGTTTTATTTTCAATTCCTTTCCAAAAAAAAAGCATTGTGGGTTGTTTAGCCACTCCTGCTCGCAGCAGGAGCAACCAGGCAGCGTGCACTAGCACACAATGCTTTTTTAAAAAATTCTGGGTTATTATGTATGAACCAGGCCAATCTTGGTGGCATAGGACACACCAGATAAATTCAAATCCCTGTCCGACCAGATCCTGGATCAATGTACCCTCCTCAAGTTCAATAATTCAGCACAAATTTTGTTTTGGATGAAGTCTGTCCTGGAAGACGTATTTTTAAAAACCCCACTACATTTGTCTTAAATTCAAATGTATGTTCTCATGTTGAAATTCAAAACGCTATGGGAATAGCAAAGGAAAGTGAAAAAACCAGAGCCTACTTCTTCTGCCTAGGCTCAAGGATGTTCAATTTGGATATGGAAGTAGTACTGCAATTCAGGGGGAGGATTATGGGCCAGTTTGCACAACGGCCCATGGGTTAAACAAACCGTGGGCTGTTGGGGACAAGTGGGAGAGAGTGGATGTGCTGCCTGCAGTGCTCCTGCCGCTTCCACTTTTACAAAGCAACCCACGATCAGCTCCTTGGAAGGCTGCTGAGCATGTCATCCAAACCTGGACTGCTGGGCTGCTCAGGGGCTAAACAACCCAGCAGTTAGCCCAACAAGAACCATGTCACTGACTGGTTCGCTGTCATCAGGATGGCCATGTGTCCTACTTTACAGAGAGAGTCCTTTATTTGAAGGGCTGTCTGGTCAAAGTCCAGTTTAAACACCAGAAGGCAGAGCAGGGCGGGGCCTTGAAGCTGCCCATCAACAGTGAGCACTTCAACACACCAGACTGAGCAAGCACACAAGTTACCTGGTCACAGACTTCACTCCTATGCCGAGATGTAGTTTTTCCTATTTAAGTTAATGGACGAAATCCAACATAATGGAAGCAAAGTTGTTTGATAGGCGGGAGAGGTTAATTGGGTACCACAAAATGCAATTATTTCTAAATTTACATCTATACATAAACATACACATGCGGATTTTATGCAAACTGGCTCCCTCTTTTTATGCCCTTTGGGGGAGGGGTGATGGATAAGTGGCCACTTGAATTATGAGGGCCATCATCTGTAATTGCAGTGTGGCAATATTTGAAAGCACAGTACTAGAATTAAAGCCACTTTGAAATGGCATGGCTCTTATCCCAGCGTGCATGCCTCAAGGCTGGTATCAAGCCATTTGTATTTGTATTTTTAAAAAGGAGGTTGGCAGAGATCGCGACTGAAATGTGGATGCTTCCTTGCAAGCGGATCTGGAAATAAAGATGTTGCAGTCACATCAAGTTCTTTATTGGTGGTATTTAGAGACATTTCTGGAAATGAGTTGTCAGCAGCCCTTCAGCCATGTGTCTGGGACCTGCAGTCGAGCAAGAATCAGGAGAAACGTTGCTAAGGGTATTGAAACAATTCCCTAAAGGGGCAATTCCCATAATGCTTTTGGAAGACACAGGTCACATGCCTATCTTAAGATGTCTAAGGGTGAAACCCAATGGGGATCCCATAAGCCTCCGAATTTGGTGGGTTACTGGCATCCTACACGGAGCAGGAGGAGCACGGGGGCTATAGTCGCCTCCCCACTCCTCCCACTCCGCTGTTCAGCTAAACAGCTGATTTCAGCTGTCTACCTGTGATGCTTCAAATCTACCTGGGGCACTGCTAGGATACGTTGTATCCTGGCGATGGTGGCCTCCTCCCCGCCCCCTGGAATGCCTCCTTTCCCCTTCTCTGAGGTCGCTTTCACGACCTTGGAGAAGCGGCCGGTGCGGTTCTTTCTGCGCCGGCTTCGAAGGGGGGGGGGAGATCTGACTGCGGATCCCCAGCTCCAAGATCAGAGCTCGGTTTCCAACCTCAGATCTGGGAATACAAAGAAGCCTATGGCCCCCTAGACACTGTCTAGGGGGCCATAGGATCTCTCTGCTCATATATTTCTTCCTTTTTGTTCATTTTATTAGATTGATATCCTACCCTTTCTCCAGGGAGCTCAGGGTGGCTGTATAGGTTTATCACCACCCTTTTATCCTCACAACAACCCTGTGAGGTAGGTTAGGCTAGGAGTGCACGAGTGGCCTAAGGTCACCCAAGGGCACTTCATGGCTGGGTGGGGATTTGAACTTAGTCCAGCACTCTAACCAATATGTATCTATTTTCAACAGTTATATGGATGCCAGACACCTACACATGAATCCAACAAACACGTCCATTCTCTTAGAAATGCATGAAGGTGATAGAAAAACCCATTGTCATGCACCTAAATATCGGGGTATGTGGGAGAGGGCCTTTAGGGACAGATTCTTCTAAACAAATTTATACCAATGTTTTAGCATAGCTGACTTGAGGTTCAATCTGGTCAAATCAAACATGTTGAAATCATGTTGATGATTAACGCATCTGCTTAAATCTCTCCAAGGGAATTTAATGGTACCCTAAAGCCAGTGGCACCATTCCAGTTTATAGTGAAAAAATAAAGAAAGGGGCAGGATCGGGAACGGGAAGTATTTCTCAGCAAGGTTTAAAGGCTTCCTTGGATATATATTAGACTGCAGAAAAGCAGAGTAGATCATCCAAGACACTGCTACAATTCATAATAACTTTAGCAATGTGAGCAGCAGATGTTTGGAAGTTGTTGGGATAGTAGAAAATCACTAGGACTGGTCTAGTTTTCAGGACACACATTGCACTGGGTCAGTGGGCCAATAGGTGTCTCTTTTTACTGCAGTGGTAATGTACTTATTAGACCATGTGCAGAGCCAGAGAATGGAAGCATCTGTCCATGACACACCCAGCCAGAAACGTGGAGAAGGACTGTGGTCAAATGGTCTTACTATCCCGACAGATGCTGTAGAGCTCTCCATGTAATTGTCAGCCCGGTGTGGCAATTTACATAGCAAATTAGTCATCTGTATTCACTAGTGTCACAAGGCGATCTGGGAGAATATAAATTCCAGGGAGCAATTCCCTGCTCCCCCTTCCCCGCCCCCGCCACTGCCCTCATCCATACGGCTCAATAAAATCTTTATATCCAAACCCTCATTCATGTGGTATGAGTGACAACAAGGCTGTTAACAGATAGGAAAAGCACTGAAAACTCAAGAATGGCCAATGCTTTTTTTGGTTCTTCTATGTTACTAGCAAATATTTGCTTTGCAAACAGCTCCGCATGGATGGATGTGGAAAAAGTGACAGAGAGCTGTCTGCATTCCACAGACAAATCTCTTTGCAAACAGCAGGGACATTTGATGGGGCCAAGGTTCTGTGCCCCATTTCTCCTCTCTGCCCCCCACACCACCCCAAAAGTAGCAGTGGGGTCACCATGGCTTTTTCATTGATCTTCTCACAGCAGAGAATTCCCACAAGTGGGTGAACCATCTGATTGCTGCAGTGTGTCGCAGGGACAAAAAAAATAATAATAGGGCATTTGATCCTGATTACAGCTCGCATTTGCTTTCTTCTCTATCCAGAGATCTCCCGCAACTGCAGGCATGACCCGCCTCTGGTGGGCTACTCAGCGTATTCATAATGGACAAAGCATCCATTAAAACCCAGGTACAGTTAATTACATGCTTGTTTGGTGGTCTTCTGGGTAGTGCATTCACTTTTCATTAATTATCAGTTTATAATCTACAGAAAATGATTATATCCTTGCTAACTGAAACTTTCCGTTTTTTTCAACAGTGACTGGAATTAAAGGTTAAAATATTCCACACTCAGTTAAAAGGGAGGGGGGCGTCTTGAAGCTTTAGACTTTAAAGCATCACTGGATTTTATATATATATATAGATAGATAGATAGATAGATGAAAGATATAGATATAGATATATAGATAGCTAACATATCGAGACAGTATACTAACATACATCTCATTAGGGCACAATCATATGGCCCTCCAACCTTGTCTGGGGGCCATAGGAGAAGTTGGACTCCCCACTGTGACCTCAGAAATCCTTTCTGAGGTCTCAGTGGGGAGCCCGAGCACAGAGCGCCCTCCCCCCTTGCAGCTGGCATGGCTCTGTCCACACTGGCTGGGAACTGAAGCCAGAAGACCGACTTTGGTTTCGGCGTGGGGGGGTGCATTCCTGGGGGCAGGGGAGGAGCGAGGCACCTCCATCTTCCGAGAAATCCAGCCCGTGCCTCAGCCTCTCCTCCTCGCGAGGAGAAACATCTAGAAAGCTGAAATCGGCTGTCTACATGTTTCTGAGGGCGAGGGGAGTGTGGTGATAATCTTATCTGCCGCGCTCGTCCCGCCTTCAATCGGATAACCGTAATCCTCCAAGTTTGGAGGGTTACGGGCACCCACATAGGATGGGGCTGTCTGAGTCTTAATCCAGCAAAATCTTTATGCCTCTATCAGGACCGGTGCAGGGCAGTTTGGCGCCCCAGGCGAAATAATATTTAGCGCCCCCCCCAAAGCAGCAAAAAAAAAAAACCTGCGCCGCCACCACCAACCTACCTTCCCCCCCGCCCTGGCTGCGGTGGCTGCGGCGGCGGCTGCTGCTGCCTCCTCCTCCTCCTCCTCCTCCTCCTCCTCCTCCTCCTCCTGAAGTGACGCGACGCAACGGGACCCCCGCGCTGTTTTTTGCCAGGGAAACCATGGCAACAGGGCTGTTTAAGCCCTGTTGCCCTGGTTCCTCCCGCCAAAACAACGCGGGCGGGGCTCCGGAAGCGACGCGGAGAAGGTAGGTGATGGGGGGATAGGGGGGTGGCGATGGCGGCGGGAGGCGCAGCGGCAGCGAGCGGGAGGGCGGGGGGAGGCGCAGCGGCGGGCGAGCGAGTGGGCAGGCGGGGGGAGGCGCGGCGCGGCGGCGGGCGGGAGGGTGGGAAGGCGGAGGCTTGGCGGGGGCGGCGCAGCGGAGGCGGAGGCCTGGCGGGGGCGGCACAGCGGCAGCGAAGAGGAGCGGAGCTGTTTCCGCGCCCTCTTCAGCCGCAGCGCCCTAGGCAACCGCCTAGTTTGCCTAGCGGGAGCGCCGGCCCTGGCCTCTATTAATTTAAGTGCTGGAGTAGAGGGCTTTTCACAGCCTGGCCTATATGGGCCCGTTAACTTCCTGTAGCACTACTTCTTTCGTTATCACTGCACCCAACATTTATGTGAAGAAGTCGGTGTGGTGTAGTGGTTAGAGTGTAGGACTGGGACTTAGGAGATCTGGGTTCTAGTCCCCGCTCAGCCATGAAGCTCACCAGGTGACTTTGGGTCAGTCACTGACTCTCAGCCTAACCTACCTCACAGGGTTGTTGTGAGGATGGAGCTTAAGAGGACCATGTAAGCCTGACCCCAGGGCAAGGAGGAATTGCAGGCAAGAATACTCAGATCTAGTCCAGGCAATAATTCTCTCATATGGCCCCCAGCTTTGTACGCATCTGTGGGGGTTCTTGTAAGGGACAGCAGCAGGGTCCCCAACATCACACCTGCACCAGGCCCTGTAAACCCTCTGGGTGGCCCGGCAAAGCTGACCGGTGTGTGTGTGGGATACCAAAGGCTATTTATCCTAGGGCTGGTAGGAGAGGATAGATAGGCAGCGGGCTATACAAAGCAAGCAATATTATTTAAGGCTGGTCCACATATATAGGAGACTAACTTGATCTATCACTTGCTAAGCACCTGGTGTGGATTGTAGCCACAGGAACCCACAGTATTTTAGGGGATATGGATTCACATGATGGAAGCTCCAATTGTGGTTAATAATCTGTGATGGTTCAACTTAATTCCCACATGCAAACATGCATGAGTGATGCTGCCCTTTGGTTTAATCCCATTTGGGGTTTGGAACAAGATCCTATAGATTTAGCTTCCACTGCCCTATCTCTGCCTGCCAACAGGGACAACAGATGACTGGCCTGTCCTCTGCTTGCGAACTGTCAAAAACGCTCAGAAAACCACATACAGTATAAAGAGCTCTGGGCACTTTTGGCTACTTTCATACCTACGCTGGGTCAGAGTGTTGGACTGGGACTCGGAAGATCCGGGTTCTAGTCCCCGCTTGGCCATGAAACTCACTGGGTGACTTTGGGCCAGTCACTGACTCTCAGCCTAACCTACCTCACAGGGTTGTTGTGAGGATAACATGGAGAGGAGGAGGATTATGTAAGCCGCCTTGGTTCCTTGCAGGAAGAAAGGTGGGGTATAAATATAATACATAAATAAATAAATAACCATTAGTCCATCTAGTTCGGTATCGTCTACACTAGCCTTCCCCGACCAGTGGCCATGCTAGCTGGGGATTATGGAAATTATAGTCCAATTCATCTGGAGGGCATCAGGTTGGGGAACGCTGGTCAACACACGCTCTGGGGTTTCAGACAGGAGTCTTTCCCAGCCTTCTCTGGAGATGCCAGGGATTGAACCTGGGACGTTTGCCCTACAAAGCCCATCTTCCTGAACTATGGCGCTTCCAGGGCAGGACCGTCGCACTGAGGCAACTGTTGCAAACAGCTGTTGCAGCATTAGTGCCAGCTAGCCAGTATGTAATCCTGCTCTGACTTGGTTCTTGCCAAGAGACCCTTCCTGCTATAATGGGATTGAGTCATACATTTAGCTGGGAATGATGGGAACTGCCGGCTAACACATCTGAAGGGCACCAGGTTGGGGAAGGCTGCTAGAGACCTTGCACGTCACGTGTGTGTTCGGCATCTCCTCAAATAATTCTGTGCACACATATCTAGATCATCTTAGGGAAAGGTTAGCAGGTGCACTTGCACTGGGAACCACAGGTACCCTTTGTGCCCCATGACTCTCCTACGTATCCAGTGCACACAGATCTCATCACAATCAGAGGGTAGTTGCCAGGGATGTTGAAGAGTCCTTGGTCTCGAGTCACGAGTCTTTGGACCCAAGTCTTGAGTCTGAGTCCTTGGTCCAAAATGGTGACTCACAAGTCCCGGGTCACTCCCAAAGCTGACTCCATGAGTCCCTATTAAAATCAATGGGGGTTTTCCCCAACAAGATAAGGCTACTTCAGATGTGTGGCTTAAATAAATAATAGGCACAAGTGTGCCTTTCTATTTCAAAACTCTGCAACTGATTTTGGCAAGAAGAGACCAGGCAGACAAACCCAAAATAACCAGGCAGGCAGAGGAGACAGGGAATCCCAAACAGGCAGGCAGAGGCAGCCAAACCCAAAATGTCTTAAAGGTTGCATTTTAGGAAAATGATTTTTAAAAATAAAATCTTCGCTGGCGATCGCACTTCTCTCCACTCTTCTGGCACTGCCCAAGGATGTTGAAGAGTCCTTTGTCTCGAGTCCCGAGTCGAGTCTCGAGTCCCATTAAAAATACTGGGTCTCGAGTCAGAGGGGGGACTCAGTCCGACTCACGAGTCGAGTCCTAGAGTCCGAGTCCCCATCCCTGGTAGTTGCCTGTACCTTTAAGTATAGTTGGCTAGAAAGAGGAATGCTGGCAAATGCAGCATCTTATGCAGGGATGAGAAAAGCTACACCTGCTAAAATCACCGCCACATTAATGGCACAGGGCACAGTGTAGTCCTCCATGGCATCAAGTCACTCTAGCCCAGTGTTCTCCAACCTTGGGTCCGCAGATGTTTTTGGCCTACAACTCCCAGCCTGCCCCAGCCAGCTACGCTACACTGGCTGGGGCAGGCTGGGAGTTGTAGGCCAAAAACATCTGCGGACCCAAGGTTGGAGAACACTGCTCTAGCCTGTCATTGCTCTGGCTCCTGCACATACCTTTCTACTTGTCCTGCACTTGTGACTGTCTCCAGGCTGACATGGCTTTTGGTTTCTTCTGGTGGCTGAGGAATCCCAGAAGCCCTGACCACCTGGCCCTGCTCATATCTTTCTCCCCATCTGCTCAGCCGGCCAGAGCTGGATCCGCTGGTGTGGTCAGAACCACAGAGTCCTTCTTCCCTCATTCACTTTACTGGGTCTTTTCCTTCTTTCTGCACAAGGCCCCTTCTTCCTCCTCTTCCCAAGGTAAAGCTAAAAAGAAAATGAGGCTTTTCTGGTCACTTTTCATTCCCTACCTGGACAAAATTCACTTCTTTAATTTCTGCATCTGTGGCAGCTGTTAAAACCAAAGGAGCAGGGCCACTTTTTTTTTTTTAAGTGGCAACAAACAAAAAAAAACCCATTAGGGCATTTTGTGTGTGTGTGTGAGGAGAATTGTACTATTATTTTGCAACAGCTAACATTTGCCTTTTTCTTTTTAAAAAAAATGCAGTTCATTTTTGCTTTAAAGCACAAGTGCACGCATAAAACAAAAATTAACAAGGAAAAATGTAAACGTCTTTGCTTGGGGTTACTGTGACTAGCACAGCAACACACACGATTGTTTTTTTACCATGGGGATGGACACAACGTAGCACTCTGTTTCATGGGGAACAGAGTGATATATTAAGGCAGCAGTCCTATGCATACTCAGAAGTAAGCCCCTGCTGACTTCAATAGGAGTTACTCCCAAGGAAAGTATGTATAAGTTTGCAGGCTTGGTGCTGTTGGAACCTCCATGGTGCACATGCTTCCAGCTGATTGCTGGTGGAGAGCAATGCCTCACTAAAGAGCCCAATGTGAAAGGGTCCTGACCTGAGACTGTCATGCCATGCAATTTCACACAGCAATTAACAATAAAAATGAATGCACTATCTGGGGTTCCCCAAGTACAAAATTTACTGCAGTTTGGGTATTAAGGAAAATTAGTTTTTGGTCTTGCAGGAAGTTGCACAGATCATACACAACAAATAATCCAGTGTGTGTGTGTGAGAGAGAGAGAGAAATCGTGTAAAAAGACTCCTAAGTACATGTTGTTTCTCTTGCCCCTATGTATCCAAGGGCCACATCGGGTGTCCGCTTGGGCAGTGGGGGCTGCACATGCTTTCACATACAACACACTCATCATACGTCCACAACTCAATCACTCACATATAGTGGTGATCACTCAATCACTATTACCACCCAATAGCCGAAGCTCTCTGGGTGGTTTACAAAGATTATACTTGTATCAGAGGCACAACAAATTATGGTGTGTGTGTGTGTGTGCCCAGGAATTACTCATTCCGAAGGCTCACTCTGGTGTCAGCTTCTTTGCCATGCACCTGTGAAATATCATCTCATTACCCACACAATAGCTGTAGATCATTTAAAAAAAAATTCCAAAGACCACAAAAGAAGCAAAGGATCTAATTGAGGGGCAAAACTAAGCAGCAAAATAAAAGTTGACAAGGGAAAGATGATTAGCCTTGTTTTCTTTCTTTCTTTTTTTAAGGAGACTTATGTTAATATATATCTTTTCTTACTGAAGAGAGATAATGATGAATACCTAGCTTTCAACCCTTTTTGACATGTGATTCTAAATACACATTCCTTCAGAATGAAGTCTTGGTTTCCTTTGTTCTACTTCAGTTACTGTAACTTGCAGATAAAGATAATTTGTATCTCACAGAATAATAAGGTAGCAATGGTCCAAGAATGTCAGAAGATCAAAGTTTCAAACTAAGAAGAGCTGCCATAACACTTTGGTTTGGTTGTCAGGTAGAGCAATGACTATGAAATTCAACAGAGCATGGCGTTAAAATGGCGTGTAATCCATTGAACGCAGGCTCTGCTTGAAATTTCTGCTCTTTGTTTTTAAGCTGTACTCTTCAACTTTTAATGACAACCTGTAGCATGGTACCCACTTTTGTTTTGTTTTTTTTAAAAAAATGTTATTTGTTCATTTCTGTTATTTGTCCTCTATCTCCTTCCCTTAAAAACAGCAACAAAAAGCAACACCTAGAGACCCTAACATATGAATAACAGCTTTGCATTTATTGAACGAAAATATCATAGTCTGGATAGGAAGGCTCAAATGAGCAGTCAAATAATAGTGTCAAATCTAAATATTAACAAGTGTATAAATCAGACTGTGTCTTGTTTTCAGAATTGACAAGTACTCGGGATGGCACTAGCACAGTACTTTGGAGACTGAACAGGAACACTTGCCAAGTGTCCAGTATCTCCTCACTAAAATATAGTATTATATAAAATATGTCAGACAGGGAGATCCCACTTTTACCCACTTAACCCACTTTTACTTTCCCTCTCTGATATGCACATATATGTGTGTGTATTCCCCCTGGGGCTTCCCCTCTACCCTTAAATCTGCTGAGTTAGTAGACCCTATCACTGCACCTATCCCTTACATACTCTGCAGCACACCTGGGGCCAATCCACACCCAAGGTTTATTGCAGTACTGTATCGCTGCAGTGGCTTGTGGAGCACACGACGCATACAGCTTTCAGTGCTAGTTGCGCTAGCCCTGTGTAATCATTCTTTGTTTCTTCTAGAATTTCCCGGAGTAGATTTATCACAGTTTTTTCAGTCATCGTGGTTCACTGTCGCGGTATGCGGCCAGTGTGTGCTAAACTGCCGCTGCCATTGCCTGTCTGAGATGTGGCCACAAAAGTGTCCTCACTGGGGTTAGCCAATTGTTTTTGAGGGGTGGGGGAAATGCGGCGTCACCTTACGTGTGTCTCTCAAACTGGTGGGGAAGAGAGGTATCCAATAAATGAGTGCCAAAATGCACACAACTACCAAAAAAAGAGAAAAAATTAATATTAATGTATATACAAAAGAACGAAGTTACGAAGTCTCAAAATGTTAAGCACAATAAACCTGGTAAGTAATTTATAATGAGAATAACATGTAATGAGTCAAAATATTGACTTCATTATAAACAATTAGATACAAAAAAAAAAGTTTGAAAAAAACAAGAATTACAAAAGTTGTGACCCTCTAAATAAGATGTTATACACATTGGCAACTAACCAAGGATAATAATTAACAGTAACAAGCTGATTGTAAACAAGTGCAAAAGTCCTGTAACAAACCAAGTGCAGGATGGTAACACTTACAGGATTTACAGGACTTTTGCACTTGTTTACAATCAGCTTGTTACTGTTAATTATTATCCTTGCTGCTTTCCCTTTATGGGCTTCTCTACATGAGGCTTTTAACCTGTCACTTTACTGAGGCTTCTGTTCCGGATTCTTTGCGGGATTAGGATTGGCTCCTTTACATGTGGTTTTTTCCTGCGTTTTTTTTCTTTCCTTGCCTTTCTGTATGTTCCATTAGACAAGCACAAGGTGGCGCTGCAGTATAGTGGAATTGTGAAAATACACGAGCTGCTCCTAGCGCAATTTCCAGAGAATGCCAGACTTCCCTCGATCTAAAAAAAAGTCATGGAAGTGCTTGGAAAGCACGGGAGAGGCCCTGGAGGATGACGACATCATGTAAATCTCCCACAAACTAGGAATCATAAGTGCACAATAAATGACTTGTGTAGAGAAGCCCAATATGTATCTACCTCCAGCATTTTCCTGCGACCGCTTTCTTTCTCTGGAGGGAGAAGAATGTCGAACTGTAACATGCCTGTCTTCCCAGTGTCACCAATACAGCAAAACAATTCCCATAAGCCCTCCACTTCTGGTTTCAATACCTGATCTAGAAAAAATAAACTGCAAGCAGGTGGCAGTTTTCCAGTAAGGGTCACATTTTAGGCGATCATCACATACTTAGTTGTAACTCTAAGCAGGCTATTGTCAATACTAGCATTTGAGTGTCTTCTGTGAATTTGAATGGATTCATTGGCGTAAACGAAGGAAGGTGAGTGAGAGAACAGAATGCAGGATTCTATATTGGGAAATAATGCTCCAATTAGACACTCTCCATTGAGTCTAACAGTACACAAAGGCACAGGATGTGAGGGATTATTTCCAAGACTTGTTCTCTGCATCCATCTTTTATATCTTTCCTCTCTTATTCTTGCGCCTAGGATGTTGAACAGTGGAACTTGGCTGGCTTCCAGTAGCATTACAGATTGGAGTGCCATCCATTTAGGATACTTGGTTCAAATCAAGTACTTTATATACTTTAGTTTTGTGAAACAGAATCTCTGGACTCCATGCTTTATGGCTTCTGCAGTAAAGATCTTGACTGATGGTGCTGATCCCAAAGGGAGGAGGGCAAGGGCATAGATAGAGTTTTCATATCCAAGTTGGTTTGACACTCAAGACACACAATTCCTGTCATGAAGTTAATTTTAATTGGAATGAGATATTTAATTATTCATTCATTCATTCATTCATTATTACATTTATATCCTGCCTTTTTTCCTCTTGCAAGGAACCCAAGGTGGCTTATATAGTCCTCCTCCTGTGCATTTTATCCTCACAACAGCCCTGTGAGGTAGGTTAGGGTGAGAATTAATGACTTGGCCAAAGCCAGCCAGTGAGCTTCATGACTGAGTGGGGACTAGAACCCAGATCTCCCGAGTCCCAGTCCAACACTCTAACCACTACGCCATGCTGGCTCTCAATATTTGTATTGTAAACTGCAGTAGGATGATTTTCCCCATTTGGAGATTACACTATGCCCTGGATACAAAAAGTGTGGCCCATGGGCCTCATGCAGGCCACCAAGTCATTTCTGGTGGCCCACCAGACCCTCCTGCATCTTCCATCACAGTGGCACTGCCTGGGTTTACCCTTGCTAGTGCTAGCAAGAAGAACACCAACTTTCCTGTGGTATACCCAGAAGTCTGGTGCTAGTGAAGAATAAAGGGCCATAGCATGTGCTACAGACTATGCCCCAATTTATGCAATTTTCAGTAACAGTTTATGGCTTGGATCCTAACTAGTGCTCCCAATGGTAGAAGAGGGACTGGAAGGCAATTTTCACCAATCCCCCTTCCCCATGCAGCCCCTTGCACCCCCAAAAATCTGCTTGAGAGGGCTGGGTGTGTGCTTTGGAACAGTGGTGAAGGGGGCTGCAGAGAGGCAGGGAAATCAGTGAAAAATGGCCTTCCCCCTCTTTTCCTTGCAGTGGAAGCTTCGGCTGGATCAGGCTCCCTTTCATGGATGGAAGCTGCCCTTCTGTTCATGGAGTGTCAAGTTTGCATCCGAGCCGATGTAAAAAAAAAAAAGCCAGTCTGAAGACACCTTTAACATTTTCCCTCCCACAGCTTCCTTCAAACTTGTTGACATCTATTAACCGTCGACTTTTACTGATCAGGCAAAATTCCACGGTTAGCCTGCTCTTTCCTGTCTCGGATGCTGTAATGATGACAAGAAAATTACAGCTAAGAACTCCTGCCCAAAGGCTTTCTATAATTTTATTTCTATTCCCCCCCACCCGTAGGCCAGACGTTTCCATTATCTCTGCACAAATGTGCCACGGTCAAACTTTCATTACTGAAAAGGCTGTCACATTTGATCACCCGTGAGAAGAAATGAAGGGCTGTGTTGCTGCCTCCATTCTGGGATCCCCCAGTAACTTGGGCATTTGAAAGCTGATGTACAGAGCTGGTGTAAAGGGTCAGCCTCATTGGGCACCCGCTGGGGGCCCATACCCCAACGTGGGCCCACTGACAAGAGTCCCCTGGACTTGCTACTCCTCTTCACTATTGCAACCTGCTTTTTCACCTTTCTCTCACTCTGACCCAGACAGTGATGGTGGTGAGACGGAAGAGTGGTAGTTGCCGCTGGCTCTCTGCCTGCCAAGCAAGCAAGCAAGCTGTCGCAAGGATGAGAAAGCGGATGAGAAGCAATAGACTCACTGAGGAAGGGGGGCCGTATCAGGGTGTCTTGCCCAAGGGCACCCCAAAACTTGGAGACAGAACTGCTGATGCAGGACAGGTACACCTGTTCAAAAGGCAGCACCATAAGAAGCAGTGATGCCCCATCATCATCATCATCATCATCATCATCATCATCATCATCATCATCTTTCTTTCTTTGGACAGCTTCGCTTTTGACTCTGCACCTACAGTATTGACAAAGCAACCCCTACACCTATTCTTCTGAAACTTTGCAGGGAACCTACCTGGGGGTATCCATGTTGTCTGTCAGGTTCATGCAGATTTCCCACAAAACCACAAAGAAGGTCGGGCAACTTTTTTTAAAAAAAACAACAACACAACAACATGCAAATATTCAACAGGTTCTTTGCAAAATGACGCTGCACCTACTGTATTTGTCTTAAAGTTGGCAGGCTTCATCCCCTCAAAAGGTGCTATGACACATGCAGATATCATCCAATTCTGTCACAAAATTAAAATGTTATAGCAGCTGTTTGTTTGTTGTTGTTGTTGTTGTTTCCCCATTACAGTCAATGGGAAAGACATCTGAATGTTCAGAAAATGAACTAAAAACAAGGCTCTGTTTTGTATTGAAACTGAAGTGGCTCCTGGAGCATCTCCCCACCCCACCCCCGATGCACAACCCTAAATTACCTTCGACAAGTTGTCCCTCCTTGGCAGTACCCTATCCCACATACTACATATCTGTGTACCACTGGGGAAAAGGGAGGAGATGCTTTTAATGGCCTATGACAGGCAAAAATACAACAGATACTGTTGCCATCATGGAGATATGGTGATAAGAAAAGCTTTACCTTTCCACTGTTTGAATATTTGTTAAAGGCACAATTCTACTAGGAAAAAAGGGGCCTGTCCCTAGTGGCAATAGTACTACTTAAGTCTATGTGTGCATAGTGTGTGTGTGTGTGTGTGTGTGTGTGTGTAAGAGACAGAACTGCTACTTCATGTCTGCCTTTTCACTTGTTTAAGTTTTGCCCCAATATACTGGAATGTCCCAATCCTGCCATCTATTAGTCTCACTTCTGCCTTCGCTATCCTCTAGGATACTGACACAGCAACAAGAAAAGGTCAGCTTAAGAAACTGATCAAGGTTAATCGCCATTTAGCCTGGGCCAAGACACTGTGTGTGCTTCATCACTGTTCTGGCTTCCGGAGAAGACCTTCAAACAGGTATAGCTATCATTGACATTGAAGGGAGAAAAACTGATCATTACCTGGGAGCTTGTTTAAAAGCAAAAGGCAGAGGGGAGGGTGTGCCCCCCCCCCGTCTAATATATATTGGATGCCCCCAGTGAAAATGCAGAAGTAGGGCAGAGTCTGACAAAGAATAAATGTTTTTAGCCTTTAAGCATATTGAATAAGTCCTGGTCACAGGGCTTCGTAGTTAACCAGCATCCTATTCCTTGGTATAATAAACTATTTGCTCTAGTTTGTTATAACAGCAGCTGATGCTTGAGGAACTGTTAAATGACAGCAATGAACAGATTCAGGTCCAAGCATACAACCAGTCATTTCTACCATATACAAACAACAGCAGCCACCCCCAAGCCTGGTGCCCTCCAGATGTTTTGGACCACAACTCCCAGGATTCCTGGGAACTGGCCATGCTGCATGAGGCTGATGGGAGTTGGTCCACAACATCTTGATGGCACCAGGTTGGGAAAAGCTATTTTAGAGTAAGGCAAAATGAAACACTAGCATTTTAGGGTGCAATATATGCATGTTTAGACCAAAAAAGAAGAAGTGCTACAACGTCCAGAATTTCCAAGCATAGGATTGCACCCTTAGCTGACCACTTAGTGTGAGAATTTCCTACATACACACATCCCTAAATTTTCTGAATCCTCCCTCCCCAAGTTCAATTTGTCAGCTTCAGTGCTGTCATTTTGTAGTTAAAACTTTTTTCCATTTTGACCTGGGCAAAGTAGGACTTCACTTATCTTTGGCTGCTTCCAGATGCAACAACTACAGCTCATTGTCCTTTTCCATCACTGTACATAATTTTATGCTCTGAAAGAAGTTGACTTCTGCCTGATCATGTGAATAATAAGTATATCACTTAAAGGTATCGATCAGATGCACTGAATAGTGACTTAAAATTAATGTACTGCATTTGAGAAGTTCATTAACAGAGCTGTGCAAAATTACAACAAGAAAACAACAAGGAAGTAAATCTTTCATTACAACTCAAATTAAATCTATAATCAAATGGTCATTATTGTGAAAGATTTCTAATTTTTTATTATGATGATGATGCCATACAGCCTGGGTTCACATTTGCCAAGAGCGAAGGGTTTCAGCATTCACTTTCTTAAAAATTCAGCACACATACCCCAATTTCAATTTCTGGGGAAAACATGGTATGATAGAACTTTACAAGTTCAAGCCAAAGAGAAAAGCATCTCCCCACCTACCCCACCCCTATGTTCTGTACCTGGATTATGGGTGTTTCATGCTCATTGCATCTGCATAGTGTTTTATATTGATAAAATCCAAATATTTTGCATGATTACATGGCTGTTAACATTCACGATGCCTATGGCAATGCTTCTAATTTAGCAAAGCGAATTAGTTTCTTTTTCTAATAATTCAACTGTGTGCTGTATACTAAGCAGTATGCGTCTACTCTGCTTGCCTAGCTGCCACTATACTTAGGCATTAGCAATTCAAAATGTGCCTTTCCTTAAATTGTTACTCTACTGGAAAAAAGCCTCATTTAAAAAATAATTAGGCAAATACCCATGTTCTTGGTCTCCAGACACATTCCAGCTGTTCACAATATAAGTTCAGAGTATTAAAAAAAATAAATCCCATGTTTTAAAATTATCTAGGAAAACATGGCTTTAGCACTTTAAATGCAATATCTGTAATTGGCATTTTGATTAGAATTAATAAGGCAGTAAATTTTGTTAACGAGATACCTGGCCCATTGCTAAAATAGAGATTTGTTGCTTTTTATTATGACTTTCTGTATCAGCTGGCATCACACATAGCAGAAATCTTTGGAGTAAAGCCATTTTTCTCTCAAAAATAGATGAAATTTGGACATCAATATCACCAACCTCATACATAGAAAACACACCCCTGCATCAAAGGACCAGGCACTGTTTTGATGTTGTTGACAGTATAGTTTTCTTTTGCAAAGCACTGCTGGTAGTGTCTTCTGGAGGAATGCACTATGGATCAACTTATAAATCGATAGAAATTTTTTGCTCTTCCATGTTTCATTCAAAATTCACCTTTCCTGTAATATGTGTGTCAAGGAACCAATGTTGGTTGACATCAAAGACTGAACTGAGGATTTTATGTTTGTTTATGTACTCTCATAAAATTTGACTCTATCACTCGGCCAAAGACTCTCATGGCAACTCACACACATGATAAAACACACATAAAATTCAATGGCTGGGTTCAGACAACACAATAACCCACACTCAAGGACTGAGTATGGGTTGAGTGTGGGTTGTTGTGTTGTCTGAACCCAGCTGCACTAACAAGCCATGGGTTATTACCCACGAACAACCCATGAAGAGAACCCATGGTTTGTTGTTGGGTTGTGAACTGTGGGTTGTTCACCATGGTTTGTTATCTCGGCTGCATTCAGACAACACGATAATCCACTGTTTCAACGACAACCCACGTTTCAACGACAACCCATACTCAACCCTTGAGTGTGGGTTATCATGTTATCTGAACCCAGTCAATATGGCAAACAGACATTACACACACACACACACACACACACACCAGCCAGCAATGTAACTAAACATAGCAGCAGCAATAACCCATGCAAGCCTTATGAAACAGGAAAGTTTTAATAGTTTTCCTAAAAGAACTGATCAAGCCAGCTTCTCTAGACAGAGCTTTCCATAAAGAGGGTGCCATCACAGAAAAATCCTTGAGCTTCTCCTCTATTATACACATAACATCTGAAGGTGATGGCATCCAGAGCTGTGATTCCACAGTTGGTTTCTAAGTCTGGATATGGGATGTACAGTAGAAGATGTTTCTTCCAGTATCATGTTTCAGAGCAGTAAAACATTATATTCTCTCTCTTTCTCGGTAATCAAAAAGACATATACAAAGAAATTCAAAATAATAACCATCAAATATAATCTAAATGTTCAACATGTTATATTTTGCCCAAAGGCTGTCATCACCCTTGTTGTCTCTCTGTGTATTAGACCTCTCTGATACCTCTGCTTGAGATGCAATCATAGGAGAATATACTGGCAATGTTACAATATAATGACAATCAGTTACCATAAATGTGCAACCACTGATAACCACTTTCATTGAGGTCAGCAAGGCACAGGAGAGAAAATCACCATGTTGTTGAGCAAACAGCACCTGCAGTAGAACTCAGCTTGATGACACTTCAAACATTTGATAATTTAATGCTGTAAAATTTCCTAGAAACAATCCCATGTGTGCTTAACTGATGTTCGTTCCTGCTTAAATAAAATGAATGTAGGGTTTCTGTATCGTAGCTCAAGGAGAAGGTGAAAAGCCCACTTCTGAGAATTTATTATTTGCAGCAGGAATAGTTCCAATCCGAATGAAGCTTACTGTATTCTGCTGCTAAACTGATTCTATTAATAATGCAGGCAAACAACAGGACCTCAAGTGATCCACTTTAGCATTATTCTGTAATGAGAGCTGAAAAGATCACATGGAAATTGTCTGTGGACAGTTCTCTACAACTGAGAAACTAAAAGGTAGGAGTTTGGTGGGCAAGCTTCACAAGGCACCAGTTCTTTGGACATATTCACCCCTTTTTCAGATTTTCTTGAAATTTTAGCCTGGTCATTTTTGTTTTCCATCTTCAGATCCACAACACATAGTTCACACATACATTGTGGATTTCTTGATTTCTTTACACTTGAGTGTGTGAACAAGGTTCTATACCTTCTTGTGCTGCGATGTGGCATATGAACATTGGGCCAGGGTGTTGTTGTGCCTCCAGGAGGTCAGACAGAGACCAGCCGTGCCGGAGTGTGTTTGGGGTGGGGACAGGCAAAGTGCAGCCTGACCCAGCTGGGCAGCCTTACCAATCAGTGCCTGCTCAAAAGGAAGGTCCCCCCAAACACACTCAGAGGCTGGAAGCAATTGTTTGCTAATTCAGCTACAGCCAGACGCTCCTGACATTCCCGACCTCAGACTTCTGTACCTTTGAACCTTGGAACGACCTTGACCACTGACTTTGCCTGATCCCGAACTGGTTTACGTTTGTTGTATTTTAGAATGATATATTTTGGCTTTGACCCTCAGGACTGTGATAACGACCACGGCTTATCTTAGAACTGGACGGATTTACGACAGGTGTTGCATCTGTGGTTGTCCATCCACACATTCAGGTAATCACTCGACATTACCACCTGCCATCAAGGGGAAGGGCCATAACAAAGCGGCAGAGCATATGATTTGCATATATCAAGTCCCGGATTCGATCACTGGCATTGCCAAAGAAACAGGTAGCAGACCTCGATCTGAGACCCTGGAGGGGAGCTGCCAGACTGGTTTTCTTCAACATGGTGCCCTCCAGCTATAGACTAACTCCCATCATGTCTGATTATTGGCCATGCTGGCTGGGGCTGATGGGAGCTGAAGTCCAGCACCTCTGGAGAGCACTAGGCTGGGGAAGTCCGACTATATATACACTATATGTTTGCACAGCTAATCAAGGATAGATGTTCTTCCTTTGTGAAGCTCACAATTAAATTTTGAACATCTTCGATTCACCTTTGCACATCTCCTCCACATGTATTATATGCCATGCTTTTGCTCTAATTATTGAGAATGGGTGGGAAGGGTGAGAAAGTCACTCACATATCACATTTTGCTCACAATCTTTTTTCATGCCCGTCTGATTTAGTTACATTTGGTCAGGCTTTTCTGCTGCCCTTCGAACCATGGCAAATAACTCACAGCCTCATGCAAGGCAAGATTTAGTTCAAAGGAACAGTGGTGCCACCTTCAGGTAAAAAATGGATGCTAGAAACTAAGGTCTGTTTAGTGTCTTTTTGCTGGGCCACAGGATTTTCATAGATTTCATAGATCAAAAGTGAAAGGTGGGAGAGAATCCTGACCTTTAAAAAGAGAAAAGGTCAAAAGATATTTGCCCACACCATACCAAGGAAGGAGGATAATCTATGAGGTTGCTGCAACTCACCGAGCCAACCAAACTCGGAACTGGACGGATTTCCAGTATTTCCATCACTAAATTGGTTGCATCAGAGGGTCAAAGTGTGCCTAATACAGAGGTCGGTATTTATTTATTTATTTACCCAAAGGCCATTGAATCTTAGAAGCTGCTTCATGCTTTTTGTTTGTGTTTTCAGCTCAAAATTCTCTTTCCTAAGATATGAGGGAGACATGAAAATCTGTCCTCCCTGTGCGTGAAAAGAGCAGTTTGCAGAAGGCTGCAAAATTACTGGAGGGGAGTTGAGCAGTTTATCTGCAGCCACTCTTCTTTTATCCAGACACAGATGGTCCTTGAGGTGCTTTGTTTGTTTGTTTGTTTCCTAAAAAGGAGAGGGGGAAATCACATCATTCTGTTTAATGTGTAGTTTGAGCCTTAATACTTTGCCCCACTAGAACTGAGACAATTCCCTGCCGGTTATGACATGGAAATGTATGTGATTTTATAAACACAGTGGTGCTCAGTAGCTTGGTTTATGTAAGTGAAATAATATTAATCACATGGTGCTGCTTTGTGTAATCTGATCTTGAGAACCAAGTTCCAATCCTCCTGAAGGTTATACGCAGACCTGCTGCAGGCTGCCCCCTAAACCAACTCTTCACTTTAAGGAATTTACTGAGTACCAGCATTTCAACCACTGAATATTTCCACTGAAGTTTTCCACTTAGATTCTGTAACACAGTTGCAGACTGTTAAAAGCTCCTCTAATATTACATCTAATACTAGTCTAATACTACGTGACACTTACATAGGTAAAATGTCAGAAATATAATAATCTGGCTTTCAATGCAACAATTGGTTTAAGCCTCTAGAGAAAACTAGAGGATAATGTTCTTAAAAAATAATTAAGAGGCCTGCTCCTGACTTTGCTAATAGCAAGAGGACATCCCCCCCCCCCCACGATTTGACTGCAGTGGTCTTTAAGGTAGTCCCAACGAAATAGTACCTCTATTTCTGATGGTCAGGTGTGAGTGCCATGGCTTATGTAGCCAAAATAAGAATACTTGCCCACCAGAGGAAGGTATTGGTAGTGGTGGTGGTGGTGGTGGTGGTGGTGGGTGGGACTTAAGTGGGAAGAACCCAGAACAATGCAATGAGGCCTGAGCATGCCGACTGCTGTATGTGTGTGGGCAGAGGGAGTGGCAAAAAAAACCCTGACAAGAGCAGAAACAGAATGACTCCATGACTGGAACAGTGAAGAGGACCACTTCATGCCTCAACATTTTGTTGCAGCTCTCACTAGTGTACCATAAGAATCAACGTTAGTTATTATGAATCAATACTCTATTCTATATGAAACAATACTAATATTTAAAGCCACCCTAAAAACCTTGCCCTGGACTGGGGCCAATGTGCACGTATGTATAGGCCCGGCGTCAGGGGTCAGCTGCCAAGACTGAGAAGGGCCCATCCCCGCCTCTGAGCCTGCCACCACAGCTGTTGCCACCCTCCTCGCCCACCAAACCAGCTGGCAACAGGAAGCACCGGGGCCAAGCCTGCAGGTTCTGAAGTGCCCCATTCCAAAAGACTTTTTGAAACGTACATTTTGAGTAGTAGCGACCTGAATCAATCAGACACTGCCGGGGGGGGGACGGACGGGGACGGACATGGCCAATGAGGGCACAGAGCAGTCTTTACATTCTTCCTGTACCTTCACTGGCAGAGTCCCATCCCCACACCCCCTGCAAAGGCAGTGTCTGATTGGTTCAGAATATCACTGCTGCTGAAAATGTAAGTTGCTATTCCAGCAATCTGCTGAATTCAGAAACTCCAGTGTGCAAACGGAGCTCTTCTATCCCCAGAGGTTTTCCCATTCGCTCGAACAGAGGACTCAGCCCTGAAAGTGTACACAGCTGATGCCCGGTTATGAGATAGGTGGTATTTCCTGCCACATCTCTTCCTTAGTTGAGCATTTTGAAGAGGCCTCTCCTGCAGAAACTCTTGCAACCTACAGGTATTCACAGCAACTGCCTCGGGGGGGGGCAGGGTTGAGCAGGGGGGGAAAAGCCAACAGGGAAAGGGTTAAGCACACTGTGTATATCATCTCATTTCTCTCAGACGCAGTCTGCTGCATATCATGAATAAACTGAGGAGAGAAGCAGCTATAGGAGTAGGAAAGTACTCACAATCTCAGCATGTTCAGAACAACTTTGTGTCCTTTCCAGACTTCTGGCCTTATCATCCTTTGCTTTAGGCTGACTTGTTGATTGAAATTAAACTTCTAAAGTTTATATAACTTTTCACAGAGAAGGTCTATCCAACAAATGCAATGCTAGTGAAGCGGCCCTTGAGCCTTTAAGGGCATTTCCCACAACATCCCCGTTTGTTATCTGAAGTTTCTCTATCGTAATTCTGCCATTTTAACCCACACTGCGGAGAATTTTTAATGGCAGAAGGTAGCCTGACGATGGAGCCAGCTGAAGCACTTGTTACAGTGATCGCATTCAAACTCTATTTTGAAACAAATAAGAAACACCAGCTTAAAGTATCCCAGCAGAAATCAAATTTATGCCTCTCACCTCTTGTCAGGTTTAATTATCTTGATGCTATTTAGAATAAAACCCCATTGGGATGGGATCGACGGCTCGCTATTGGGAGCCTATCACTACTTTAGCCATTGTTCATTTCTTGCTGAGTGCAAATTACAGGAAGAACAATAATGTTGTCCCACATGCTGGACCCCTGACTCACCGTACGCTGCTCAGAGTTCCACACTTCAGCAGTTTGCAATTGATTAAAGCACTGAACACCGGCTGCTTTCCCAACTAATTAAAAAAAAGGGATTCCAGGGCCCAAGAGTGCCTGCATATTATTCAGGAGAAATAGGTGGCCTCCATAATAAACAAATACATGAATAAATAAAAGGTGTTCAAATATTGCATCGCATCCGTGGGAGAGAACGGTACTTTGAGGAGTTCAGCATATCATAAGCCACCCATAGACCTCCTGATTTTGACATATCGTTGTCCTCAGCATGGCAGCACAGATAAGGATAAATAAATACGATGGTGTACAAAGCCACCCACAATGAGGCAGTACCTCTGTATGGCCCAATATGGAATATATTTCTCTTTCCTCATCTCGTCTATGGGTTGAGACGTCTATGGGTTGGTTCCTGCTGCTGAAAGAGAGAAAGGAAATTCTCTAAGGGTGCAATCCAGTCGGGATGCCTGTAGCCCTCCAAACTTGGATGATTACAGGCATCCTACGGAGGGCAGGAGGAGCGCAGACGTGCAAAGGTTGCCTCTGTGCTCCTCCCACCCTGCAAGGCCCTTACTTAGCAGTGCTTCGGAGGGGGTTAAGGTGCCACCAGGATATGCCGTGGCTTGGCGGCACCGGTCTCCATCTCTCCCTGCCCCCTTCTCCGAAGTCACTCTTGTGGCCTCAAAGAAGCAGCCAGCATGGTTCTTTCTGTGCCAGCTGCAGGGGGGGAAGGGAGGGGGGATCTGAGCATGGATCCCCAGCTATGGGGCTGGAGTGATTTTCCAACCTCATAGCTGGGAATCCAAAAAAAATCCTATGGCTATGGGAGCCAGTGTGGTGTAGCAGTGAGAGTGTTGGACTGGGACACGGGAGATCCGGGTTCTAGGCCCCACTCGGCCGTGAAACTCACCGGGTGACTTTGGGCCAGTCGCTGACTCTCAGCCTAACCTACCTCACAGGGTTGTTGTGTGGATAAAATGGAGAGGAGGAGGAGGAGGACTATGTAAGCCGCCTTGGGTTCCTTGCAGGGAAAAAAGGCAGGGTATAAATATAATAATAAATAAATAAAATCCTATGGCTTTCTAGATGCTGTCTAGTGGACATAGGATCGCACTGCTCAAGATCTTGACCACTTCCCTAGCGGGAAAGAGGAGATATTATAGTTTTTTTGGCTCTCCCTTATTTATTAAGGCCGACACTATGGGTGGCATTTTGGGTTTTAATTTTTTTGGTTATTCACTTAGTTATGTCCATGGCTGTAAAGTGAAGGGAAGCCAAATGTTTACCCTTCCCCTGCTCTGCTCATCCTCTTCTCCTGTCTTAAATTCTGTCTCTCATCCCAATCCCCCCAACCCCTCCCGTAGAATAGCTGAGGAATCCTGCACAGCTGCTCGTCTCCCCTCTCTCATACAGTTCCAGAAGTTCTGAGATTCTCTGTGCTATGAAGAAATGTGCAGGGAAGGAACTAGCTAGGTGGCCTCATGTCATTGGCAGGAAACAACGGGAGCTCTCCTCCTGGGACTAGCAGAGCTTGGGTGGGGAGTGATTCTCCTCAGGACTATTGTGGTGGGAAATGGTTAGCTCGCTCCCACTTCACCACTGGTCCCAGTCCTCCTCCATCCCTCCCGCCCGCAGGATCTACAGTCATGCCTTGAATTGAGAGCATAATTCATTCCGGAAACGTGCTTGTAATCCAAAACACTCTTATATCAAAACGAAATCCCCCCAAAAAATTTGTACAGAGATTTTTAATTTAAGCCGTACTACAGTACTTGTATTGCAAGACGTCGCTTGTATATCAAGTCAAAAAAATTTAAATAAATATTTAAAAATTTGCTTGTCTTGCAAAACGCTCTCAAACCAAGCTACTTGCAATCCAAGGTATTACTGTATTTAGAAGTATTTAGACTGTGCATGAATTGCTTACGCTCAATTACTGTGGCCCTTATCGCTTTTGATGACTTTGTATTGTTTTTTATTGTACATCACTGGGAGTGCTCATTGAGGGGGGGGGGGATCCAAAAATATTCTAAAAGAAATAAAAAGAACTAAATAGTTGTCACCAACAATCAGGCAGCCAGCTAATTACAACGAAGCTGGTCTGAATTTAAACATGACACCATTAGTGCCTGGTAGATGTCTACCCTGAGCTTTCAAAATATTCTTATTGCAATGGTACCAGTTCTGGGTTGGCCCATTTATAACACAGGCCTCCCCCCCAAAAAAAAGATGATGTGTCCAATAATGCTAGCTTGTATGAGTTTGTAGCCAATTAAATAATAACACACACACCCATTATGGAATAAGCTACACACTGAGATCCGCCTAGGGCCAACCTTACTATCTTTTCGGCGCCAGGTTAAGACTTCCCTCTATGCCAAGGCATTCAATAGTTAAGAGCTCAAAATAGCACGGGGGGAGGGGTTGTCACCTGTAGGCTTAGTTTTATTAACTTTTGGATTGTTATTTTAAACTTTGTTTTGAAATTTGGTTTTTAATCTTTTAACTATTTTGTATGTTTTTATTATTGTTGTTTTTATGTATAAACTGTTGTGAACCGCCCAGAGAGCTTCGGCTGTGGGGCGATATAGAAATGAAATAAATGAAATGAAATCTTGATGGATTTGGTCAACTATTGTTTTACATCTTGGAAGAGCTACCCATAAACTTCAGTAAGGCCACATTACTGTCCACCTTACAACTGGCCATTGTCTGGAGGTTGGTAAAAAAGCGGAACCAAAAATATGAAGCTAATGTGCAAATACCTTTTTCCATCTGGGTTTAGTATTCTTTCATTTTTGCCTTTGTCTGTCTAACTCAGGGCTCTCCAACCTTGGGTCCCCATATGTTGCTGGACTACAGCTCCCAGAATCCCTTGCCATTAGCCATGCTGGCTGGGTATGCTGGGAGCTGTAGGCCAGCAACATCTGGGGACCCAAGGTTGGAGAGCCCTGGTCTAACTATATTCACTAATTGCTTTCTTTTTCTTTCTCCTTTTTTGCCCTTTTATGAAGACTGAAACAAAAGACAGAAAGGTGAAGAGATCAGTAATTCCTCTGATATAGAGGTGACACTCAGAAAAATGAACAAGCATTTACCTTAAAAAACAAACAAAACCCTACTGTTATCCCTGAACATAATATTATGATAGGCATGCCCATGTGCCATTATTCCTGTTCTCTCTTATATGACAGGAAAGTGGCAATAAGCATGGTTATAAACTAACATGTTTGCTTTGGATCATTCTGAAATGAAATATAGTAAAATAGTGGCACCCACTGGCCAAATGATACAGTAATTTTCAAAACATTTCCTAGACTTTAAAAACACTTAACAGACACAAGGGCCTGCTGCTTTGATCTAGCAGAACCGCACAGATTAGGACATGCTTAAGGAAGTCTAAACAAAAATAGGCATCCTCCAAATTTACCAGAAGAAAATTGGCACACTTGTTTTGTATTACATGAGCTCCATACAGTGGGTCACAGTGCTAAGCTCTCTTTTAGTAGAATGTCAAACTGTTTGTTTGTATTGCATAGGACTCAAATAGTGGGGTGGGAGGAAGCATGGGGGGTCAGATGATATGATGGTAATCATGTGCTCAGGGCCATAACTGAAGTAAGGGAGCTGGTGTAGACCAGAGAGGTGTAGACTCAAGTTCTTATTTATTTTTTATTTATTTTTTATACCCCACCTTTTTTCCTGTAAGGAACCCAAGGCGGCTTACATACCGTAATCCTCCTCCTCCTCTCCATTTTATCCTCACAACAACCCTGTGAGGAATAAGCCTCCTCATGCTCCCTACTTCCCTAGTCAGTGAACGTTCCAGGGGCAGTGCTTGCCTGAATTTGATTTCTTTTGGGAGCAGTGATCATATGGATATTCATGGTGTTTCTGTAATATTTGAGTTTCTTGAGCAAAGCAAGTTGAGCAGAGAAGTCATCAGACAGCATAACACTCCTCTACAAACGATAAATCATAGAATAGCAGAGTTGGGAGGGGCCTATAAGGCCATCGAGTCCAACCCGCTGCTCAATGCAGGAGAACAGATGTGGGCAGCCCAGGCAGTCACCCATCCAAGCACTGACCCGGCTCATACCTGCTTAGCTTCAGCATGTGGCCTGCATTATGTGCTCTCGACGCCACCTGCAGGCAATCCATTGCCCACATCAGATCTCCAGAGCGGCAGCCCCAGAGATGCCTCCCTCCCCTTCATCTCTCAGCTAGTGGTAGAGGAACGAGGGCACGCAGGGATGCTGTGCTGGTACTTTTTTAAATTATTCTCATCAGGGATGCTGTCATCATCTGCCCCACATAGCCTCAGAATTCCCTCTGTGCTTAGCTGAAATTCTCACAGTAGCTGGAGGTCGGGGGGGGGCAGGGGCAGGGGCAGGGACAAGAATTTCCCCAGCAACAATATATTGTTCCCTGTTGTGATGCAAAGTATTTTGGGGTGACTTGGTCTTGAACGATGGGCGATTAAGACCCATGAGCTTTACGAAGAGACCTGCTCCTGGTGGAGATGAAAACTGCTAGAAGTGGTTTGCTGATATGGATCAACACAGCGGCCTGAACTTTTGGACTCTCCTTGGGGGTGTAGCTATGGGGACTGTCATGATGAGTGCCTGCACTTCAAAATGTACTGCTACACTGCTGCTCTGGCTCAGCTCTCTCTGTTTCCCTTTGTCTCTCTCTCATACACCCAGAGACCTTCATTAGTCCCTCGTCTAAATTCAAGAACAGTATATCACCCTCCTTAAGCTCCTGATGGCTTTTTCATTGAGAACATTTCAGGGTGGTGAGGAATCCATCTTTTAGCAATCAGCTCCCATAAAGAGCCATTTTATGTTCACTGGTAAGGAATATAAAGCAGTCATTTTGGCCTATAACACTCTTCTGTTCAAACCCCAAACTGTTCTAGCATTGCTTCCATGGAAACCCACAGCGATATCCCTATTCAAAATATTCAGGTTATAATAACAGTATAAACCTTTTCAACAGTATTTTCTCTACAGCCATGAGGGCTAGAAATATGCTATGAAAAATGAGATACATGCTCTTGGAAAGACACAAAGCATTTCATGCTCAGAGCCAGATCTCCTGACTTGTAGCATGATCCCAATGATGCAAATTTCTGGGTCCCCTGATTATACATTAAAAGATTTGAAGCAATCTGAATTCTAGGTTGTACAACTATTACAGGTAAAATGAAATGCAGCTTTTTTTCAACTGATTGAAATGCCATGTTTGCTTTAGAGTTACTTTCAGATCATTCTTCTTTCATCTGCATCCCTCATCCCCTTATCAACATTTCCTATTTATCGAGTTGGGGAGAACAGTGCAGGATGCAGGTTGGTACAGACTGATTCATTCTCTCCCTGTAGGAATCAAGATAATAGTCACCTTTTCCCCACAGCCCTCCACAAGGAACATCTATTCCAGAATTGATATGCACTGTGAACAAGTTTTATAACGGAACATTATGTGCATGCAAATCCCATGCACAGCTTCCAAAAGGTCAAAGCAATACTTCTGTGTCAAGAAAGCAAATTACTAACTCTAGTGCAAAGCATCTTTGGAAAGCTCCCTTGTATAAAATGTAAGCAACACTTCTGGTATTATTCAGAAGTCATTAAGAAAACTAGATCACACCGGCAAAAGTCTGGATGCCACAACCACAATTCTATTGAAATCTAATAAAGTGGTTGCTTATTCCAGGGTAATTGACATCACTGGTTTGGCTCCTGACAATAATTACTAACCAAAGGAAATCTGGTTTGCTCCACCAAGTGACCAATTTTGCAATGGTGACATTTTAACCATGCCAGCTGACTTGGAGAATGCGACTCCTTGGTGCCAGGAATAAACTTTTCACACCTCGAAGGTGGGTTGGAACAACATATGGGATAGACGGATTGTGAAGGTGATGTCAACTAGGATAAAGGAGAATTTCTATAAACTAATTTGGAGATGGTACTTAACTCCAGTAAGATTAAATAGAATAGATAATAATTGTTCTGCATTTTGTTGGAGAGGATGTCAGGAAAAAGGGACATATGCTCATATGTGGTGGAGTTGTAAAAATGTACTGGTTTTTTGGCGAGAGGTTTTTACAGAAATATCGGAAATTATTGGTATTAATTTAGAGGTCTGTCCAAAACTAGCATTGTTATCAATAACGGAGAAACTTATTTGCGACCAAAATACGAAGGAATTAATTGTAAACTTGTTAACTGCGGCTAGGCTAATGATAGTGAGGAAATGGAAAGTACAACATGTTTTCCTAATAACTGATTGGTATAAGGAAGTTTGGGATATAGCCCTAAATGATACACTAACTTGTAGTATCAAATGTAAAAAAGGACAGTTAAAGAGGAATAATTTAATGGATATATGGAATCAATTATTAGACTATGTATTAATAAAGGGGAAGGGGAGCATGCCTTGTCAGGATATGTTATATTTTTGGAATTTGGAATTCATTTGATCAAGGGGATGGAAGTATATAAATTGGTCCCTTGGAGGGTGGGGGGGTGCACTTTATGATTTATCGTATGTTGTTTATGTTATATTTTTGTGTTATTCTTGTATTTTGTTATATTTTGTTTTGAAAAGTAAATAATTTTTTTTTAAAAAAGGAATAAACTTTTCACTCTGTGTGGTTAACAGGTTTCAGTGATGCCTCAGTTCTCAGCTCAAGCCTCAGAAGCACTGGTGGGTAAATTCTCCTGGATCACCTTCTGATTTGATTTAGGGGTGGGGGGGAGGAACTATGACTATTATGAACCAATGAGATAGATAAATTTAGATTTAAAGTCACATGCATTTTAACAGCACCTATTACTCAATAGGTGCAATACCTATTTTCTCATTAAGTCTCATTAGGCCAGGGGTTGGCAACGTGGGGCCCACAGTCACCAGTGTGCACATGGACACCTTTTTTTGGTGACCACTAAGATGCCCTACCCCCACCTACTTTTAATTTTTAAAAGCAAAATTAACACATTTTCTTACTAGCACCTGGGACCGCCTCAAAGCAAACTGAGGGCCTCCAGCCTCTGCCATCTTCATTTCCCATTAATGTCTGTGGACCACACGTGAGGTCCACCATCTGGTACCAGATGCAAAAATGAAGGCTCAGGGACAGAGGACAGTCACCTCCTGCACCCCATGGGATACACTGGGATGACCTGCATACACAAACACACATTTACAAATCTACATTAGAGTTTCTATCAGTCTAATCAGGACCGGTGCAAGGCAGTTTGGTGCCCTAGGCAAGATCAGATATTTAGCGGGGGGGCCTTCCCACTTGAGAGCGCTGTATTTTTTTCCAAGGCGTTTCTGGTGCCCCCTTTAGCCCTGCGCCCTAGGCAGCTGCCTAGTTGGCCTAATGGTAGCACCGGCCCTGAGTCTAATTTAGTCATAAAATTGCTATTGTTAAACAATTGGGTGTTGGAGACCCTTGCTGATCTACTGCATATCACCCAGAGATCTACCAGTAGATTCTGAACTGCTTTCTACCCACCCCCGGGCTAACTGAATCTATTTGTCTAGCATGAAATTGTCTGTACAGTAATTGTAATTGTCTGTCTTGGAGTATTCTGGCATAATACATACAAAATACTCCCTACCACCCATAAGCTATAAGCCCACCCATCCCCAAATGAATTTACAGCATGCACACTACTCTGTTTTTGCCTCTGCTCTTCCAGAAGCCAACCTGGCTCCCATACATTCAGGGGAGTGAACTGCACACCCAGAGTGTACAATGGAAACCTCTGGAACATGTGAGTAGGAAATGCAAGGCTAACTACCCTTATGAAAGAGGGAAATGGGCCACCTGTTTTTTAAGCATCTATGCATGGAGGGGTGTGTCATTTTCTCCTGTGCTGCTTTAGCTATTTTTATGCAGACAGTTTCTGAAGAAGGGCATTTGGCTGGCTACTGCTGGAGACAGAATACTGGATTAGATAGACCCTTGGTCTTAATTTATGAACTTCCCAGACACATCTGGTTGTCTTCTGGAGGGAGAATGTTGAACTAGATCAGGGATGGAGAACCTGTGGCCCTTCAGATGTTGTTGATTACAACTCCCCTCAGCCATGTCCAGCATGGCCAGAGGTAAGTGATGATGGGAGTGGAAGCCCAACAACTTCTGTAGGGCCACAGGTGTCGTGTTTCCCAACCCTCAGCTTTTTCAGGGTGCAGGAGAAGACTCTGATGAAGACAAGGATCAGACTGCTAATTCCAGGGGAAGGGCAGCCACTCCCACTTCAGGGCCTCCATGGCCAGAAGACACAGCCTTGACATTATCCTCTGAGTAAGAGGATGAACCCCCAGCAGGACCACCATCTCCCCAACCTTCCAGAAGTCTGAGACTACAGAAGCAGGCTAGAGCCCTTGGATGGTCCAGCCAGGTGAAGCAAACTATAATACAGATTGTGGCTGCCTACAAAAGGCTTCAGTTGGCTCTCTAGCCTGCTACTGAGACAATATCCTTCTATGTTTCTAGTAGGAGAGAGCTTCAACAAGGAAAGCTCACTCTGAGCTATCCATGGCCCTGTTGCAGAAGCCCTTTTATACAAGAGGGCTTCTGCCTTTACCTAGCTTGCTGTGCCTGATGCACTTACCTTGACTGGGCTCTATCTACGGAACATAGAATCATAGAAAAGTCGAGTTGGAAGGGGCCTACAAGGCCATCGAGTCCAACCCCCTGCTCAATGCAGGAATCTAGGTCAAAGCATCCCTGACAGATGGCTGTCCAGCTGCACCTTGAATGCCTCCAGATTAGGAGAGCCCACCACCTCCTTAGGTAGTTGATTCCATTGTCTTATCGCTCTGACAGTCAGGAATTTTTTTCCTGATGTTTAGGTGGAATCTAGGTTCCTGTAACTTGAGCCCATTGTTCCGTGTCCTGCAAACTGGGATGATCGAGAAGAGATCCTGGCCCTCCTCTGTGTGACAACCCTTCAAGTACTGGAAGAGTGCGATCATATCTCCCCTCAGTCGCCTCTTCTGAAGGCTAAACATGCCCAGTTCTTTCAGTCTCTCCTCATAGGGCCTTGTTTCCAGTCCCTTTATAATCCTTGTTGCCCACCTCTGGACCCTCTCCAGTTTGTCTACGTCCTTCTTAAAGTGGAACACAACCTTACCTGCCTTGTTCTGACTGTTCTATGTAGACTGGATGGATCTCCTTGCTCAGATCTGACCCTATCAGATGACATTAGCTTCCCCTGTGAGCCTCAGGTAACCTGAAATGGGATAACAGGTTCCCCACCTCTGAACTAGATGAACCCTTGTTTGGATCCATCACAGTTCAGCCTTCTTATACTCTTAATAATGTAAGACATACTCCTACAATAAAATCAATACAAATAATAAGCAACAATGATAGGGAAAAAAATAAAATAAGAATGATAGCCTCCCCGCCCCCTGCAAATCCCTGTTCTCTAATATTCCTTAAAAGCCCTGTCTGGTTATTATTCACGGCAGTATCTGTCCCTCAGATGTCCAAGTGCCACAGCTCAAGAATGTTTTATTTAGTCTTTGCTCTTGAGACGCATCTCTCAGCTCATTTATCATTTCATTAATGTGCCATGCATTTGAGATGGTGTATATAAAATTAATCCCATTGGGCTGTGGGAGGGAGAATTCAAGGGTTCTCTTTTCTTATCGTCTTTAGAGCACGTATTCAATGGAACTTCCCTTTATAAATTAAAATAATATGCTGTTCTAAAACCTTAATTAACTGTATTTGTACAGCATCTCAATTTCATCGTAAAATTTAATGTTTAATGTTCACCTGCCTTTCTGAGAACGAGATGGATGAAATAGCTTCTGATTAATTTTTCCATTAGTTCCCAGTTAAATTGAATCATGAAGACAAGTGAGAGAGGAAATGTACTTGATGAGCCCACCTGAGAAGATGAATTGCTGTCTTGATCCCACTAGCAAATGTACTTTCTGCCATCAGAAAATGGGTCAGAATTTAAACATTGGCTTCTCTCTGACCTATGAGTTATACGCAGCCATTGTTATATGCCCAAACATTTTCTAGTTAACCAGTCATTGAATATAGATCTTGTGGATGGTAAAACCAGTATCACAGATCTTGCCATTGCCCCCAAATGTGAAGCTTAATTATTGTCTTGCTGACTCTCGCATAGCTCTATGGCAAGACAAAATGCCACAGAGCACCACATATTGGTAACCTAGAACTGGATCCATTGGTGGCCCTCTGCCAGCGGAATGGAAACCACTGGTGGAATGGTTGAGGAACCCTCTGGAACAGATTTAGGGGCATGCAGGGGATTGCAGCGGGGAGGAGAACCCTTGGAAGTCCCATGGCATGAAGGAAAGTCCACTCACAAAACATCAGATGTAACCCTAGTGTTTTAACAGCTAAGCCGCCACACATATAGTGGCCACACTTATCCCCAGTACATATAGACATACGATACATCATGAGACCAGACACCCTTAAATATGTTCTACAGCTAACAGAGCACCAAATTAATACTATTTATATTTAGATAATTTATGTAGCCCTTTTTTAGAATGGAATGCTTTGCTTACTTTGTCTTGGGCAATATTCTATCCTGCCCACATGCCAGCAAGACCCACTGCTAGTGTAATGGGGAGCTGGCGGTTGTTAAAGCAACCCAAAATAAGCAGACATGCTTGTTTCCAGAATGGGGCAGGTCAACAGATCTCACAGAAGGGAGCTCTGCTAGGGATGTCAATGAAATCTGCCACTGGCTTTTCTGGCAAAGTTGTGTGGATTCTGCGGATTTGCAGACTGGTTTTTAACTTTGGAGGGGGGAATTTGCACAGATCTGCACTTGTGCTAGTACACATTAGTACTAATTCACACTTGCTCTAATGTGCATTAGCTCAAGTGGAACGAAATTCTCATACATCTCTAAAAATATCTGATTCCATTGATGAGCAGATGGTGGCATGAAAGACACCTGAGAATCCGTGAAATACAGATAATGGATTTAACAAATGGATTTATGAGAGTGGAATTTCAGCCTGGGCTGGCTCCACCTGTGCCTGGTTTTCCAGGCCCAATAAAGTGTCCTTTCCCCTCCCGCCCCCAACCAGCACCCTGGCACTTTGACCCTGTTTGCCAGGGAGAACACAGGATTGGAATCACCATAGTCCTATTCAGGTGTTCTCAATCCAGTTAGAGCATGCATGCCCCTAAATTCAAGGAGGAACAGCATGCTAGCAATGCCCCCTCTCTTGTTGCCCTCTGCACGTGGAGGGTGACTTTCTGAAGAGGAGAACCTCCTGTATCTGTGGAGGCTCTCCATGTGATCCAGGACACTGGAAAATCAGTGTTCCAGATCACGTAGACAGTCCCCATGGATACAGGAAGCTCTACTCTTCAGAAGGCCACCCTCCACATGTAGAGGATGATGAACATGACAACAGAGAGGGCGGGGCTAGTGCTCTCTCCTTCCTCACATGTTTGCTCTAACCAGGTCAAGAACACCTGAATGGAGCTTGTTTTTGCCTAGTAATGTATGGCTCTTCTCAGTTCTCACTGAAGGATTACTTACTCCTTCTGAACTAGTATATGCAGAAATTTATATCAGATGGAAATCAAATCTGGGAAATAAAGAAATGGATTTGGAAATATTCATTGGCAAGCAGGTATACATATTTCCCCCTTTACCCTTTCATTACCTCTAGCAAAATTTAGATTGTAAGCTTCTTGCTTATTTTACACTGTAAATTACTATGTACATTGATTGCGCTATATAATAAACAATATCAACAATGATTGCAAATGACTCATTAAAAGGCTGTATTATTAATAACTTGTGGATCTTGTGTAGTTTAACTGAAGAAAATGCTACAGTTTGCAGTAAATGAGGTAAGTACAGTCATGCCTTGGATTGAGAGCATAATTCGTTCCGGAAACGTGCTTGTAATCCAAAACACTCTTATATCAAAATGACATTCCCCCCAAAAAATGGGTACAGAGATTTTTAATTTAAGCCGTACTACAGTACTTGTATTGCAAGACATCGCTTGTATATCAAGTCAAAAAAATTTAAATAAATATTTAAAAATTTGCTTGTCTTGCATAACGCTCTCAAACCAAGCTACTTGCAATCCAAGGTATTGCAATTTCTTGGCATTTGGAACCTTAGCAAAACTAAAGACATTGAAAAAGGCAATAGAGGAGGCAGGAGGAAGTCTTGACAAAGTTAGAGGCTAAAAGTAAGAGAAGTGACTGCAATGTTCTTCATGGCAACAACTATTTTAGAATGTTGTGACCTCATTTTCATTCTGATTAGGGATAATATAGCCAGAGAGAGAGTATACTTGATGAGCTGGAAAATAGAGTGAAATTAAATAACTTGAGGATCCATGCTGCTCCTGAAGACCACAGTAGATTTTCTTACAGGCTTTTTGTTCCTAATTAAAATTAGATGCTGCATAGAGGTATCTGCGGCGCATATATAGATATGTGGTGATCAGAAGCCCTTTGTTAACATTGTGATGTTCAGTCTTTTCTTTCTGCAAGTTGACTTCTTTTAATCCTGCATGATGAATAGCATTCACCATTTTCCCCCCAATCTCCACTGACCGTTGCACATCAAAGATCTCAGAAGAAATAGTCCCAATATTAAACCCTTAATTAAATATTAAGATTTGTTATAGTAGTGAAGAATAATTCTAAATTTCAGTTCTTGTACAACTGGGGCATTGTATCTCACCAAAAGAGGAAAGAGGTGGGGTTGGGGGATAATTGTTGGGCATGCTAAAATATTTCAATAAGAAAGGAAATGTGATAGTCCAACCAACATTGTATCCGCTGACTCTCACACTGTTAGGACCGGGCATACATTTGGCTGTGAGCCAAACCAAACTGCTGATCACCAGGACTGGTGCAAGGCAGTTTGGTGCCCTAGGCAAGATCAGATATTTAGCGCCGCCGCCCCTTCCCACTTGAGAGCACTGTATTTTTTTTTTTCAAGGCGTTTCTGGCGCCCCCTTTAGCCCTGTGCCCTAGGCGGCTGCCTAGTTGGCCTAATGGTAGCACCGGCCCTGGTCTGAGGAAGTATTTGAAGGAATTAAAAGAAGTGATCTAATGGAGGCATTCTGGGAGGCAGTTCCAGGCATAAGGGGCAGCAAAGATGACAGGGCAGTCATTTCAAGGAGCAAGAGGTGTGCAACATTAGGTATCGTCACCCTTAATTAACGGAAGGCCAGTTTTAGGAACGCCACCTTAAGCATTTACTGAAGGCATCAGATGTCCACGGGGGGACAGAATGGCTGAGGATTTGGAACAGGAGCCTAGTTGGCCTAATGGTAGCACCAGCCCTGCTGATCACACATAGTGTCGCTTTGGCAGCTGGTGGGCATGGGGCTTTGGCGGTGGCTGGCAGGGACGGGCTTCTGCGGTGGGGGCCCATTGGCAACACTGTGCTGAGGGGCCACTGGAGTGTGGCACAGGCCTTTTTATCTTAATATCAGAAGAAGAAGCCTGTGTCCCAGGACACAGGCTACAGTTTTCTCTAAGAGACAGCGTTTCCTGTGAATGGGAAGGCGGAGGATGACAATGGCATTTTTGCCAGTGACATTTACTGATGGCAAGAAATGCACAAGAAAGCCTGCTTTGGATTCAGACAGAATGTGACTGCTTAATGGATGACTGGTATGTAAGGAAAAATAAAGATATCATTAAATAAGTAGACCTAATGGAGTCAACTGTATCAATGGATGGCCATAGAATACCACAGGGAAGCTGGAGACAATTGAATAATATATTGTCGTAGGGAAAACTTACTGATGATGATCCAAAGCTATAGTATAAAATGGAGATGAATTGCTAGGTTGTAATGAGGAAGAATTATGTGTGGTGGATTGGTGAAAATAGTGGCACCCAAGCACACACACACCCCGAAAAATACTACACTAGCTCCCTAAGAAGTATAAATCTTTAATCAGCTTTCCTGATTATTCTCACATTCTTGGCTCAAACTCTCAGGCTCCCACCATTTCTTGGTTTATGGATTTTCTTTTGCTCTTGTTAAAATAAAACAGCCTTATTGGAAAACACAATAGATCCTACCAGATCAATACAACATTAGTGGTGGAAGCAATTTTTTTAAAAAAAAATGTGTTTCTGCATAACTATTCCCTCAGACTCCAAGGATTCATTCTCTTGCCAATAGACTTTGGATTTTAATGTTCGGTGATGCCTTACATGACTCTTGGGATAGTGGGAGGAAAACGATGGCCATATTTTTCATGACTCGGGGTTCTGAATCCCACTGATCAGGAGGAGAAGAATATGATATAGATCTCTCATACCCAGAACAGGATGTGGCCACAGGAGCACCCCTTGATGTTCCTCTCTGCTTAGGGCACTCAGCCCCAGAAGAGCCCCTGGGATCAGCCCCCCCCTCCACGTTTTAGAGGAGGTGGCATCCTGAGGACTCCAGTTCTACAGCCGCCACCACATTCCAATTGCCTCCATGTTATTCCAGCCAAAGGCTTCAGAAGCAAGCATGGATTTATACTTCTTGGTATAATGAGGAAGAATTATATGGGGATCGGTGAAAGTAGTGGCACTCAAGCACCCACACACACCTCTGAAAAATACTACACTAGCTCCTTTAAGGGAGAAGGCCTCACACACTGTGTGGGAGGGGCTAGCAGCATCTAGGAAGCCCAAGTCCTATTCAAGTCGCAGTCTGAGTCTGCCAGTTGTTAGAACAACATACAAGCTGAACTTGCCTGGCTTCTAGCCTTGGTCCACTTGGAGCTCTCTGTCTGCAGTGCTTATCCACCCCTTGCTTTCTTTATCTGGTGTCTGACCTTGGATTTGTCTACCCTTGCTTCTGGACTCTTCCCCGTGCTAAACATCCTGGAAATTTACACTTGCTGTGCCTCACTTTCCTATTGGATCTGGACCCTTTGTTTACCAGGGATCATCTCCCTGGTAAACTGGGCAAAGCAGTACCATCAACTGAGCTAACATACAATATTGCAGAAAAATATAAAGAGGTTTTTAAATAACCTTCTGAATGAACACCACTGCTCTACTTTATATCCAGTGGTGGACAAGGCCTCTCCCTCCCCTTAGAGAAGAGGGGCAAATATAAAGGCTAAATCATGAAAGTGGGGGCTCTTCACTAATGCACTCCTTTGGCCCAGTGAATCTATTCTTTGACTGCATGTTGCCCACTTCTATGCTACAATTTAGGACACCATTCAGGTGTAGACACCACCATGGTGATTTTGTAGGCATTGTACCTTTAAGAGAGCTGGGAGTCTACCCAGCTGAAGGAAGAGAGCCTATAAAAGGAAACTGGAGTAGTAATGGAGAGTTTGCTATCCTTGTTGCCTATACTTTTAAATAAAGGGATTTGTCTCTTAATCCACCTCACTTAGTGGATACCACATACATGCGCATGCATGCGCACACACCAATACAGCTGACCCTGGTGTCTGGGGATGGGAGATGTCTTTTTCCCCATCTTGCCTCAACCCCTTAGTTTCCCCCATGCAAGTGAATGTTTGGCTCCTGGCCCTGACATTGGGCAACTAGGTTCCCACCTGAGGGCTGGCAATGTGTGTCTGTGTCTCCCATGCCCATCATAGTGATATTTGTTTTGCTCGATTAAATCTGAATGTTAGAAATTAGCCCCACACCACCTAAGCATGCTCAGAGCCATTGCAGAGATGCAGGTGCAGGCACGTGAGCACTTTGTGGATGCATGAGCCCGGTGCAATCTCTTAAGCTGAAATACTGCTGACACTAGTTACTGGGGAGTAGCTCTAGTCACTGTGTAGCAGTGTTTATAAGACTTTGGCTTGAGAATCAATACAGAGCCCTGTGGGATTTCGTCGACCTCCTAATCTAGTCCAGTCTTCTCTACAAATTGAGTGATACCTGCAAAGCAATTGATTTCAGATATAGTATGTATCACTGAGGGGGAAATATCAACAAAATAAATGAGAAATAAGTTTCACACTCAAAATGTGAACAATACAGCAGCACAATGGTGTGCGATGATCACTGACTCAAAGCCAAACCAAACAAACAAAGCCCAAGTTGGATATACTGTATGATAGTGATGAAAGAAAGCCCTGCACTTGGACCTTTCTTCTTGGTTATCAGTATATGTCATGGGTGGACAACTTGTCTGTGGCCTTCCAGACGTTGTTGGGCTGCAGCTTCCATCATCCCTCACCATTGGCTATGTTGGCTGGGGAGCTGATGGGAATTGAAGTCCAACAACACCTGGAGCGGCACAAGTTGTCCACCTGATATATGCAGTGGGAAGAAACGGTGTAAGGGACATGGATAATTGAGTCATATGCTTCAAAAGACATTTGGGAGTCTATCTGGCTAGATTAGAGAGGGAAATGTCTTTGCTGGTTATTATGATACCTTATTGTATGTGCACTTTCTTCCCCATTGGCGGGCGCAGCTTGTGTGAGAGAGTTCTACCCTTAAAGGTGACCTAAAAGTAATTTTAAATTAAAGAAAATAAATGAACAGTTGGACGTGATGAAATGTGATAGATGAAACGATATCACAGCAGCTGTCACATGGTGAGCCAAGAGTTCCCCTCTTGGCTCATAAAAACTAGCAGGGAGGAAACAGCCGGATGGGCCAGGGAGGTGATCAATGCCTCCTTGAGAGAAGCAGTGGTGAGGCCACTCCTGAAGAAACCCTCCCTGGACCCAGAAGATCTTAATAACTTTAGGCCAGTAGCGACTGTTCCTTTCCTGGGCAAGGTCCTTGAGCGGTTGGTGGCCAACCAGCTCCAGGCGCTCTTGGATGAGACAGATTATCTGGATCCATTTCAGCTGGGTTTCAGGCCTGGTTTTGGCACAGAAACAGCTTTGGTCGCCCTGTATGATGACCTTTGTCGGGAGAGAGACAGGGGGAGTATGACCCTGTTGATACTCCTGGATCTCTTGGCGGCTTTTGATACCATCAACCATGGTATCCTTCTGGTGCGGCTGTCTGAGTTAGGAGTTGGGGGTACTGCATTGCAATGGTTCTGCTCCTACTTGGATGGCCGGCTCCAGAAGGTGGTACTTGGGGAATATTGCTCGGCCCCATAGACTCTCCAGTATGGAGTTCCACAGGGGTCTGTCTTATCCCCCATACTATTCAACATATACATGAAACCACTGAGTGAGGTCATCCGGAATTTTGGAGTGCATTGCCATCAATATGCTGATAACACACAGCTCTGTTTCCCATTTCCATCTTCAGCAGGTGAGGCTGTGGATGTGCTAAACCAGTGCCTTTCTGCGACAATGGACTGGATGAGGGCTAATAAACTGAAGCTCAATCCAGACAAGACTTGAGATGCTGTTAGTGGGTGGTTCCTCTGACTGTATAGAGGGTGTTCAACCTGTTCTGGATGGGGTTGCACTCCCCTTGAAGGAGCAGGTACGTACCTTGGGGGTTCTCCTTGAACCATATTTGTCACTTGAGGCTCAGGTGGCCTCAGTGGAATGGAGTGCCTTCTACCAGCTCTGGCTGGTGGTCCATCTATACCCCTATCTGGACAGGGATAGCCTGGTCTCAGTAATCTACACTGGTAATCTCAAAACTGCAATGCACTTTACTTGGGGCTTCCCTTGAAGACTGTTCAGAAGCTGCAGCTTGTGCAAAATGTGGCAGCCAGACTCATTACTGGGATCAGAAGGTCCGAACATATAACACCAGTTCTGGCCCACTTGCACTGGCTGCCAATATGCTTCAGAGACCAATTCAAGGTGCTGGTCTTAACCTTTAAAGCCCTACATGGCTTGGGACCACAGTACTTGACGGAACACCTCCTCCAACCACAATCTACCCAGACACTATGCTCAACATCAGGGGCCTTGCTCCAACTGCCATCTCCGAGGAAGGCTTGGAGGATGGCAACAAGGGGAAGGGCCTTTTCTGTGGTTGCCCCCCAACTCTGGAACATGCTCCCCACTGAGGCCTGCCTGGTGCCAACTCTACTATCTTTTCGGCACCAGGTTAAGACTGCCCTCTATGTTGAGGCTTTTAACAACTCTAAATAGTGCATGGTGGGGTGGTTATTTTTTAACTTTATTGCTGGTCACATTGTATTAACTTGTTCTAGCTATTTGTGTCATATTTAAATGTGGTTTAAATTTTTTTATAATGTTCTTATTGTGTATATTTTATATTGTATTTTATTTTTATTGATTGTTGTAAACCACCCAGAGAGCTTTGGCTATTGGGTGGTATAGAAATAATGATGATGATGATGATGATGATGATGATGATGATGATGATGATGTAGAACAATGATGATGGAGGCAACAATTATCATGTGAAAAAACCCCTTTGTAAATGTTCCCACCATGTTTGTTTGGGCATATTTGGACCAGTTTTTCTGAATGGTGGATACACAATTCTCTCTTATGGTTATCACCCAGCCTATGGCTGATCTGTGTAGCTATTGTGGAAGCATTGCTGTTGTTGCAGGAAATTGGCATTTCCCCAGTCTTCAAAACACAGTTGCCTCTCTCTCTCTCTCTGTGGCAATGCAATCTCCATCATATTTTCATCATATTTTCAGCCAACCATCCACCCAATGTTTTTGTTGTTTTAAAATAAATACTTGTGACTGTAAAATATATGTGTGCATATTAATTGGAATGCATGGTGTAGCTCATCTGCCACAGCCTGCCATCTGGATTGCTTGCCTACAGGCCCCTCTAGTATAACACAAGATGTTCATGTTTACTCACTGCTTTTGAATGCTTCCCTCTAGATGATGATGGTTAACAACTTTCTTCTTCTTCTTCTTCTTCTTCTTCTTCTTCTTCTTCTTCTTCTTCTTCTTCTTCTTCCTCTCCTCCTCCTCCTCTGTATGGTAAAAAAATGAAAAAAAATATTTCTTAGATGCCTTTCTCAAAAAAGACTCATGGTGACATACAACAAAATTGTATGACCTTTCCCCAGCTTCGTAAGGCATTTACAGAACTAAGGCTCCAGCTTATGCCCTCGGCATATCTTGATGGGAGATACCTTAGAATTCCAGTCGTAGACCGGAAATGTATCTTTGGGTGTGCCCAGGTTGAAGATATAATACACTATTTACTGTCCCCAGTATCAGGAGCAAAGAGCTAAATTTCTGTCATTTATAAACCAGCTGTTCTCAAAGCAAACTCCTCAGGAAATAGTAATTGGACTTTTAGCTGACAATTACCTATTTATTACATATTCCGTAGCCAAATTTGCATTGGCAGCTAGGAATCTACGTTCTTATTTTATTAAAAACAATAATGTATCATGAATGTTAATATTTTAGATTTCAGGGTTTAAACTTTTAGAGGAAGGTAAATTGGTTTGTTTTATGTAGATTTATTGAGTTTTATAATACTTTTAAATTACACTGTTTTATAAATGTTACATTTTAATGATTTGTAAAGGCCTATGGCTGTAAACAATAAAGTTTATACTACTTCAATACAACAAAATTAAAACATACAAGATATAAAACAGCTAAAAACAATTATCCACTAAAATACCCCCCACCACGGTAAAACAACTAAAACATCAGTGACAACCTTAAACAACCCAACACCTTGAATATAGGCAGGCAGTGCAAGCAGTCCAGAATAAGCAGTTTTATAAGCTCAGAGACCTTGGTCCCCATTATCAACCTGGCTGCTGCATTTTGCACAAGCTGCAAGCCTTAGAGAAGGGCCATAACTCAGAGCATATACTCAGGTAAACATCCCAAATTCAACCCTTGGCATATCCAGTTAGATAAAGAATCTCAGCAAGGCTGGCAAAGAGCTCTCTCTCTCTCCCTCTCTCTCTCTCTCCCCCCCCCCTCTCCCTCCTCTGAGACCTTGGAGAGCTCCTGCCAGTCAAAATAGGCAATACTGGGCAAGATACCCTTTCATGTGCCCTTCTCTCCCAGCTGTGTGATTTTATGAAGAGGAGGGCCAGAATCAGGTGAAGGAATGCATTTATTAGGCCAGCATCTACTGGTGAGTGTTTTGAGATTATCAGAGCTCATCCACACTCCTACTCTCTTCATCCACTCCTTTATTAAGACCCACTTCAATCTGGCAAAATAGCTCACTGCATTTAATGTAACTTTATCTTCTTGACTTTTCAACTGTTTAACAGCCCTTATCAGCAAATAAAAACCTCCCTCGACAGATGAGCAGCGTGATCGAGAAAGCCATAAACACAGAAACGAAGGAGACATCTATAGTTAAACCAAGCTTGAATGCCTGTTTGCTGCCAAAACCCTTCGTAAATACAGAGGTCTAACAGGTTTATTATCCTCCCTTTGATTGTATGTCATTATAACTGCATTGTTTTCAAAACCACCAATTCCTCCTTAGTGCACACTTTGCAATAAAAACACACCGATTTGGGTTCTTTTACAAGATTGATAGCCATAGCTCTCCTTGGATTCTAAACTTGTAAAGTGACTAGATATTGCTTTGCAAATTCCAAGTGTAGAATTGCAGGATTGATCTACATTGCTAGGTATCAAGATTTTTTTTGGAGAAGGTAAAACAAGATGGGCCCTGCATTTATGATAAAGGAATTAGGGCTGTTTGGGGATGCTTCACAAAGGCCTGGAGTGTGTGGATTGTACACACAGTGGGTTGCACAAATATTTCACAGGTTCACATGAACACCCGCCACTGGGTGTAGACTTTGTTGTCCAAATGGCCACCTGAATGTATACATGAGTACTTCCCATCCACACCATCTGTCTGCTGCAAAAGCACTAGCAGACCCTATGTGGAGTAGTGGTGACAGTGTCAGGCTAATACTGGGGAGAAGGGTTTGAATCCCCTTTGAGCCATGAACCCCACTGGATGACTATGGGTCAAATATCTATCAACCTTAAATGGCCAAGGGCAGCTAAAATGGCCAGGGGAGGACCCTGTATGCCACCCTGAGCTCCTTGGATGAAAGGTGGAATACAAATTCAATAAAATGAATAAGAAGTAAGTGTATCATGTCGGCAAGCGTGCCCACATATGGATGCACCTGTTCATGCAACATGTTCTACAGAACCTTGAGGCATGCTCCTAAATCACACCATGTGCGCACAGGGGAGGCTGGGGACTCCTGTGTCAGTGGGGCTCCTTATCCATTGCACCTTTTTGTGTGAGTTTTATAGGAGCAATCCATGGTGCTCCGTGGTGGTGAATCTATTTTGGGGATGGAGTTCAGCACCATGCATAGCTCCTATACAACTCAAACAAAAAGATGCATGGATAAGGAGCATCACCAGCCTCCCCTGTGCGCACATGGTGTGATTTAGGAGCATGCCTCAAGGTTCTGTAGAACATGTTGCATGAACAGGTGCATCCATATGTGGGCACGCTTGCCGACATGATACACTTACTTCTTATTCATTTTATTGAATTTGTATTCCACCTTTCATCCAAGGAGCTCAGGGTGGCATACAGGGTCCTCCCCTGGCCATTTTAGCTGCCCTTGGCCATTTAAGGGGACAGTATTGAGGGCTTAATGGCTAGAGGCCACAAATTTCATTAAGATCCTGGTATCTTGGGATCCATGGCATCAATTATGCCCAGCTATTCCATCACACCACAGAAGGGTGGGTACATGCAGATCTTGAAACCTTGCAGTAGCCCACATGTGGTGGAGTTGTAAAATGTTCTGGAATTTTGGCAGAAAGTGTTTGCAGAAATATCAGGAATAATTGGAATGGAATTAGAGGTCTGCCCAAAATTAGCATTGTTAACAATAACAGAAAAAGTAGTATGTTTAAAAAATACTAAAGAATTGATTGTGAATTTGTTAACAGCAGTTAAATTAATGATAGCTAGGAAATGGAAAGTTCAACATGTCTTTTCAATTACTGAGTGGCATAAAGATGTATGGGATATCGTGCTAAATGATAAATTAACTTGTAATATTAAGTGCCAAAAAGGACAATTGGAGAAAAACACTTTTGTGAACATTCGGGGTAAATTTCTGGATTATGTGTTGGGGAAGGGGAACGAACCTTGTCAAGATTTGTTGCATTTTTGGAATATAGAATAATATCTTAAATATATATTGGGGGGGGATATAACTTGTTCCCAAGAGGTGGGGGTGCACAATGTTTATGTTGCATTTCTGTTTTATTTGTTATTAGTTGCATGATTGGAAAAACTCAATAAAACTTATTTTAAAAAAAGAAAAGCAACCTTGCAGTTACCATCACAAATAAAGCCTACCACCACTCCTGTCTCTGTAGGTAATGTGAAAGGGGTCATGGAGGTCTCCATTTCTAGATGGAAGATCTCGATCATTCTCAAAAGACCCTAAGATAGGAGTGGGGAAGCTCCAGATGTGTTAGACTACAACTTCCATCAGCCCAAACCAGTATGGCCAGTGGTAAGGGATTATGGGACTTGTAGTCCAAAACAACTGGAAGACACAAAGTTGCCTACACTTTCCTTATGAAGTCTGGGGTTCAATTCAAACTATGTCCCAAATCCAGTATCCAACTTTACCTGTTTCCTTCACCAGTGGAAAATGCTGTGGGGAGCTTTGAGAATTACAGCTCAACAAGTCAACGAATGGGTACCGTGTGTAGCAGTTTGTGGATTTCATTGCTTTTGGGGAAGTGATCCAAAACAGAAACTCTTAGCAGAAGAACTACTCTGTCAGCTCTTCATTGTTGCTGTAGTTGTCTGCATTTAGTATTCCTTGCAGTGCTACCACTCCCTCTTGACTGCTTCCACTGTTCATGAAGCTCCTGCATCTTTTCCAATCGAGCAGATTTGTGTGTAATTTATTATTAGTTAAGAATTAATAGACAACTGGAAGTATAATGTTACATTTTCTCTGTTATCTTTTGCCTGTCAGCAGCATTCCACATGGTAGATCAGGCATTAAATCTGTCATGAAAATACATTATTTTGTCAAATAATGCATTCTGATGTTGGGCTAACAGGAAAACAAATAGCTCTTAATAGCTTTTGTTTGATGTGTGCTGCTAAAAAAAGATTCAAGGATGGGTTCTATAAAGGTTTTGCTGGTAAATGAGTACCTTTTGAATAGGGTTCAGAGTATAATTCCAAAAAACATGGTTCTTTCAGTGGAGACGTGAGACATGGAATCTCAATCAAATTATAAAATTTGAGTTACATCTCCTTGCTAAGGATAGTAAGATACAAAGAATTTTTTTTTTGGTATGCAGTACATCACAATGGTTTCTCATTTTCTCTTTGAATATTCCTTCTTCCCTTCATTGACTTTTGAAACTGCAGACATCATAATATGAGAAAAACTGTATAGTAACAATTTTGCACAGAATTTATGTATTCCCCCCCTGAAAATATTACTGTGGAACAGGATATATATGAGTGGAAAATTAACAGTGCAATCCTAAGCATTTTTACTCAGGAATAGGTTCAATGAGACTTACTCCATATGATTAGGCTTGCAGCCTAAGATTTATTTATTTGTTTATTTATTTCTGTAAAAGATTTATTTCCTGGTTTGTGTTTTTCATCAATGCAACTCAAGGAAGCTTACATAATACAAATGTCTAGTAACAAAAAATATCAAATTATAAACAATATATCATAAATGAGAGGGAGTGCAGGGCCATTCCCTCCCCATTCCTTTTTCCTTGTGTGTCGTGTCTTTTTAGATTGTAAGTCTGCAGGCAGGGATTGTCTTGTTAATTGTTGTAAACTGCCCAAAGAGCTTTGACTATTGGGCAGTATAAAAATGAAATAAATAAATAAATAAATAAATATTAAAATAACAAATCAGGAAAACATTTGTCCAAACACCTTTTTGAACAGTGATGTTTTAACCAAATGTGGGAAAGATTGAAGTGTCAGGGTCTGATTGATCACACCAGAAAGAGCATTCCACAAGGTGGGAGCCAGCACAGAAAAGCCCTAGTCATTGCCCATTGTACCTTGGGGCAGAGCATTTATTTATTTATTTATTTATTATATTTATATTAATCGCCTATCTGGCCGGTCACCCGGCCACCCTGGGCGATGTACAATTAAAATACAGTAAAACACAATAAAATATAATGATTAAAACAATATAAAAAATTCTTATTAAAAACCTAACCCACCCCATATTCCCGCCTGAACAGCCATGTTTTTAATGCACGGCGGAAGCTCATCACAGAGGGGGCATGGCGAAGGTCACTAGGGAGGGAGTTCCATAATGTGGGGGCCACCACAGAGAAGGCCCTCTTCCTAGTCCCCACCAGCCTGGCTGCTCTGGCTGATGGGATAAGGAGAAGGCCGTCCGTGGCAGACCTTGTTGAGCGGCCTACTTGATGTTGCTGGAGGCGCTCCTTGAGATAAGCTGGGCCGGAGCCGTTTAGGGTTTTAAAGGTCAAAACCAACACCTTGAATTCGGCTCGGCAAGCAACTGGTAGCCAGTGCAACTCATTAAGCACTGGCGTGATGTGATCACGCCGGCGGCTGCCCTTAATCAGGCGAGCCGCCGCATTCTAATATACGGAAGAAGGTGGTCCTTAAACCACCCAGGTCCCAAGCCCTGGCCGTTAGGGCTTCAAAGGTCAAAACTATCACCTTGAACTGAGCCCACAAACAAACTGGTAACCAGTGCAGATCAAACACAAACAGTATATGTTCTCAAAGTTGAGGGCTCCAGCTGTACAGAATAACTTTTGGGAGGAACATCATTAAATAAGGATTTGGAGAGTCTCTCAAGGTTGCATGTCAAGCAGAATATATCAGAACATAATATTCTGTTGCTTCTAAAAGGCATTAGTATAAAGAATGGGTCATATATTTCAATCTGCAGTATAAGCTTCTGGTTTCTGTGGATTATAGTCATCATTAAATCTTTTCAGTTTTAGCTCAAATATTCTACCACAATTTTAGGATTCTTGTTTCAAGTTTGAAAGGCTGAAGGTAAAAGAAAAGGAGTAGAAAAGGGATAGAATAGAATCTTCTTCAAGTTTAGCTCAAAGATCCCACCAAGGTTTTAGTGATTCTTGCTTCAGTTTGAAGTTACATATAGCTGTCCTAAGGATCAACCCATATCTGACCGATTCCTCTTTGGATAAAGGCTTTTCTATGACGGCCTGACTGCCCTAATGTAACAGATTCCCAAATGTACAGGATTGATACAAAAAGGAAATGAAACCTTATCTCAGCCTTCCCCAACCGGGTGCCTCCAGATGTTTTGGACTACAACCCAGAGCATTTCTTATCATTGGCATGCTGGCTAGGGCTGATGGGAGCTGGAGTCCAAAACACCTGGAGATCACCAGGTTGGGGAAGGCTGCTCTATCATATTACCTAAATCTCCTATACAAGGAGTTTCAGTCTCCTCCCCTCCCTGCCCCCGAGAGAACACCCCCTTTAAGACCTCTCAAGGTTGAGTTCCTGACCTTGGAGAGTCAGCCAATGCAGTTCTTTCCACTCTGGCTGCGGAGGGTGGGGAAGGATTGAAGTGTGTTTTTATTGCTCTTAATCTTGTATTGATTTTATGTGTTTTATTGTTGTATGCCACCTTGGTTTTAGTGATTCACTAAAGAATCACTAAAACCTTGGTGTATGCCACCTTCTGCCCTGAAAGGTGGCCAAGAAATAGTTTAAATAAATAAATAAAACTGGCAAGAGATAGTTTGGGTGGGGGAGAGAACATGCTATTTCTGAAGTATGATTTGCTCTCATTTTAATTTCAAGGGATATTCAAACTTTAGCTGTGTAAACATCCTTCTCACTTTAATTGTTTCCTACAATTTTGATGTGAGAAGGTGATCTTCATTTCCTGCCCTCAGCTATCATGTTGAGCTGCTCCCCCGAAATGCGTAATGCCTGTCAGTAGTGGTGGTAGGAGGTTCATGCATTTATTTATCTGTTTGTTTATTTATTTAAAAATTATTTATGAGCTGCCTTATGGCCCCCAAAGCCCCTCCAGTGATTTAGCATCTTAAAAGTTTAAAATAGTATCAGAAATAGATTTAAAAATAATAATAAGAAAAAATATTTTAAAACATGTAGAATTGTTGTGTACAATGATCTCCATTATTTTCTTTCCTGGACTTGTTATGCTGTTGGATTTAAGTTTGTATAAAGTGCTCTGAGACCTTGAAATGAAAAGTGCTGCTAGGCAAAACTTGAGGAATTCTGGCTAGATTTGGAAACAAAGCGATAGCAGAAAGACAGAGACAAAAAGAGAAGCACAGAGGGCTGGGCCCAGCAGAAGTGTTACGGAGTGTTGTTGTGTAAGTTCCTGGCAATGAATGAATGATTGATGAGATACTCTGGCTTTCCTTCTATGCTGGGATCCTGTTGGTTGAAAAGAAACAGCACAAGAGAGAGCTCAATGGGCGAGAATGAAGTTGGATAGCTCAGTCATTTTGCTATGGCAAGCACAGTACACAGAACAGCAGAGACTGGATTTAGAAAAGAGACACTCGGGTATATGCCTTGTTCACTAAGGGCAATCAGAAGTTTGACAAAATCTGGACCTGCCAAAACAACTTCAGGACTAGAGGCTTACCCAGACCTATGATTCTATGATAAATTTGGATAGTGCCAGACTTTCCAGACTTTCTGAAGAAGAAAGCACAATTCAAAGTGCAGGGTTTGTTGTGTTGTGTTAAGCCCTACATTGCCTAGAAGCAGGGTATCCAGAGGACTGCTTTCTCTCACATGAAGTCACCCATCCATTAAATTCTTCTTCGGAAGACTTCTTCCGAGTGCTTCCTACCTCAGAGGTTAAGTGGTGTCTGCTATGGAAGGGCTTTTTCTGTTGGCGCCCAATTGTTGGAATGCCCTCCACAGGAATGTTTGCTAGATATCTAGATGCCAGGTAAAAAATGATACCATGTACCAGGCCTTTTTGGGTGGTGGGAGGTGGGGGTGGTAATCATTGACAGAGCTTGAATGCTATCTCTGCCATTTCTCTTAGTCTAGTTCATGCAATGTGTTTTACTAATAGGTAACTTAACTTCCCACACTTCAATTGAGTAATGCACATTCATGCTCATCATGATAGTCAACATTTCTAGATAACCTAATGGTGCAATCCTAGACAGAGTCTAGACAGCCATGGGATAATTCGGAGTCCCAGCTCCAACCTTGGAAACTTGCTCTGTCACAGCTGGGACTCTGAATTTGGAGCGCCCTCCTCCATCGCAAAAGCTACCTCGGAGATGGGCTTTTGGGGGGCGGGGTGAGGAGGGGGCAGGGGGGAGAGGGGAGGAGACAGGCTCTGCCAGCATACATAGTATCCTGGCGGTGCCTCAGCCTCCTCTACTCATGCTCCAGGGCACCACACTTAGATGGTTGAAATCGGCCATCTAAGTGTTTTGCATGGTTGGAGGAGCACAGAGGCTCTTCCCACCATGCATTGGATGCTTGTAATTCTCCAAATTCGGGGGGTTATGGGCAGCCTCATTCGACTGTGCCCTAAATGACTGACATGGAACACCGTACAGTTGGTCATGGAACCAACATTTATTTCTTATTTCTTTTTCACCGATGTGTTTTAAACTGTATTTTAATAGATGTGGTTACTTTTAATTTTGTCACATGTTATCTGTACTTTATTATTGTTAGCCACTTTGAGCATTATTTTTAGTGGAAAGGTGGGATGTAAATTAAATAAATACATACATTTATTTAATATTAATTTTGTCATTAATTTGTACTGGGTTTGTCTTTTATTTTATTTTTTTAATAAATAAAAATAATAATAAAGACTACATAGAGAATCAGCCAGAGGACTTAAGTGTGTGTCAAAAAATGTTTTGGGGGTGAAAATTTGAAAGACTATGTTCCCCCACATGAATGTGCCCACCTTTTACGATAGTCATTGGATGCCTTGCTCTATGTCCCTTTGCCTTCAGATGCCTGGTTGGTTGAAACACAGGACAGGGCCCTCTAAGTAGCTGCACCAATGCCTTTTGTCAAGAAGCTTGGTTGGCCCCCTCTCTCAGCATTTCACCAGGCTTTTGGATCGTTTTAACCTGGCACCATGCTGCTACAAATGGTTTGATGTTGCTCTGTTGTGGTTTTTTAACTCTCAGTTTTTGTGTGTTTAATTGTGATTTTATTATAGATTACAAACATATACATCATAAGCCGCCTTGGTGTCTCTTGTAGCTCCAAGGTGGGATATAAATCTTCTAAATCAGGGATGGTCAACTTTTGGCCCTCCAGTTGTTTTGGTGTACAACTCCCACATCCCTCACCATTGGCTATGATGGCTAGAGCTGGTGGGAGCAGGGCTGGTGCTACCACTAGGCCAACTAGGCAGCTGCCTAGAGTGCAGGGCTAAAGGGGGCACCAGTCAGAAGCAGCAGCGGCAGGAGGAGGAGGAGGTGGAGGAAAAAAGAGGAGAGCATGTGTGTGCGCATGCGCGTGCGTGCAAAACGGAGGAGGGGGAGGCCCCGGAGGTGCCTGGACTCAGCACCACCACCAGTAGCAGCAGCAGCTCCCGAGAATCAAAGGACCCAGCAGCCTGGCGGGGCTAGGGAAGGCTGGGGGGGGGCGTTATTTGGGAGGGGGTGCAGGGGGAGGCAGAGATCCCCCTCCCCCAAGCCCTGGCTTGGTAACAATGTTGCCAGAAGAAGAATGTGGCCAGCGCCACCTCCACCTCCCACCGCGCCGAGCTCCCTACATTGCATTTGCTTTCCCCAACCTTCGGCGCTGCTGCTGCTGCTTGTGCAGCAAGGAGAAGAAGAAAAAATATGGATCCTTCTCTTCCGAAATTATTCCTCGGGCAGCGACCGAAAACAGGATCTTTCCCCCTTCTCCACCACCACCACCACCACCACCCTTTCTCCCTCCCCTTCTTTCTCTTGTTCTCTTTCTTTCTGTCCTTTTTTTTTTTTAATTGCTCGCTGCCGACTTTCCCTTCCTGTTATTTTTTAGGCACACACACACAGGCGCAGAGAAAAAATGGGTGGGAGACGATTCCTAGAGAGAGAATCCTCCGCTCCGAGGCAAAGCTGCTGTGGTTGCCACCTGAGTGTTTCTGGCGTCTGTGCATGTCAGAGGGGGAAGCCACGCGGACTCTCATTCCCACGTGCAGACTTTCTGCCCAGCTCAGCCCCAACCTCAGAAGTGAACCAGTGGGGGAGAAAAGCACTTAGGCGCACCGGGAGCTGCCTTGCCCTGAGTCAGACCCCCCCCGTCCATCTAGCCCAGCATTGTCGACACGGACGGGCAGCAGAGGCTCTCCAGGCTTTCAGGCAGGATCCCTTCCGAGCCCTGCTGGAGATGCGGGGGGGCACTGAACCTGGGACCTTCTGCATGCAAAGCGGGGGCTCTACCCATGAGCCACGCCCCCCCTACATGAAGCAAGGGAGCACAGAGGGTGGAGGGGGTTGAGCTCCTCTCACCAGCCCACTCCTTTCTGTGTATAAATAAATAATAATTGACCCTTTTGGGTGGGCGGGGCAATCATGTGCATAAATCTTGCTGGGTGACCGGCCAGATGGGTGATTAAGGGGGGGCGCTAAATATCTGATCTTGCCTAGGGCACCAAACTGCCTTGCACCGGCCCTGGATGGGAGTTGTAGGCCAAAGCATCTGGAAGGCCACAAGTTGCCCATCCCTGTTCTAAATAAATGAACAAATAAATAAAAATGTGTGATTGCTCCTAAAATCATTTGTCATTGCAAAATATTATTGGAGGTTTTGCAAAGCAGAGTGGGAAGGGCAAGAGAGTGGCAGGAGGTACAGGAAGGACTTTTTAAAACTGCAACAGCAACCAACTTTCCTGAGGTTTTCATGGTAACTCTAAAGTTTCTATTGTGGGTAAAAGTTATATATGCTCCTGCTTCTTTAGCACAGCCTGGGTGGTTTTGAATTAATGGAGACAGGGTGCCTACACTAAATGGGCTGTATTCTGGAGCTCCACAAATATCCTAGGGTTGACATTACATTGTTTGATTCATATTTTTAAAATGCATGGAAGGAAGTGGCCAGAAAATAACCAAAGACTGGAAGATGGTGAGTCATCAATGAGATTCACATCTTACAACACTCCCAGAACCTTATCTTCCCTGTGTTTGCTTATAGATGTAACATAACATTAGAAAGATAGGCATCTTTGGTAATTTTCTGACAATTTTCATACACAGACTAAAACACACAAGTAAAGATACATGATATAGGAAACAGCCCCTTGTATGCCTGCACTCAGATGGAAGCAATTATAAAAATGAGCATACAGTACAAACATAAGAACGACTTTGCTGAATTGGAGCCCATCTATTCCAGAACTTTCCCCAGGGTCTGGCCAGCCAAATGACTCTGGGAAGTTTTCATGATGAAAATAGTCACCTCATGTTATTTGTCTCCATCATCTAGTGTTAAGAGTTATATTGGCTCTCAATATGAAAGTTCTATGTTTAGCTAATCTGGTTTCTTGTCTTCTATGAATCATGCAATTTTTTAAAAGGACTATCTAAACTAGTTGCCATACCAACGTTTTGTGGCAATGGATTCTCTGAATTAATTATGCATTGCATTAAAAAAAAAAAAAAGCCATCTTTACCCTGAACCAATCAATTTCTTTGTGATCACAAAGTATTTTGAGAATGTGGCACAATTTTCACTTTAGCTTCCAGGAGAACCTGGTTTGGCTAGCACTTACCTCTACAGCAAACACAGCATAAGCCAGCTCTGCTTTTGAGCTAAAACAACAAGGTAGCATTCTAAAACTGTCATATACAAAATGTAGGTAAACTGCCATCAAAGGGGGGGGGAGTTATTTTTAACCTAATGTGTGTCCATTCAATTTAACTTGGAGGGTTGAAAAAGGGAAACATTCTATATACGCAATGTTTGCTTGTGTTATTAAACAAAATATATGTCAGAACAGATAAGGAGAGATTTCAAATTAAACCGCTTAATTCCATGCTAGGCAAATGATCCAAAATGCAATCAATAATTCATCGGAGCAACATACATTATATTGCAGAAGGGCCTGTGATGCAGATCATGTCAAGGGGGGCTTGCTTTGTGCAGAGACGTCTTAATTCAGTGCATAAAGAATAATCCAAACACCCCCCCCATAAATGATTCATTACTGGATTAAGTGCTGTGGATTTCTCCACTGACATGTTCTATGGTGCATTAAGTATGCATGTGGCTTTTATTATGTATATTTAGTAAAGTCTGAGTTAGTAAGAGAGAAGTATCACTAGTGCCTGTGTTATCACAGGAGTACCTTTCAAATAGAGAGAGATGATATCTAAGTATGAAGAGGGAAAGCAACTGCCTACCTGCTGCTGTTACAGAGAAACAAGATATGTGCAAGATTGCATGACAATATATTCATTTCAGCATAATATCAAGAACACTACAACTTCCTGCAATTAACATCAGTTCCTACAGTTTGCATCAGATAGATTTACTGAACATTCAATATCATTCCTTCTATTTCTAGTGCTCAAACATGAGTACCAATGTTTATGTAGCCAAAACACCTGAGGCTGGCTGTCTCTTTCTCCCTTCCTCTGCAGGTATATAAAGGCCACTTGGGACAGAGGCTCTGTTTGGGGTGGAGCCTGCTGGAGGGAGGCCATTTACCAGCAAGAAAATACCTGGCTGAGGCTGCCCCTTTCTCCCCCTCCTCTGCAGGCCACTTGGGAGTTGGGACAGAGGCGTGAGCTGAACGGCAAGAGCCAAAGGACTCTTGGCCCATGGCAAGCAGGCTGGCACACCCCAGCACACTCCAGAAACCAGCAGCAGCTTGGAGAAAAGAGGACTTCAGTTGCTCCTTGCTAGCTGCTGCACTGAGGGCTTCGGCTCTTTATTTTATAATAATACTTTAATATGTGCCTGGGAAACTTATTGAATAATCGGGGGGGCATGGTATCCTTCTGGATAGGCTGTCTGGGTTGGGAGCTGGAGGCACTGGAGACGTGTGGAGCTGCTCCGCCATTCCCTACCTTTGCCAGCGGCAGTTCGCCGCGCCGCCCTCGTCACATACAGCCCCGGAAGTGACGCGAACCGTCGCGTCTCTTCTGGGGCCAGATGTGACGCGATGGGACCGCTGGCGGTGCTGCGAGCCGCCGCTGGCAAAGGTAGGGAATGGCGGAGCAGCTCCACGCGCCTCCCTGGCAGGGAGACACGGCGCAGCGCAGCCACTCGCTCAGCGGTTGCCTCGCGTGCTGCCATGCCTGCTCCCGGGCAGGGAAGCGGCATGGCAGCACGTGAGGTGCCCGCAGAGCGAGCGGCTGCTGGTAAAGGTAGGGCGGAGTGGAGGAAAATGATTTTAAACGGCGGAGTGGAACAGCGGAGCGGCTCCACGTGTCTCCCTGGTAGGGAGACGCGGCGCAGCCACTCGCTCTGCGGGCACCTCGCGCTGCTGTGCCGCTTCCCTGCCCGGGAGCCGGCATGGCAGCGCGCGAGACGCTAGCAGAGCGTGCGGCTGCTGGCAAAGGTAGGGAAAAGTGGAGCGGCTCCGGCCAGGGAGGCGGCGCAGCAGCGCGAGGCGCTAGCCGAGCGAGCAGCCGCACCTTGCCTCCACAAGGCTCAACAAAGCAGTGGGAGGCGCTGGCCCAGCGAGCAGCCACGCCGCGCAGGGGCTCCCTGACAGGGAGCTGGCCGCCGGCGCCTCCATATGCTTTTCGCATAAATTTAAATTTGAAAGCAGCAGCGGCTCGTGTTGCGAGACTTGCTCGTCTTTCAAATCTAAATTTATGCTAAAATTTTCCTCGTCTTACGCGTAGCTGGCAAACCGGGTTACTCGTAATCCGAGGTATTACTGTACCTAGGTTAGAGAGAACTGTGTTATTATTTCTTTTTATTATACCTGCTTTTGGAAAGTATACAGCTCTATTTGTGTAATCAGGCATGTAAATCGAGCCTCGCCAGGGCAGAACGAGGCCAAGCATGGCCCCGCTCACACCCCGGCGAGGCCTTACCGCCTCTTCGGGGCGGCTCGCGTGCTCCGCGGAGAGCCACCCCAGCCACCCGATCCGGTGGAGAACCGCCTGCTCTGTTCGATCGGTCCCGGGACCGGAAATGATGCGATGGGACCGTTCTGCGCCTGCGCAGAGGCCCCATCGCGTCATTTCCGGGACAGGAAATGACGCGATGGGACCTCCGAACGCGGTAAAGGCAGCGCCGCTCGAAAAAACAGGGCGGGCAGGGGGCGGGCCCCGGAAAAACGGGGTGGGCGGCGCGCCCAGCCTTAACTGGATGTCTAGTGTAATTACCCTAAGTTAATGTGAATCTACTTTACCAATATTTACTAAAGTAAACAGTTATTGTTATAATTCAGTTGTTTGGAGTGTCTTTTGCACCACGCCTAAGGCCTAATCCCACATTACTGGGGAGAGAAGGTAAAAAGCAGAGAATTTGCATCCTGATACAGGAGGGGCTCTTATCTTTACGGAGCTGATCAAGGGGTCCTGGTACAGGTGGAACCTTGACACAGTCAAAACACAAGACTCTGTGAGGTAATTTCCTCCATGTGACCTGGCGTAGCTCAATGCTTCTTCTCTTCCTGCCTGGACACACTTCTGAATCTCTCTCTTCTCTTAGCAACGTAGATGTCAGTATTATGTTCCACGCTAGCTCCAAGTGATGTTAGAACATTTTCTTTTTGGGCTTTTTTCTCAAAACACGAGTTTTGAGTCACCTCAAAAACTCTTTCTTCATCATATTGAAAAGAAGAACTTTCCAGCACAAGCCCAGGTGTACCAGCTTGAGGAAGAGAAGAAGGGCTATCCCAGCCTCCAGGGGTTAAACCAACCAGTGACTCTGCATGGGCAATTTCTGCTGCCAGATCTATTGCTTGCAATTTACTTTCATTTAGTTCAACTTCAAGCCCCTTCCTTGAATAATTAACAGTCCAATCCAGAGGACTGGCATAGTTGTCTGTGGCCTCTTCTTCCTTTCCTTCCTTGTTGTTAGAAGGTGGGTAGAACAGAATTTTAGTTTGTCTAGACTTTTTCCCCTGAGGAAGATCTAATACAGGAGAGAGGGGGGCCGCCAAGTTCTTACGTGCCTGTCTTCTGAATACCATTCTAACGAGAGTAAAACTAATAAACACAAGTTAGCGTTTCCAAATTTTTACAACTATCCACCAAGGCTAATGATACATGAATTTGAATTTGATTTTGAATTCCTCCCCTTCCATAAGCAGTTTACAGGAGATAATGTTTAATAACTCCAAAAGAAGAGGCCTTACCCGGGAACTAATGTTAAGAACACCAACAGCACAGTAAAAGATGATAAATCTTTTCCTTTCTTCCACCCAGAGGCCTTAAGAAGTTCTTGCTGAGGTCAGTTTTATTTCCTTTCCTCCTTTCTTTCTGCGGGTAACTTTCGTTGTAGTTGTTGATAAGAACTATACCATAGAATTTAGGCTGAAGACGCCAAAAATACTTAATGTGCAGCAGGTAGGGAGGGGGGGGGAATCTTTTTTTTTTTTCTTCAGCCTTATAACCTTAAGAAATTTCTTGCTGTAAGTTTGTTGTCTTCTATCTTTTCGGTGATAACTTTAGTTACTGATAATAATAAGGTGGTTCTCCTCGAAGAGAAAAAACAAACAAACTCAGGCCTCAAGGCCTTTCCCTCTCATTACTGGACTTGTGAAGGGATATCAAAAATAAAACCTCAAGGCTGCAACAACAGAGCGATAAGCCGGATAAAACGCTAAGTAAAACGTTGGGTTAAAATCAGCTGAGCTACAAAAATACTCTACTTCGACCAGGAAACAACAAAAGTTAAAAGATTTGTTAGCATTTAAAAAGTCTCTAATAAAAACATAACGAAGACTCAGGAGATAAAAATTCCAAAAAGCTAAAAAAAAACATAGTTAAAACAAACCTGAAGAGGAGCTTCTAAAACAGACTGTTACTCTGTTGCCATCTTTTTTTCCCTCTCTCTTAGCAATGTAAAAACAGCTGCTGGTCTGAGTCCCAAGCTCAGACCTCATGTAAAGCCAGATGTAAGATCACTTTTACTGCTAAACAACCGTTTTAAGTCTCCCTGAATGAAACTGAAAATCTGGGTGAGTACTGAGTAAATGTTATTTTTAACCTTTACCAAGACTATTTATCTGATTATTGTTTTGTGAGGGCGAAAAGGGGGCAAAACCAGGGAAATCCAGTCTGCCTTAAAGCATCCTGGATCACCAAATGCTAACTGGCTAACACTAGCCAAACCTAAACTTCCTTTTAAGCTGACAAAGGGACTCCACTCTGCTGATCTCGCTAACGTGAGATAGGAAAGATAATATTCAACAATATATCCTCTCCTTGCACAATATTGTAGTCCCAACATATTAGAACTCAGTGGCTGAAGATCAAAGCAAAGAAGTTGACTAGCAGATTGAAGAGGGGGGTGGTTGTGGGGAACACAATTTAATAGCAAAGAAATTGGAGGTGAACAGTCCACAATAATCCACAATAATCAGGACTTGAAGGCACATGAAGTGCCATAATCCTTGTGGCATTTTAGCCTCGAACAGTGCCATAATCCTTGTGGCAGTGCCAGAATCCTTGTGGCATTTTAGCCTCTCAGGAAAAATGATTCCCCCTGGTGTAAGCCACTAAGCTACCCTATCCAATTACAAATAAGGATTGGGCCCCAGAAATAGCAACCTGCCCAAGTCCATCCAGTCCAATTCACAGGGAACCAGGTCAAAGCCCAACATTTGTTTGAAGTGACTGTCAGTTAAACCCAACTAAACTTAGATTAAAAATAGGTGAATTAGTATATTCTCTGGAATTTGGCTAAATGGAGAGCCAAGATTAAAAGAAAAGAGAAGTAAGATTGAGCATGTATTTTTCTCCTATTGATTAAAGTATGTCCGTGTGCATTTTTCAAAAGTATGCAATTTTTAATATGCATTTTCAAATGCAATTTCTTTTGTTCCACGAATCACACCGCAAGCTCAGAAATGTAAGGACTTCGAACACGGTTTGCATTCAGGTCTTCATTTGGTTTTAGGAGATATGAACTGAGTAAATTTTGGTCCAAAAAAATGTACTGAAACAAATTCCTCACACATCCCTAGGCCTTTTAGCTTGCCCTACTAGCTCTGCCAAGCATCATTTGCAATTTATGCATAGCTGCGTATATGCATAAATACGCATATTTATTTATGCGGGTCTGTGCACTCTCAAACACACACAGAGGCTTTCTCCGTGGTCTTCCCTGGCCCAGTTCCCATCATGGGTTACTCCTGTGTCGCCCTGACCTCCTCCTCCCTCCCCATGGTGCAGCTGCAGCTACCAGTCACTCTGCTTCTTCCTACACCCTTCATTTCCCAGGTGTAGCTGCATGGTGAGAGCTCAGCAGATCTATATCTGCTCTTGGATTGGCGTGCCACACTTTCAATCCAAGAGAAGAAACCCAGCTGCTGCCCAGTCCAGGAGTTCCCTCGATTGGAAGCTAGCCACAGTGGGCCATCCGCTGGCTGTGGAGTGCCCAGACCGGCCATCAGCTGCATTTCTTCCCTTGGATTTAAAGCATGGTGTGCTGCAATCCAAGAGACATCCATCTGTCAGGTCCAGCACCTACTTCAGAGCCGGAAGGAAGGTACCCAGCTTGCTCTTGTGTGCATGTTGCAGCAGCCATTGGCAATGGTGACCAAAAGGGTGGTGTGAAGTCGCAGTGAGCAAGCAGGTGAGGCAGCTGGTGGCAGTGGTGAGCGACTGGGTATTTGGGCAGGGGTGGCTGGCCCTCTGCTACCCTCCCAATCAGCTGAATGAGCCAAGATGCTCCATTTGCCTCATGTCAGGGCTGGCCCACCCCTGTACAGCATCCCGCCTCTCCTTAAAAAGTCTGAGGCAGCTAACAATTTGAAAAACAATAAATAGCAATATAAAAATTTTCAAGATCATAATGAAAAGCAGAGTTAAAAGCCTGGAAGTGGCAAGATAAATCACAAACGACAATAGAAAGAACACAAAAATAAAACAATAGCCAGACAGAGACAACATCAGAATTAAACATCTTCATTAAAAATTCCCACCGCAGAGTAAAAACTACAAGCAGAGTATCTTATAGCCAAAAAACCTTCCCAGAAAAGAAGGCTGGTGCCATACAGTATTGGGTCATTAAAGAAGGGGCAACTCACAACAGGTTTCTCTCAGGAGGGAGTTGAAAAGCCCATCCACAGCTACAAGAAGGCATCTCCCTGTTACATTTGAAATGTAGATCAAATATCCAGTAAAACCAGACCAAGCAAAGCCTGTGTTAAAACCCCATGCCAGAAGAGAGAGAGAGAGAGAAGGAGATGTAAAAGGAGATGATTGGGGGTTGGGGGGGTTTCCAGCAAAAAACACATGACCTAACTAGGGATGGGGATAAATTAGTTCAGTACCTAATTTGTATTTTGTTGAAACTATATGCAAACCTAAATGCAGTTATAGTCACACTTTGATAGTCACACTTTCCCAGGTGTTGCAATGCAGTCTTCCAATTGCGAAATGCAAACAAAGACATGTATACTAGGGAATCGTGCGCATAAAAATCTGTATATTATTTAAAACAGTGTACAAAATACATTACATGAGGTGAAATTACATACAAAAGTGAGTATATTGGGAGAAGAGTGTGCAACAATGTGTACACATTCTCATGCAGACTTATTATTATTATTATTATTATTGATAATAATACTATTATTTTGCAAATTAGGGTGCAATCCTATGGGCGTCTGACCTTGCCGGGGGCATAGGATTATTTGGAGTCCCAGCTTCCAGCCCCTGTCCTGCCACCCTCGCAGCCAGTGCGGAAAGAACCACCACCACCCCGAGGTCACAAATTGGCCTCGGAGGGGAGGGAAGGGGACGTGCCAAGGGGTGGGGAGGGGACGGGAGGAGGCTGGGGATGATAGCTTACACCACATCCAAACAGTGCCCCAGCCTCCTTCCCTCCGCCTCCGAAGAGCTTCATCTGGACGGCTGAAAATTGCCATCTTCTAGATCAGTGATGGCGAACCTTTTTGAGCCCGAGTGCCCAAACTGCAACACAAAACCAACTTATTTATTTCAAAGTGCCAACACTGCAATTAAACCTGAATACCGAGGTTTTAGTTTTAGAAAAACAACTCATACAGTTGTCCGAACTAAATAACATCTTTTGTCTTAAAAGAAAAACACAATAACAGAGCTTTCAATGATACCAACAGTTTTTTGTTGAAAAAAAAATCAACTCAAAAAATTATTATAGTACTACATTGTACACATAGCCTGAAGGGAATTTATACAAACTTTTTAAATAATTAGGCACATGTATTTTTGGATAAGGGATTCTCAACTTGTAATATGATTATATCCAGACTGAAATTGTATGGGGCAAGCTTTACTCCGGGTCCTTTCCCTGCTTCTACAGGTGTCGGATTAGTAAAAGTAAAAGTCAACCTGTACTAGGATGAGCAAGATAAACAAGAACACTAAACGTGCTTAAAACATTTTAAACACTTTATGTCTTGGACTGCAAACACTGCATTAGGTAAAAGTTTGCATTGGGCATGCTTTTGCACAATTAATGTGATTTTTGCTATTGCATGCATGCTGATAATTTGTCAAACCTTGGCTCATACTCCGTTAGTTTGAGAGCAACACATGCAGCACTCAGGTCAGCTGTTAGGGCTTTACATCCAAGCCATGCTCTGTGCATCATTCTTCAAAATCTTTTAAATGTGATAACAATGTAGAAAAGAATTCTGTAACAGGAATTCTAGAATAAAATCATTCTGTTCCACACTGTGAGAAAGAACAAGATCATTAGTGTTTTGCAGACGGGGACGGTCTTTTCCTGATCTGGTGACCAATGGCTCGAGTGCCCACAGAGAGGTCCCTGCGTGCCAGCTGTGGCACCCGTGCCATAGGTTCGCCATCACTGTTCTAGATGAAATGCGGGGTGCGAGGCACAGGGCTGCGGAGACTGCCGCTGCGCCTTGCATTGGTTCACGACACGTAAACCTCTGTGTTCAGAGGCTTACGTGCATTGGGGGCTGAGGGCATTGGGGTTGCACCCGTAGTGTGGAAATAGGAGGAAACAAACTTAAGACAGGAAAGATGAGATTGAGAAACTGATTGAAACCGAAATTGGCTAATTCATCCACCCCTAGGCATAACGTCTAATTTCACCTACAGAACAATATTTTAGGGTGCAATCCTATGCATGTTTAGACAGAAAAAGTCCTACAACTCCCAGCATGCCACAGCTAGTTGTAGGACTTTTTTCTGTCTAAACATGCATAGGATTGCGCGCCCTTAGCCTTTGAGGTATGTTAGGCTGAGATACTTGCCCAAAGCTACCCAGTGAACTGAAGATGATAGTCACTTCACCAGCTTCTTCTGCTAATTTTGGGAAAGGAGGGTCAGTTATTTGAAACCACATACAACCGTGGCTACTTCTCATGGAGATATTTCACAAGGCTTCCTTACCCTCACTATGGGTTTTGCCCACCACATCCAAGTTCAGGACAGGAGTGGTCCTTGAAAAGGGCCTTTCCAAAAAGGAGTGCCGTTCAAAGGTAGTCCATAGAAAAGGAGATGTGGGGGAACATTACTTAGATTGCATATACAGTATATAGCAGAGAGACAACCAGTGATAGAAAGAAAGATGGGCCAGGTCTGCTGTTGCTGTTCTCCTTCTAGAAGGGCAAAATAAATCACTGCTTATTTCACAAAAGGCCTTTCCTGCCCAGTTCTTATATTTACAAAGCTCTTTTATGCCATCTTCCATCACTGCTGTGAAACTACCTTTTCTATAGCCCTTGTAATTTGAAAGGAAATTTCCCTTTGTTTCATTCAGTCATGTTGCATTCTTCTTCTGTCATGCCTTTTGTACCTCTCCTCTTATGACATCCTTTCTTTAAAAAACAAACAAGCAAACAAATACCTGTTCAGCTTTGTTGGTGGGGCTTTTAGCAAATACATTCCCTATATGCTGTTTACATACTGAAAAATCCACACCCTGCGAAAGCCTCCAGATGCATTTTTAAGTACATTAAAAAAAAAAAAAAAATTTAAGAGCCTTCATCCCATGAAGCTGATTGGTGGGAGATTCAGGACAGATAAAAGGAAGTACTACTTCACAGTTGCTGGGGAACATGGGCAGGAAGGTGCTGTTGCACTCGTTTCCTACTTGTGGGATCCCGTGGGCAGCTGGTTGGCCACTGTGTGAACAGAATGCTGGACTGGACTAGATGGACCTTTGGTCTGATGCAGCAGGGCTCTTCTTATTTTCTTATGTTCTTATGACTTGGAGATGAAACCAGAGAAGTAATGAAACAAGGAGGAAAGAGCTGGTAGGAAGCATCTTCTACAATGAGGTCTATTAAGTAAGTCACAGTGGCCTTCTATTAATCTTGAAATAATCTTTTAATTCCCTCTTCTTAAAGGATTTGCCTTCCTATCTCAGCCACAGGCTGGCTTTGCTGTAGTTTTCTTTTCTATTACTTCATTATTCAATCCTTGTTCTGAAATACTCATATCTCCATTTTTAATTACTTTTCTCCTCCTTCCCTGTATTAATCGGGCTAGTTAGGTCATTATCTTCTCTCTTCAGGCCTTTTTGAGCCAATTTATTGGTCATTTTAGTGTAGACAATTTCCCCAAAGCACCAGGTATAGGTCTATACAAAATTGTTTCATAGACATAAGCTAAATTCCTTCAGATTCGATTGAATTACCGCATTGCTTCATGAAGCAAAGCTGTTGTCCCTTTGGATTCTCCAGATATAATACTATTAAGTCTTGACATTGAATCTGAACAAATTAAAAATCACTTGGGCCAAGGAGCTACTGCTCTGTGTGCCGTAGTAATTGCAATAAATTGAGCACTGTGGATTATCAGGGGTACCTTAAACTGGATAGAGTTCCCCTCCCTCTTATAAATATAGTTCCTACAGAAGCCCCATGCAATAATAATGAAAGTCATCACAACACATGGAATGGGATGGCAAACTGATTTTGTTCTCTAATAAATGGGATGCATGGAATCGCAAATGCTTAGAGCGCAAAGGTTTACAATCCTCAACCAATCCTATCTTGAACTACTTTCAGTGGGATTTAAAAAAATCCTGACTGTGTGGAAGAAAAGTAGGAGAAACAATGACAGTTATATGGCCCAAAGAAAAATGCTGATAAGGAAAATGATACCTTCAGAACATCAGGAAGCATTACTTGCACTCCCAAATGGGACTGGTTCAAATGTTACAATTTCACCACTGCTAATCACGTCCGCATGATGGCACTCCACATAGAAGCCATAAAGTTTGTAAACAATGTGCCACAGGGGTGTTGAACCTCAGGTCCACCTGGGGTCCCAATCTAGCCCTCTGAGGTTCCCTAGGTGGCCATGCCCCCTTCCCTTGGCCATGCCTCCATTCCCCAACCACTGATGGTTTGGTGGTTTTCCAGCTTTTGCATGTTTTTTCCCCATTCTAAAAGGTTGAAATGCCTCTCCTAAAGTTAGTTACTGGCAATTAGAGCTTTAAGGTAAAATATGCTGATATTCTTTATATTTTGGCCACACCCCTTTTGCCTTCAGCCCTACCCACAACTGAAATGTGGTCTCTGCAAACTTCTTCAGAGTTGAATTTGGCCCTTGAGCTGAAAGTGGTTCAACATCCTGTAGTGGAAAAAGCCAGAAGACCATTGTGATCTCGAGGAGACAGTGGTGTATAACCATTGTTGTTCCTGTGTCTGGGTCTCTTTGTATGAACATACCTGCTCTTTGTGTCTTTGGTAGGCCTAAATTCACTATTGATTATATTCAGTGTGTAGAACCAGTGAGCTCATGATGTTTAGAGTTTGTTATGAGAAGATTCCCAATTAGTCTGTCCTTGGACAGGTTTACACTTGGCAAGGATGTTAGTTGATGATTAGAAGCACTTCAATTATCCGTAGACCAGACTCCCATGGCACATGATGGGGAGGAACCTGATTATCAGCTGGCCAGATTTCAAAGACTTAGGTAAGCGCGGGCTTATCAACCAGAAGGATTGAGAGGACCTGGGAACTGGGTGACTCCAGATGGTTTCATGGTCAACCTGAAAGGATGGCTTATAGTTAGATAGTCTGGGAATCTGGTGTGGAAGTGCCTTTCGAGACAAAACACCTTAATCTTGCCCCGTTTACTGGGACCAGGTGTGATTATCATAAACAGAGAAAACTTATATAAGATTAGGGAATCCTTAGGAGGGGTGAACCTCGACACAGACCTAGCTGCACAGAAGGTGCTGTGTGCCGGCCAAGGAGTTTGTCCGCTGTCGTTTCTTTGAGGGGTTCCTGGCAACAGAAGGGACGTAAGCATCATACCCTGCACTTGTCTTAGCTTCTCTAATCTCTTTTCTGTGGTTTGCTAATAAAGCTTTTCAACCTTCACCCATAAGTGTGCTCATTGTCTCTAGATCCCTTTGGCAGAACACACCCCTGACACCACTTAGTTGAGGCTAATCATGGGGAGCATTGCTTGCCACCCCCATGCTTCCAGGGACAGATGTTCAGGATATTCTGCTCCACTTTTACCCAGTTAACAGGGACAAGTGTGAAGCCACTGTTGGTTATGTTGGTTGCATGGCTGCTTTCCCATTTTGAATGCCTCTGTGGGTGACGGCAAGTGCCTAACAGGCTTTGTGGGACACTGCTGGATGGACATGCATGACAACTCTGTTTAATCTTCTCTTTGTGTGGTTTAAGTGCAGCGTCAGGTGGGAAGAAGAGCTCCAAGGTACGTTGTGCCTCTAAAATCGGAAAGCGTGCAGCTCTGTTGTTCAGTCAGGACAAGCCAGTGTCAATTTGTGTTTGTGCAGATACAGCCTAAAATGAAGCGGCTATATTATCAGCCTAACCACATGGAACTTTAGCAGGACAACGTTATTTTGTAAATTTGATTTCCTCAGAACTACAACCTCATGTACCTAATTGTCTTTACTGTGTGGATTTAAAGCACTACCATGGCACTGGCTCCGGGTATCATAAACAGGTGTGACATTGTGTTGTATATCAAGTAAAGAAATTTCCATCTTTTGTATACTTGATTGATTAATTGCTAATGGGCCACACTTCATGGGGTATCTAAAAATAAAAAATAGTGCTAGTTAAATAGCTTGTTTGCACCCTTTTGGTACTACTTTTGGTACTACAGACAGCATTCCCCCCACCCCTGATTAAGAGGCTAGTAAGCTAGGACACATACCTCATGCTTGGTTGGAAGATGAAGACAAATATCTTGAGGAGTTGCAATGAGGTAAATAAAGTCGACAGAAGTCTGCAGCTGACTGAAAGACATAGACTTAGGAAGGGTTCCAAATGAACGTGGATTGTTTCGAAAAAAACTGATGCTGCTTTAAAGATTGGCACTCTGCGTGCTTACATATCCCCCCCCCCACACACACACACACATGCTTATAGGGTTAAATCCAATGGGACTTAAACTTCTCACATTTCACATCTGGATCCAATTCAATGTGTATATTTTTAATAAAACAGATACCACAAGATCAAGAACATTCCCTACTACCCTCTCTTCAAATTCCCTGTAGCTTCTCCCTTTGGAACATCTTACCACTCCGGGAATCAGTAACCCACATGCACAAAACCACACACACACACACACACACAATATTTAACACATAGGACACATAGTCAGGACATTGTGACATTGTGCAGAATCCAACAGGGTTCTTATGCCCCCACAGTGCTTCTCTTGTGCCCCTCAGATCCTGTTGCACAAGCGGGACCCACCACTTGCAAACAAAGATTTAACGCTTCCCAGAGAAAGCAGCAAAATGAGTGAAAATACTCATTTCTGGAGCAGGACAGGTTGGTGGAGCTCCCTTATACAAGCTCCACCAACCTGCCCCGTTCCCGAAATGAGAAATTTCACTTGTTTCCCATTGCCCCCAAAGCACTAAATCTCCATTCTGTAAGCAGTGGGCACCACATGTGGATTGGAACTGGCAGGGCATAAGAGAGTGGGGGCGTAAGCACCCCATTGGATTCTGCCCTTTATGATGTGCAGGGCACAAAAAGAATGTCACACTATACATCTCCATACATTCCCAAGATGCATTTTGATGACATGCATGTGCAAAAAATCGAGACAGCTTCAAAAGATAGTAATGCAAGAGAACTTTCAATCAGGTTTGTAACATTGGATTTGTAATTTGGCTGCTAGATTCCGAATTGTAATGGGGTCAGTTCACTCATCACAACTCAACACTAAGGGCTTCTTCTAAGTTAGGGGAATACTAACAAACCTCAGTGCCACATTTTTGACATAGTCCCTCTGTTTTAAGGGCTGCCATGTTTGCCAAGTTTTCCTGCATTGCATTTCTTATGCCTGTTTTCTTTAGAGGAACGTACTTCTCCCTTGGTTGCCTCTCAAAAAGATCTCTTTAACCTTTCATTAAATGTGCTGACAGCTGGTATCAGTTCCTCATGAATTAGTTCAGTGCATTTCCATTTAAATATGTCCCAACAGGATTAATTAGAGTTCCGTGCAGGTTTCTGTCCTCTGATTTCCTTTGTAAATTCAAACATGAGCCAGAGTAAATAATTGGAAGTGGGGGTACGGAGACCAAGGCGAGGAAGAAGGACTGCTCAGTGCTTGTGTTGCGCTCTCATTTGCATTTCTGGGGCAAGGTTTTCACAAGGCAGACGGGCTCAAACTGACTGTTACTACTAAATCCATTAATTTGAATCATGCATGCATGTGACACACTATAACTGTTTGGATGCTATGTCAGACATATTGGGAGTGTTTGGATCAAGTCCTGCCCCATCATTGGGCAAATCAGGACTATTAGCCACTGATGGCCTTCTCCTCCATCAATTTGTCCAATCCCCTTTTAAAGCCCTCCAAATTGGTGGCCATCACCACATCCTGTGGAAGTGAATTTCATAGTTTAACTATGTGTTGTGTGAAGAAGTACTCCTTTTTATCTGTCCTGGATCTCCCACCAATCAGCTTCATGGGATGACCCCAGGTTCTAGTATTATGAGAGAGGGAGAAAAATGTCTCCCTATCCACTTCCTCCACACCATGCATAATTTTGTGCACCTCTATCATGTCTCCCCTTACTCACCTTTCATCTAAGCTAAACAATCCCAGCTTCTGTAACCTTTCCTCATAGGGGAGTTGCTCCAGCCCCTTGATCATTTTAGTTGCCCTTTTCTGCACTTTTTCCAACTCTACAATATCTTAGGTGCAGTGACCAGAACTGTACACAATATTCTTTACCTAATTATGCCTAACATGGAGTTTGCCTTTTTCACAGCAGCTGCATGTTTTCATCAAGCTGTCCACAACAACCCCAAGATCTCTTTCTTGGTCAGTCACAGCTAGCTCAGATCCTATCAGATTATACTTGAAGTTGGGATTTTTCACCCCAATGTGCATTAGTTTACACTTGCTTACTTTGAACCGCATTTGCCATTTTGGTGCCCATTATCCCAGTTTGGAGAGATCCTTTTGGAGCTCCTCACAATCCCTTTTTGTTTTCTCCACCCGAAATAATTTGGTGTCACCAGCAAACTTGGCCACTTCACTACTGACCCGATTCCAGATCATTTATGAATACGTTGAAAAGCATTGCTCCCAATACAGATCCCTGTGGGTCCCCACTGTTTACATTCCTCCATTGGGAGAATTTACCATTTAATCCTACTCTCTGCTTCCTGTTCTTTAACCAGTTACTGATCCGTAAGAGGACCTCTCCCCTTATTCCATGACTGCTAAGTTTGCTCAGGATTCTTTGGTGAGGAACTTTTTCAAAAGCCTTTTGAAATTCCAGGTAAACAATGTCTACCAGGTCACACCTGTCCACATGTTTATTGATGCTGTGTCCCCTATCCCTTCATTGATAATGAAGGGATATGGGATGCTGGGGGAAAGTCCAGCATGTATAGCCCCATCCCTGTCTCCACTTTTAGCCCTTACATGTTCTTCAGATGCCTGAAAAAGGCTCTTCTCTCAGTCCTGTCAACTTGCTACAACTGGGAGAAAGAGTAAGAGAGTAATAGACATGTTTTAACTAAACTGTGACTATCTCCCTATCTTCAAGGTTCAGCAAAATGCCTGGTTGGCAGCTGGGAGGCAACATCAGAAGGCCTGGAGGCAGATTGGCAAACAACAGCAAAGAGATGGACTCCGATGCAAGATAACCATTACCATGCAAACCACCCTAATTCTTCTGGCTAGTTTAGGATATTGTCTAGATAACTTTTAATCCCTTTTATGTGAATAAATAAAAAAGCTACTCACATCCCGCCCCCAGATGATAGCTGAGACCCACAATGTTTCTGAAGTTAAGTTTCACAGACTCAGTTTTGGAAAAATCCCATTTTGTTTGCCTTGACTTTCCATTTGTTGTATGAAAGCTTTGGTGTAACATTTATTTTATTAAAATTATTAAGAGCCAACATTGCTTACAGAAAGTATATTGGAACTGTAATGTTAGCTCAATTAAAGAAAAAAGCAAAATAATACTTAGCAATAGTATACTACATGATTGGAAAGCTATTAGTAAGCAAACTTGAGCGGTTACAAATGAGAGTTAGTGAGTATTCCCAGGAAGATTCAGTCTCATTAAAAATAGTTGATTTGGACTGCCCAAATCCAGATACAAAGCCTTCTTGGATAACCAGTGAGCTTTGGAAGCAACATTCTCCATGGATATGTACCAAATAAAATGGCTGAATAAACCAAAGGCACTGGACCTACTGAAATACAATCTGATTGGTTTATAATATCTTATTATCAGATCACTTGAGATCACAGTGTAATTTTCTAGGAAAGGCAAGGGAGACAGAACAAACAAAGAGAAGTGGGGGTGGGAGATGCAATATGGGGGGAAATATTTGAAAAAATTGAAGTACAAATATTGTTCATGAGCCATAAAAATTCAAACCTGAGCAAATTGAAACAAATGAAACAATTGGGATATGAAGAGCAAGGCAGAGATGAAGAAATGCCCAGATGCTTCTGTTGTTTCTCCTTTGTATTTCTGGTCTCCACAAGGCACACATCCTCATCATTAGACTGTTTTTATGTATTTGTATTATAAATACATTATGTATTTATAATGTATTTATGGATTTGAATTATTTAAAACATTGGAGTAAAACATCAGCTTTAGATGTTAATTGCTAAAGGTTTTTACCTGGACCAGGATTTGCATGGACTAAGCCAAAGAGCTAGGAATTTGAGGAAGAAAATGATTGATAAATATACTGAAATGTCTGTCTAGTTGGGAACTGATTTGTGTCCTTGCTACTACAGTTGCTGCTACTACAACTGCAGCTAATATCACAGCTACTATTTTGTGCCAACAACAATGTGCTCAGTATAGGATGTAACCATTACACATTATTTGCCCTGAACAATTAAAGGCAGAGGTGGTGGAAGCAGAGAGAAGATAACCCAATGAAAAAATGGTGATGGAGCAAAACGGTTAGTTGACAGGTGGAGGCAATGAGAGTCCCGGCATCATTTCCAGAATGTTAAGGAATGTTTCTCAGAAATTCTTCCTTTCACATATCTTGTATTTGTAGTTAGACATGAATGCAAAAATGTGGCCCTTGCATCACAGCCCCAATCCAAATCCCGCCATCCACTGTAACTGATTTTTGAGGAAAGAAAAGACATCAGATGTTACATCTAGCTGACGCCAATTGCTTCTGTGATCAGTTCTAGAAACAGGGTAAATAAAATGGGAGACAAAGGAACCTTCGCTGAGATCCCCTCTGGATGAGAAAGTCTGTAGATCTAAAATTGTTGGGGACAGGATGGCTGCCGGTGCTTCCTCGGAGGCTGTGAGGAACTGCTACAGTTTATTTTTGTAAGATAACCGAGATAGAATCATAGAATCAAACAGGTCAGTCGTCTATTTCAAGAGCAAGAAATAGAGGCTTTCGCGGCAGCCCGTCATTAGCCCTGGAGGATTGCCAAGGCAATTAAAGACGTGGAGTTGTGGAATTTGAACTAACGTTCCATCCAAGGCCAGAACAAGGAACTGAAGCAGAGGAGTTGCTGCTAAGAAAGTGATAAAGTTGCCGACTATCTGGGAGTTTGGGTGGCATTTGCTGTGGGAACCAGCTGGGTCAGACCACTGCTATAGAGGAAAAATCCCATTTTCTCCCTCAGGTTCAGTAGGTTCAGTAGGTTCAGGTTCTTCCTGTTCATTTAAGCTGCAAGGACAAGTGCAAGTCATTTTAAAGCTTTTAGTAAACGGGTACACAACAGTTATTTTACTTAGGCATTTCATGCCATGCTTTTCTACATAAGTTCCCAGAATAGCTGCCAACACAATAATGATAACAACAACAACAACAACAACAACAACAAATAATAATAATAATAATAATAATAATAATTATTATTATTATTATTATTTAAAATTAACCATAGTTATAACAAAACAACCAGATCAGATAATATCCAAGTTAAAACAGCATGGTTGTGTAACTAATTTGAAGGAAATTAAGCAGAACACTCTCACCCAAGCTCCTCCTTCAATCTGCTTTCTTAAAAGATAGAACAAACTTGCTAATTTCAGCTGGACCAATTCGGTTCAGTTTACTTCAGCAAAATACTGGTGCCAAGTATACAATGGGCTTGGCACCAATACTGGTGCCAAGCCCATTCTCTAAATAGGTAGAGACATCCCTGAGGAACTGCACAAGGCCCTGGCCCCTAGAGGTTTCTGGGTAAACTAGAATAACTAGGTGTCTAATAGACTATCCACTGGATCCCGACTCACCATACACTTATCCAAGTTAGGGACTTCAGAGAAATCCACAACAGATTCAAATGAGTTCAGATTTCTATGAATATGACCAATGGGTTCTGCAGTGGACCAGCTCTTTCCAACTCGCATGGATTCTGTGGACTTGTGGAACATTATTTTTTTACTTTTGGGGGAGATTTGTACAAATGCACACTTGCACAAATGTGCATTAACAATAATGCACGTTTGTGCTAATGCATGTTTGCATACAAGAACAAAATTCTTGCACATAAAATCCAATTCCGTCAATGACCAGACAGCAGAATGAAAGATGCCTGACAATCTGCGAAACACAGACGGAATGGATTGAAATCTGTACATCCTTAATCAAAGTAATCCACCAGTGAATTATACTGAACAGTATAATTACTGAATTATAAAACAGTAGGACTTTCCTTAAATATGCTTGACTGTGCAGGAAAAGGCCTCAGGTGGGCAGGTAAATATATCACGTGGGGTGATTACTCTTGAATCTAGGCAGACAAGAACACATCAAGTATTTGAAGCAAATATTGTATTTATTTAGGAAACACAAAAACAAGGAACATGTCATGTGGTCATTTTATAAACAATAGGAAATAATGTTTCTACCTAATAAACTGACCCAGCTTATTGGACTACCCTTTCCATTAGCTATATTGATCACTAGTCTTTTTCCTTTCTAGGAAAGATAGATGGGTGGAAAAGGAACATGAGAATAAATACAACCAACAATGTTAGCATAGGCCTATATAAAATATAATTTTCCTCTTTCACAATTGGATATAATGAAGAAGAAGAAGGAGGAGGACGAGGACGAGGAGGAGGAGGTTGCAAACTAAACTCTAACCTTTTCATTTTGCCCAGTTCATATTTTCTCAACTTTTTACCTAGAGAGGAAACAAAGCTGGGTTAATTTTGATAAGAACATCTAGGGCAATGTGATACAATTTAGTGAGCAAACAGAACTGGCTAAGCCACAACCCACAACTCTCAGGAGTAGAAAACGCCCAGTGTAACCAACTGAAATGCTATAGCAAGAATATCGATGCACAATATTCAGGCAGAAATGCTATCTTCTCTATGTCCTGTTGCTATACCTGTGCACCAGGCCTTTCCAATATTGTACACAAAAAAGCATTCTTAGTGGTTGCTCCACCCTTTTGGAATTCCCTTCTGTCTGTCTGTCTCTTTCTCTGGAGACTCATCAAGTCCTGACAGCTTGCAGATCTTCCAAAGGGTGTTTCCATTCATGGAATTGTAGTGCTGGTGGTGGACTGGGTTCCAGAAATCATAATCTTCCATTTGTAGCTCTCCTGTGCTTTCCCACTGCTTTATCTGCCTTTTTTTCTTACCAGAAAAAAACCCCATTAAGGAAGAAAAGACAGAATAGCTGCACAATGCCTCCAGTCCTGGTAGCGCAAAGAGCCCTCTGGAAGCACCCAAAGACTATGGGTAGCTTCAAATGTTCATTCATCCAAAGTAGTGATGAAAGGGGAAGCATGAGTGACTCACATGTCATCTGTCACTGCTTCTGTGAAAAAGGTGCATTTTGGATATGCAAAGGTGAATGCACTTCTTGCATGAAGATATACACATTTCCCTCCCATTGCATAAGACCTGTAAACATTCAGATGGACATCTGAGGCCACCATTAGTAACATCTTTCTGTGGAACTTACAGTTGCCAAGGGGGGGGCATTCTGAGTGAGTTTTAATATGCAGTATGTTATAGTTTGATTTTTGTTTAATAATACCTTTTCCTTGTTTTTAAATTATTGTCAAATGTTTGTTTTTATTTTCAGGGTTTTCACAAACCATCAAGATGAAATGGATTAGACATGTTAAAAAAAACAACACACCCTATATATCACAAAGCATCACAAAGACGCAAAGACAAACACTGGAAAGTGTTTGAGAGCCAGTGTGGCATAGTGGTGAGAGTGTTGGACTGGGACTCAGGAGATCCAGGTTCTAGGCCCCCACTTGGCCACGAAGCTCACTGGGTGACTTTGGGCCAGTCACTGATTCTCAGCCTAACCTACCTCACAGGGCTGTTGTGAGGATAATATAGAGAGGAGAAGGAAGAGGATTATGTAAGCCGCTTTGTGTTCCTTGCAGGAAAAAGGTGTGATATAAATATAATAAATAAATAATAAAATGCTAGTATGAAATATTAAATCACAAATAAATGAATCATATATGTGTGTGTGTGTGTGTGTTATTAAATTACATATAAACTAATGGAGCAGCGCATAAATATTCAGCATGAAATATTTTTCTTTACATAATCTTTCTGCAATTCTTCCAGAGCTATGTCTAAAGGAAACATGAATGCCCTTCCCCTCCCAAACAAGGATCATTGACCATTTCCCTGGTGTTATTAAAAATGGAAGCGTGAAATTGACAAGGGTCTTTCACCCCTTCAGAGGGGATATGGGCACCAGCAGGCGGAGAGGGAGCTCTGATAAATCCTATGACCCCTGGGACACTCACACAGGGACCACAGGATTGCAGCTTTAGTGTAATTTTATATAAACTTTATATAGACATTTTATTATCTGGATTGTGCATTGATTGTATGGCTTCGCTGAAGGATGGTCTAAAAATCTTATTTATAAATAAATAAATAAATCTCCAGTGAAAAGTGAATGTACACTGGCTGTTGTGACAGTTCTTTGCTTTTCTTCTAGAAAGTACAGAAATATAGAATGTAAAAAATTGATAAAATATTAATACTACTGATCAAAGATATTGATGACACAGAAAATATCAGAGGGAAGAAAAGGGACTATATGACAAGTCTTTCTGTACTGTAGTACATAAATACAAAAAAAATGGGAGGAAAGAAATGAATTTAAGTACAAACTTAAATAAATTAAGCATGGAAAATATCATGTGTTAGAAAAGGTATTAAAGGGAGATGTGGAGTAGTTTTACACAAAAGAGTACAAAAAGAAAATCAAACATCAGTTATCTTAAATTACTATAGTATGTTAAAAGGAAGATGTAAATCACAAAAACTCTCCTTATATTTCCTGGCTGTACTGTCTGTGGGATTATTCTGTGATGGCTTATTCATGCAAGAGGTTGTCCTTTGATGTGATAGTCAGTGAGTTATGAGCATAGATGTGCAACCTGGCACATGAGCCAGCTTTTAGTGTTTATTCTATTTCTATTTCCTCTAACTACCCAGAATCCACCCGTGGCTCACACCCATCCCAGAGTTACAGGCTTGCTCCTCTTCCTTACTCCATGAACAAATCCCTCTCTGCTCCAGCACTAGAGAGCCTGCACAATCTTAAAAAAAAATTAAAAAATCCAGAAGTGTGTGTGTGTGTGTGTGTGTGTGTGTGTGATAACGAGAGAAAAGAAGTCTATGAGATGTCAGCATAAATGCTGGAATAGGAGGGGTAGCTTTGCTGACATTCTAGGCCCTAGATATTAGGGGAAAGGTCCAAAAGATTTCTTCTTCAACAAAAAGGATTATTTAAAGCAGAGCACAAATCGCAACTTCCATACTTACGTTTTACTAGCAATCCTACTAGCACCGAGAGGAGAACAGACAACACAATAGCAGAAGGAATCAGCACTCGGTAATTCTGGCAGGGGAAGAGACAAACAGAAAAGGGGTTTGAAAGCTGCTATGCTTCAGATTAGGCTTGACAACAGATGATGAGCACATCTGGACCCAGTATACTGGATTGAAGCTCCGGGTGGTGGAGCTAAAGCAGGGGTGGGAAAACTGTGGCTCTCCTCCAGATGTTTTTGGACTGCAGTCCCTGACCAATGCCCACTGACTGGGGCGGATGAGAGTCTAAACACATCTGGAGGGCCACATGTTTCTCTGCCCTTGGGGAAGGGTTGTAGCTCAGCGGTAGAGCACATGCTTTGCATGCAGAAGGTCCCAGGTAAGATTCCCGGCATCTCCAGGTAGGGCAAGAAAAACTCCTGCCTGAAACACTGGAGAGCTAGATGGACCAACGGTCAACAATACTGGGCTAGATGGACCAACGGTCTGACTCAGTAGAAGGCAGCTTCCGATGTTCCAGGCTAAAGGAATGGTGGCTGGAGGTGGCGGGAAATGAATCAGAGCACTTCTCTTGACCTTGAAGCTGAGATCCAACCCACTCCAGCTTCCACCTACATCAGAGTCCCCTTATCCTTGACAGGAAAGCTCAGCGCTAGAGAGAGCAGTACTGAAATACTAACACCTGGTCTTGGACAAGCCTTGAGTGAGGCTCTGTTCCGCCTGAACAGGTGTGCATTTTCCAGGGGATGGGGCAAAATGGTTCATCTCATTTTGTGGATGGTGGCGGAAAGTCTTCTCCCGCACTGTACCCCCTTTTCTTTACCTTTCAAAATTTCTGCCTTTTTGTTGTTGCAAAAGGTCACGTTGTAAAATGTATCAGCCTTCTGCAGAATAACAGTCGGGGTTTTTTTGCACGTATACAATGCCACAAGGGGCAATTTTGAAAGGTAAAGAAAAGAGAGGGGGAGGAACCTGCCACTGCTGTTTCCATCATGGTAAGCCCCTGTGTGCTGCCTTCTTCTTGACCCCAAAGAAGGTGAATCATTTTGCTTGTTCCCCACCCCCACCCCAATCCTTTGCTTCCACTTTGCTTCCAGGGAATGCATATACACACAGAGATGTATGTACTACTGAGGGGGAATGGAGGGAATACTAAACCTTTCCCCTAGGCTAATTTTCCTGCTCCAGATCTCCTGCTTTTCCTTGTGTGTATTTGCAAAGCTTGAATACCAATAGCATATACTATGAAGGAACCAACCTACAACAAAAGCCCCATATGTTACTTGGAGAGAAGATAAAAGTTTCACAACCAGTCAGTCACACAATACCTTTTTTAAAAAATCCAAAATTATTGTGGTGTTGCCTAAGAAAAAAAAGAAAGAATCACAAAGCATGAACACATTTTATTGCTTACCTTTCCTATGAGAGCTGATGCAATAAAATTAGTCTGATAGAAGAGGAGAAAAATGAGGTTTGTTTGTTTTTTGTAATGGTAGCCATCTTGATGATGTCATAACTATAAACCACAAATGAGAGTGGCAGCATGGATATTCTGCAACTACAGAGGATAATGAATCAAATGAAACTGTTTATATACAAGTGATCTTGAGCAGAATAGCCCCGTATGGATTGCCTGGAGCACAGGCCTTTTGGGGCCTCTCTCAGCTGCTGCAGGAAGGGATTTAAAGTTTTTCCGTCTGAGGAGACTGGGAGAGAGTTTGAAGAAGAGTTGTTTGAAGGGATTAGAGATGAAAGAGACACTGAGGGTGAGACTACACATCACATTAATAAGTTAGTGTGCCGCTCCCTCTCTTGTTTTTGTTTAATCAAAAGTAAACATGGGGGTCCCCATATGGATTGGGGCCACCATACGTGAGGTGGGAGGTTTAATCCTTCCCTCCAGAAATCCCCCCCTCGCTGCACAGCAGCAGCAGCAGCAGCAGAAAAAAAAGTCGAAGGGAAAAGAAGGTGGGGAAGCAAATTTCAGCACAGAAGCGGCTGGGGAGAGAAGGATTAAACCTCTCCTTCCCATGTGTGTTGTTCCTGATTCACATAGGGGCCCCCACATGCTTTCTTTTGAGTAAGCAAAAGCCAGAGAGGGAGCTGCACACTATGTAATTATTAGCATAACATGTAGTTTGACCCTGAGGAGACTACAGAATGAAGGCGCATCAAAAGCAGCCATCCAGAGTTACTTATACTTTGTTGTGGAAAAATCGGAAGCCCATTCTAGTTTAGTTTTTGTTGTTTTCGTATTGCTTCTCTATATATTTTTTTTACTTTTTATGTTTGTTTGGTTTTGGTTTGGTTTTCTTTCAAAATAAAAAAATATATATTTAAAAAAAAACAGCCATCCAGAGAAGTCAGTGGAGGAGAGAATAGCAGCTGCCTCCTGCCCTCCCACAGCCAAGGGAGTGATGGAGACTGAGGCCTACAGCTGTATCCCAGCTCAGGACTGTGTAGCCAGAGGCAGGCCTAAGAAACTAATCACTCACCTGTGATTCACATAATTCATGGATTCCATCCCGTCCTATTCTGTTGGTTAAAGACTGACCTTGGCTTAAACTATATACAGTCATGCCTTGGACTGAGAGCATAATTCATTCCGGAAATGTGCTTGTAATCCAAAACACTCTTATATCAAAATGAAATCCCCCCCCAAAAAAAATTTGTACAGAGATTTTTAATTTAAGCTGTACTACAGTACTTGTATTGCAAGACGTCGCTTGTATATCAAGTAAAAAAAAATTAAATAAATATTTAAAAATTTGCTTGTCTTGCAAAACGCTCTCAAACCAAGTTACTTGCAATCCAAGGCATTACTGTACCTGTCTGGGTTTTTCCTCCTCTTGCTTCCTCCTAGCGGTGGAAATAAGGCTGGGCGCGCCACCCGAGCCTTATTTCGCCCCCCCGCCCCGTCCCCACCTCGTTTTTTCAAGCGGCGCACAGCGCCGCTCGGACAAGCCACTTAACTCATTCGCTGCGTTCAGGACCCAGAAATGGGTCCTGCGCAGGCGCAGAATGGTCCCGTTGCGTCATTTCCGGTCCCGGAAGTGACGCGACGGGACCGATCAAGGAGCGCGGGCGGTTCTCCGCCGGAACGAGCGGCTGGGGTGGCTCTCCGTGGAGTGCGCGAGCCACCCAGAAGATAAGGTAAGGCCTCGCCGGGGCGTGAGCGGGGCCATGTTCGGCCTCGTTCTGCCCCGGCGAGGCTCGCTCGTATAACTCTAGTGGTGGGGCCGAGCCTTGAGTCGGCTGGAGGCTCGCTCCGGGCTCGGCCCTCCGCAAGCGGCGGCGGCCCGATCTCGCTCTTCAGAGCGGCACGGAGCGTTCTCCGTGCTGCTCGAGCCGCCGCTGGAGAAACCCCCCGCGCATGGCACCCCGCCGCCGGACCCCCCCGCCCCGCCGCTGCCGCCAGGACCCCCCCCCCACCTACCTGGTCCTGCGCGCCGCCTCCGCCGGAGCCACTGCTCCAGCGCGCTGGACCCCCGCCCGTGCTCTGTTTTGGCGGGAGGAACCAGGGCAACAGGGCTTAAACAGCCCTGTTGCCTTGGTTTCCCCCGCCAAAAACAGAGCGCGGGGGTCCAGCGTGACAGAGCAGGGTCCCGTCGCGTCACTTCCTCCATGCCGGAAGTGACACGACAGGACCCATCGGACAGCCGAGGAAGGCGTAAAGCCCATGCGGGTGGCTGAGAGCCCGTGCGGACACGAGCAGGCCCAGTTCAGGCCTTGCTCCTGTCCGGCAGGCTACTCGGCTACATCCCTAAATTTCTCCACTCATTCCTTGCTGGCCTCCACAGGCAGGCACACTCCAACATCTCCACCCCCAGAAGCGGACTGCGCAGGCACCCAGCCCTTCTTCTAACTGAACAGACAGCTCAGAAGCACAGCACGCGTGCGCCCGAATCTTTGCGCACCTGGTGAAGAGCCATGCCCTGAGACAGAGCGGGGTGTGATTAGCTAGTGCCCCCTCCTCCTTCCTGCCAAATTTAAGGCACTTTGAAATAAATAAGTTGGTTTTGTGTTGCAGTTTGGGCATTTGGGCTCAAAAAGGTTCGCCATCACTGGTATATGAGGTAGCATTCCGAGGGATGCACCATCTCCAGAAGTACACCTTTGCCACAATTAACTAGTTAATCTCTGTGGTTCCAGAGGACGCTGTGCTGTAATAGGTAGGCTTGTTGCAATACAGTTCTCCCATTTACCCAATATACTAAATCAGTGTTCTTCACTGCAAGTCCTGAGGGCCACAGGCAGCTCCTATTCACCTCAAGTAGGCTCTGTCTGTCTGTCTGTCTGTCAGTCATTCACTCTCTCTAGCCGGGTTTGCCACGGTGGCTTCTTTTCCCCACCCCTGTGTGTGCTGGGTGCACGCTGCGCGATTTGCCTAATTACCCTCGCATGACGCAGCTTGCCATGTTGTCCAGACCCAGCGAGGTGCACGGCAGGGGGTGGCTTCAAAACCACCCCAGCCATGGGTTCTGGGGTGGTTTCGAAGCCACCCCCACCACGCACCTTGCAGGGATCGGATGACACAGCAAGCTGCATGCCGCAAGGGTAATTAGGCAAATCGCGTGGTGTGCGCCTGACATGCATGGGGCGGCGCGGGGAAAAGAAGCCACTGTGGCTTCATAGTGATTGTGCAAACCCGCTCACCCCTCTCTCTTTGCAATAGCTGTGTGCTCTCAGCAGCGGCTCTCTAGCTTTGCCTTGTTGTTTGATTTGTGAAAACAAAGGAGGATCACGGTAATAACTATAGTTACAAAAAAGCCTAGGCCTCCGTGATCAAAATAAATCCAATAGTTCTTTAAACTTTACAAATTTCTATTCATTACAAATGAACATTAAATACAATGAATATAATTCAATTATTTCAATTTTTTCTCAAAACAATTATTTCAATTTTTTCAAAAAGTCCTGGCTGTCCAGAATAAAGTCCTTCCTATAACCAGCGTTGTTTTTTCTTATTTCTTTTTTCTTCTTACCAAATGGTAAACAGACCACCAGGTTATATGTAATTGTTGTCACTTTGAGGTTATAGTCCTACAGGAAACCGGTTTGTATTCCCGTTTCGTTGTCTTCCTCAGGGATACTTCCTCATTATTACTTTGCTTATTTGTGTTATGATAAATTTCTTTATGTTTAGAAATAAGCATTTTTGCTTATTTGTGTTATGATAAATTTCTTTATGTTTAGAACAAAATATGAAACTGTAAGCAGTCCAGGACATTGGAGAAATTATTTTTTGTTTAAAGTAATAATGAGGAAGTATCCCTGAGGAAGACAACGAAACGGGAATACAAACCGGTTTCCTATAGGACTATAACCTCAAAGTGACAACAATTACATATAACCTGGTGGTCTGTTTACCATTTGGTAAGAAGAAAAAAGAAATAAGAAAAAACAACGCTGGTTATAGGAAGGACTTTATTCTGGACAGCCAGGACTTTTTGAAAAAATTGAAATAATTGTTTTGAGAAAAAATTGAAATAATTGAATTATATTCATTGTATTTAATGTTCATTTGTAATGAATAGAAATTTGTAAAGTTTAAAGAACTATTGTTGTTTGATTTAGCAAGGGGCCAGCTACTGGAGGAGGAAAAGTGGGGGTGGGGGGTCAGGACACCTGCTGCTTGTCAGCTGTAAGGTGGCTGGGGAGAAGAATGCAGGAACAATCATCCAATTAGCTTGGGCGGTGTGTGTGTGTGGGGGGGGAAGGAGTCCAAGTGACAAAGAGGGTGATTGGCTAGCTGTTGCGGTGCACTGCACAGGTGCTGGAAGTGGAAGGGAAATTGAATGCATGGGGGGGGGGGAGAGAAAGAGCGCATGTGCAATGTGGACCTGCCCTGGGAGATTTTGCTGCACTGAGTAGAGCAGAGCACTCCCTCATCAATAAGAAAATGATCCAGCTCAATCCAAGAAACAAGAGAGCCTGTTGGGAGTTTTCCAGACTGAAAACTCCAGCCTGGGAGTTTTCCAGACTGATGAGGCCTTGGCTTGGACTGCATGTATGGAGATGGGGAGGAGAAGCCCCCAAAGCCCTCCATCCAAGTCCAGTGCACAGCATTCCCGTTCGACCAGGAGAGAAGAGGAGGGTCCCCTTGCAGCTCGGGAAAGGCCCCCAAGTGGCCTCCATGGTGGTTCCTGGAGCTAAAGTGACTCCTGCTTGAAAAATAGTGAAGATTGCTGCTGTAAATGGAGGCAATCCAATTGATGGCAGTGGTGCATTCAGGCCAGGAGATTAGGGCAGACATCCAGACCCCACTAGGCAGAATGAGCAGGCGGGCCCCCAGACTCAACAGAGCTGGCTCACCACATTTTGAAGTCAGTGAAGTAATACACCACATGTGCATTATTATGCAAAGGGGGGGGGGAGGGAGGATAAGACCATTACGTTCAAAGTCTAAAATAACTACAAAAAAGCCAATTGTAAATGATTCATATCTTACTTGATATGGTGTAGCCATTTTTAGTCCACTTTTCCTGAGACTAGTTGGTAAATAATATTGGCTGATAAAGGTGCACTTACTGGAAAAGCAATGAATATTGACACAGAAGATAGGGTCATTGTTTGAATATTAGTGGTTGGTGTAGAAGCAGAATTAGTTAAGAAAAGAGAAGTAACTATGGTTGTTAGAAGAGCTGTCATACTTGTGGTGATCCTATGAAACACAGTAGTCATATATCTGGATGAAGCTGTTGCTGTAACAAAACAACAGAAAAAAGTATATATCAGAACCATATCTATTGAACTGGGGGGAAACTCAGACGAAACAATAAATTTTCTAATAGATAAGCCAGAAGGAACATGTTTAGGGTGCAATCCTATGCATGTTTAGACAGAAAAAAAAGTCCTTAACCCCACAGCATTCCCAGGGCTGGGGAATGCTGGGAGTTGTAGGACTTTCTTCTGTCTAAACATGCATAGGATCGTGCCCTTAGAAACTAGCTCAGAAACCCAAAGCCTCAACTCACCACCCAGAAAACTTTGGTTATTGGATACTCTAAAAATGTAATAAATAAATAGAATGTTGCTCTAGGCTAGGAGGATTAAATCAAACAATATGGTGCTGAATTGATATACAGCACATTCACTCCAACTTATTACTTCCTCATACTACGTTATTGCCAGGTGTAAATCTTATCTACTGTAGTATAATTTAATGCTGTGCCAAATTTACATAAGGTTGAATTGTCAGCACAAAAGTTGCTGGTTCAAAGGAGTTGAAAATATTAAATCCCCTGCCTGCCATACTTCTGTGCACTGTTCATGTCTGTTTGCAGCGATTGTTCCTCATCTGCCCCAGCTTGGGCACTAAACAGAAGTCATTTCTCAACATTAAAATAAAGTCAAATGCATTAAAAAGCAACACCTCTTAATGTCTACAACGATCTCTACTGTCAGATAAATGAAGTGTGGGTCATGATTAGAAGTTTTATTTAATTTTGGCACTATATGGTAATGGCAATTCTGCAAGTTAAATATATAACCATCTGTGAAAATCAGCATAGGGGGACAATATTATGGTTTCCATGCTGAACGAGAGAAACTAGGTGAAAATATTAGTGGTAATCAATTAGCAAACGAAGCATATCTTCTGTTTCCTATTCTCACTCACCTATGGATGTATTTTATAGGGGAGGTGCTGAAATTCACAAATGAGTTGCTATGTCACAAAGCCATTCATTAAAGGTCTGCTCCTGCTCCCACTGGGTTGGATCCAGATTTAAGCTGGATCAACTGTGCTGGTCGTGGAAGTGACTTCCCTACCCCCTCCTTCCCACAGCAGCCCCCTGAAAATGTCACACAGAGAGTCAGGAGGCCCTGCTGACTGGGGTGAGCTGTGGTGTGGTGAAGAAGGGGGAATCCCCAAAAATCAAGTGGAGGGAACTTCCACAACTGGAGCCCTTCCTCTCACAGCAGGCAGATCCTGAATCCAACCCCATGTTTAGATCATTGCCACAAAGGAGAAACACAGATGTTTAGTTGTAATTCGGAAACATTTCAAGCATGCCCCCACATGTTGGCAGTAAAGAAAGAAAATGTGGAAGTTTACAAAGAATGGCAAACCAGAATAATGATTCCCAAGGTTATCAACCTATATCATATGTAAAGGAAGAGATTGTTTCTGGTTAGGCATTGTACCTGTAGTGGGAGCAGCAGTCCGTGTGGAAAAAGAACTGCAGCCATATTTGGTTGACTCATCCTGAACAGTAGCTGGTGATGGTTTCATGTTGACTAATGAAGGAGTAGTTGTAAGAAATCCAATGGATGTTGCCGCAGAAGATGGGGCTATTGTTGGAACATTGGTAGCGGGGGAGGTTGTTGGTGAAGCAAGATTAGTTGTTGACAGAAAAGGAGATGTTATTGGGTGAGTAACTGTGGTTGTTGAGGGAGCAATGGTGATTGTTGTGGTAATCATATGAGAAGTGGTCATTATAGTGGTGGTGGAGGCTGTGGTTGTTGCTGTAACAAAAGAACAAAATATATATGAGAATATCCATGGAATTGGAACAAAGCATAACTAAACCACAACAATACCAACTATCCAACAAATTGAAGGGGAAACTATTTACAAACAGGCTTAGATCCAGGTTCCTTGCTGCCCACTGGAGCATTGCCTAAGTGGAGTGCCACTCAGAATGCTCCTTTCAGTGGAAGAGGGGGGGAGGCTCCCTTTGCAGACTCCAACACCACATCCCCTATTGTTAGAGGGTCTCACTCCCCTCTGGAGTAGATTTGGGGGGCGGGAACGACTGGGACTGCAGGGGGAGGAGGGAATCAGTGAAGATCACTTCCTCTCCTGTTCCATCAGTGGAAATGCTCCACTGGATCAGAAGCTTTCTGTGGATGGAAAGAGCCTGTCCATACACAAAAGGACAACTATGGATCCAACCCTGAATCTCTAGGATGGATCAATCAAAAATATGAAATGATCCAAAGAGGAGCTTATTAATGCAGCTTTTGAGCTTTTCTACATGAGGCATTTATTGTGCGCTCATCATTCCCTACTCATAGTTCTTTAGAGAACAATATGACCCTCCAGTTTCACTTCTGTTTGTAAACAGCACTTTCAGCAAGTTTTTTTACAGCAAGGAAACTGGGGTAGTATTTCTGAAAGCGAAAGAAAACATGTGTTTCCACTTGTGTATTTGTGCTTTTCTGCTATGGCATAGTGCAGTGATGGCGAACCTATGGCACGGGTGCCACAGCTGGCACGCAGGGACCTCTCTGTGGGCACTCGAGCCATTGGTCACCAGATTGCGAAAAGACTGGCCCCTTCTGCAAAACACTAATGATCTTGTTCTTTCTCACAGTGTGGAACAGAATGATTTTATTCTAGAATTCCTGTTACAGAATTCTTTTCTACATTGTTATCACATTTAAAAGATTTTGAAGAATGATGCACAGAGCATGGCTTGGATGTAAAGCCCTAACAGTTGACCTGAGTGCTGCATGTGTTGCTCTCAAACTAACGGAGTATGAGCCAAGGTTTGACAAATTATCAGCATACATGCAATAGCAAAAATCACATTAATTGTGCAAAAGCATGCCCAATGCAAACTTTGACCTAATGCAGTGTTTGCAGTCCAAGACATAAAGTGTTTAAAATGTGTTAAGCATGTTTAGTTTTCTTGTTTATCTTGCTCATCCTAGTACAGGTTGACTTTTACTTTTACTAATCCGACACCTGTAGAAGCAGGGAAAGGACCCGGGGTAAAGCTTGCCCCATACAATTTCAGTCTGGCATATAATCATATTACAAGTTGAGAATCCCTTATCCAAAAAGACATGTGCCTAATTATTTAAAAAGTTTGTATAAATTCCCTTCAGGCTATGTGTACAATGTAGTACTATAATAATTTTTTGAGTTGATTTTTTCCCCCAACAAAAAACTGTTTGTATCATTGAAAGCTCTGTTATTGTGTTTTTCTTTAAAGACAAAAGATGTTAATTAGTTCGGACAACTGTATGAGTTGTTTTTCTGAAACTAAAACCTCGGTATTCAGGTTTAATTGCAGTGTTGGCACTTTGAAATAAATAAGTTGGTTTTGTGTTGCAGTTTGGGCACTCGGGCTCAAAAAGGTTCGTCATCACTGGCATAGTGCCACCTAGAGGTTATGTAGGGAAAAGCAGGAAAGGAAATGCTCCTCGAGTAGTGCTCAGATCACAATTCTATGACAAAACCAAAAGTAGATGCAGCAGATTAACAGCCTTGTGTAGAAAAGCCCATTATTACTTCCATTTATTCCATTATTACTAGGTGCAAATCTGATTTGCTGTAGGGTTTCATTTGTCAAAATGTTTGTTAGCCATGAACAACCCACAGTTCACAACCCAACAACAAACCATGGGTTCTCTTCATGGGTTGTTTGTGGTTAACAAACAATAGTTTATTTGTGCAGCTGGGTTCACACAATACAACAACCCATGATTCAACAACAAACCATGGTTCAATTACAATCCACACTCAACCCATTACTCAGTCTTATCATGTTATGTGAACTAGGGTTGTATAATCGAGCCTCGCCGGGGCAGAACGAGGCTGAAATTGGCCCCGCTCACGCCCGGTGAGGCCTTACCTTTTCTTCGGGGCGGCCCGTCACATCACGTCACTTCCGGGACCGGAAATGACGCGACGGAACCCTGCGCAGGCGTGCTGGACCCCTGTGGCACGTTCTGTGCCTACGCAGGGTCCTGTTGCGTCTCGGAAGCGACGAACGGGCCGGAGCAGCCCGATCGAGCGGCGCGGCGCGCTGCTCAGAAGATAGAGTTGGGTCGGCACCAACCCCGAAAATCGACTCGGAGGCGCCGACCCAGCTTGGATCCACCACTAGTGTGAACCCAATCTATGGTTTAGCATTATGTGAGAACTAGGCCTAAGTCAACTTCAGCTGAGCAAGTGGATCCACAGTTAATTGGTAGTCAAGGCTGGCCCAAAACATTTTGCTCCCTGAGGCAGAAGAGCAAATGGCTCCCCCACCCTCCCCAAGTCAAGGGGCATAGCACCCAAAGCCAGCCAAGTTATTTTGGCATATAAGACAGGAAATCCCACAAGCACCACTTCCTATTCCTGGCAGAAAAAACACGCCAACAATGACAAATTAAATAACTAACAATTTGCTGCCTTTTCATGAAAACCTCTACTGCCTGAAGCAGCTGCCTCACTCCGCTTAGTTGTAGGGCTGGCCCTGCTGGTAGTGCAAGAAAGCCTTACAGCTATGTTTCAGAATCCCCACAGGACAGGCAGAATGGACATGTCGGCACAATTCCCACTCACCTCTATCAACCTGTAGATTCAAGGTCTTTTTTAAGTCATTGAACCAGCCCGGGACTTCAATACGACAGCAGTATATTCCTGTATCTCCTTCATTCAGATCTGCAATCGTCAGGGACACATCTCCCCATGTCACATATCCCTTTAGATTGTACCTATATGACTTTGGTGATACCACCCGCCTTCCATCCGTGTGGAGAATTTCATTACTGCATTTAGAATTTGGGCAACTGCCTCGGCCCCAGCACATGGGAGTAAGGTCACTACTCCGTCGGACACTGTAGGTGCATGGCAGCGTGACAGCCTGGCCCAGCACTCCCCTTACTACTGTCTGAGATACGGTGCCCACTGAAAAGAAAAGGACAGAGAAAATAGTCAAGAATAGTTTACTTCACCATATGTAATCTTGCTTTTCTGAAATGAAGGAATCAACTTTCTTGAAAGTATTCCTTTCTTCTTCTTTTTAAAATGCAGGTTGACACAACAGTTTTTATTTTCTCTAACATATCAGGAATGTAGAAGCAGTTGTAAAAGCATGGAATGTTGGTTGGGGGCGAGGGAAGCAGAGAAATGTTAGTTGTGTGCTTCACAACTGAAGTATTACACATGGTCATCTAACGCCCACTCTCCCCCCCCCCAGACTGTTAAAATTACCTAGCTGCACCTCTGCATATCAGCAGTCTAGAAACAAATCCAAATGAAAACTACAATAAAAACCCAACTGGAGCAGACTTGTAATGTTTGAAAATGTCATCTGACTTTTACGATTGGATTGGATTGGCAGGGAAGAAGGGGCCAGAATATTTAGCCAGACAGTGGGTTGGATACAGCAAAAGGCTCCTGCGGATGGAAGGGCCTCCTTTCCTTAATGGGAGGCTATTGATCCACAGTGTTTTTCCGCTGGCTGAACAGGGGACAAGGCCATCTTTATAGATACCGTCCTTCTCCTGCAGTCCACAGAACATGCTCCAGAGAGTTGATGGACACATCAAAACACTGGGGGAGGTGGGGCTGGAAAGGGAATGGTGAATTGGTGAAAATTGCCCCCTCTCCTCCAATGGGTGTGTTCTGAGCAAAACTCCACTTGGGGATGCCCTCACTGGCAGAATAAAAACTCTGGTTCTAACCTAGTTGTTGTTGTTAATTTAGTTTATCTCCTGCCTTTCGCCCATAAAATGCTGGGCAAGGCAGCTAACAATAAAATACAGATTAAAAACAAGATGTTAGTTAAAACATTAAACATTAAAACAAGATGTTAGTTAAAACATAACATAAAAACAAAAAATTAAAGAACGCAATTAAAAACACACAATAAAAGAAATAAACAGCACCCAGCCAATTAAAACCAGCTTCAACAACAGACCAACTTACCTGCCCAAGGTATAAAAATGCCTTCCTGCAGGCAAGAGAGGGGCCAGCAAACATGCCTCTGATGGCAGTGGCATGGAGGGAGGGGCCTCCCCTGAAGATCTTAAAACCCAGGCAAGCTCATATGGGAGAAGGCGGTCAATGTCTAACTAGCCATTGCCTGAGTCCCGTTAATCGTACCATCCACCCCAATCCTATCAACCTATCAGCAGTCACTTCTGGGACCCGTCATGCCCATTCTGCTGGGCTCTTCCTGCCTTTTCCCCTTAGCTTTTCCAGTCCTTCTGAATCATCTTCAGCAACCTGGTCCAGGTGAGCTATCTATGTCCAGACATGCCCACTAACATATCAGTTTACACTGGAAGTGTGACTTGTACTACTGCAACCAAAGCATCCTGTGTGCTTAGGGAGGAGGTCAGGGCTCCCTTTGTAATGCTTGAAACATAGAGACTCTTTCATACTTGCCCTTCTGCTCAAGGCACTCTAATAAAAGAAAGTTGTATGGGCTGGCACAGGTTCCCTGATTAACTTCATTCATTGCCTTCGGTAGGGTCAAGGAAGCAGAGGATTCATAACACTGCCCTGTTCCATTCTTTTATAACCTCCCTCCCCTGGAGTTTGACCATTTATAATCCATACTTTTCTTGTCCTCTGCGTGGAGTAACTTCTACGATTATGCTGAGTAGAGGACATGGGGGTCAGTGCACGCCTGAGGTAGCTCAAATGACACCATGCACCTCCGTTCCTGTGCCTGGTTGTTGAAGCGGCAAAATGATCCTGTGATTTTTAATGCCTATCTAGCTCTGCTATCCCAAAGAGGGCCACAGCCACAGGCATCAAATGCTTTAGCCGTGATACTGCTGCGCAGCTCTTCTTTGGAGCTCGGTGAATGTCTTTTCCTCTTGGCAAGATTCCCAGGTAAGATGCGGAGCCGGAGACACCTCCCTTGAAATGTTCATGCAACACTAGGAGAACACACTGTTTTGTTGCAGGATATGTAATTTGGGATCATATTCCAACTCTTTGGCCATTGGCCCCTGGAGTTTTCAAATTCCAATAATACCCTCATTACTATACAGGCAAAATAATTACTTGGAGGGGGGCAAAATAGCAGGTAATGGAATGGAAAACAAGGGCATTGGCCCATCATCACAAAGCCATCATTGACAGACAAGTTTTTCCTTCATGGGATGTTGGATAAGAAATGAGTAACCTGTGTGTGCCATTGTGGAAAAACATCCAATGCACTGCTAAGAATGCTGTTCCCTTTGTTATGGCTATGTTGCAAAGCCATTCATTAAATATCTGCTCCTGCTCCCACTGAAATCAATGTGAATGGCAGAAATTCTATTGAATACAAGAAGAGCTTCCACACTTATATAATTAGCCTGAAAGGTAAGATATCCAAAAGAAATCAGCACACTTTGGCTAAAACAAATCTGGGAAGTACATAGCGACACTAAATGATAGCAGTAGCATCTAATCATTTTTAAAATACTTAGGAAATCCAATTCTGCATTTTAAAAGGCACCAAAAAAAGTCGCAAATTTCCAAAGAAGCCTTTGTTTTCCCAATAGGGTGTGCCAACACAGCAAACAATGTTGAAAACTGAAAATATTGAACTGGGGTTAATGAGAGCAAGAAGGGTGACAAAGGTCATTCTTCACATGAACTGTTACGATGGATGCTTTTTATGATATTATAATTCCTCTTTTAAAGGAGACAGACACAGGCCTGAAGCATTTGCTAAGCCTTATGGGGCAGTGGATAAAGAGGAACTGGAGTAACCTCTTGTTACTGTAGGAGGAAATGCACGGAGTTGTGAAATGTGAATGGCTGGTTATGGTGAAGATAAAAAACTGTCAATTAACAGTTTAAGAAGGAATCTCGGGTTTGAAGAGATTAAGCCAAATCTGCAGGAAGGGGAGGACCAGAAAATATGCAAGGAATTGAGGAATGGTAGGAATATGTCACATAGAAAACAGACAGGATGAGTACATATTAGGATAGCTTTAGGAATGTGGAATTGAGGGGGAAATGTCTGGCTAAAATGTGGAAACTTCAAAATAGGGACAATGATACTAATCCTGACCAAAGAAATATGCAGAAGATAAAAAGTCAAGGATGAAAAATATCTAAGAAAGCAGCACCGCTTTTTGAAATTTTTATTAAGTACATTTCTTAGATATTTTTCATCCTTGACTTTTTATCTTCTGATTAAACTGGGGAAACATAATAGAACAATAGAGGGATTAGTTTAGGGCACAGTAGTTTGTGACACATAGGAAGTTTTACTCCCTCATGGAGGCAGCCAGCAGCCCCTTCTTCCTCCATAAGAGAAACAGGGAAATCAAGAGTATAAGAATGCTTGCTGCCAATATGGGAGCTCTAGCTTTCTCTTGAAGCTCACCCTCACCAGCAACAGGACACCACACCAAAGAGCAGCCTCACAGCGATGTAGATGGGTATGGCTTATAGGTTTTGCTTTCTTTCCTTCTTGTCAGGATGGGGCTCAGGGTTCTTCACACACACACACATGCTCTACTGCTTTCCATAGGCACAGGGTCTTTCCTCTCTTTTAGATGTAGAAAGTGTGAATGTGAATGAGTTTATAGTTGCCGCCTTGCTACTTACCGTAACTGTAACTTAAACATAAGAGAATTGTTAGCAAGGAATCTGTATCTGTTCCGTCTTCCATGTAATAAAAGTATTCTTTGTATTTCTAAGTGTGCTAGTGTGTTTTAGTATAAGAATAAGAAAGTATACCTACACTCTAGGCAACGCACGTTAGACTCTAGGAAAAGATCTTGCTCCTCTCAGGGGAATGTGGGGTTGGAACACATAAGTGCACATGAGTATCAGTCCAGACATAACCCAATTGTAACAGAACCATCTAAAAAAGAACTCTGAGATAAGTATGCTTATATTTGGGTTGGGCAGGGTGGGGGTGGGGAGAGTCCTGAATCTAAATATTCAATAGGTTTAGATTGCCTCAGATTTCCTTGTGAGTTACTCTATGGTCTAGAATTATTATTATTTTCCTTCGAACTAGAACTTCGAGCTACCGTGGTGATTTCCTGTAGGACAGTAGCACTAAGGGAGACAAACCATACTGCAGGGTTTGCATGTAACAATAACCCATGATTCAACAACAACCCACAGTTCATACTTCAGGCTGTCGTTACGTGCAGACAACTTATTATGCAGCTATTCTGCCTTTCCCTCCTTAATGGATTTTTTGTGGTAAGAAAGAAAAAAGATGGAAGGAGCTGTGGGAAACCACGGTAAGGTTACAAATCAAAGATGACAGCATCTGGACTCCCTTAAAATTCAATGACTGAGGCAGGGCGATTTAACAATAATAGTCTTGTCTGGAAGTACCTGAGTTGATAGCAACAGTTGATAGCAACAATTTAAAATATGGGTAAAATCCACATCTCTATGGAGTCAAGGGAAACATTCTCATAACAGATCTGGATTGTACTCTTAAGACTCCATTGGAAACATTCTTAAAATGATCTGGCCACTAAAACACAGAATTCCAAAAATTTACTCTTCACCAACATATAATTTTTAAAATTCTTTTTATTATTATATTATTGGTTTTCATTCCTCTTTTGTAGGTGCTCAAATGTATAGGATTTTGCCTTTGCCCCCACAAAAAATAGGAGACAATAGCACCTATTTTGTTAAATGATAATGAACCCTATATTTCCTGATATGATCGTATATCAGAGGACAATAAGAAATAGTCACTCACCTATAGAAATATGAATCATGATCCACTGAAGAAATGGTATGTGAAACATGTTTATAGTTTGTAGACTCCAGCAGTATCCCATATCTGATTACTCATCACGTCTTATTCAGTTTGCAAGTGTGGAGTGAGCCTTGCCTTTTGTAATTTCTCTATTTTGAGTTCAACCACCCTAGTGTCTGTGCTTCTAAAGGCCACACAGATGTGATGCAGGAGATCTAGGGTCAAATCTCCTTAAAAAAAACAACAAAAAAAACTTAAACACATTTGCAGGGAGTCTTAATTTTTATTGTTGCGGGGGCATGGTGTGTGTATGCGTGAACCCTTTATTTTGTTCTGTTTTCATATCTTCCCCACCACTCCCAGCTGTTATTCATCCTGCTAGAGAAACAGGTATGTTTAGAAGAAACTTGAAAGGGGGAGTTAAGAGGGTTAAATCCCTTCAAAATGCATGGAAGTTACTCAAAACCACAATAATAAAAGCTCAGCTAGTATGTATAGCACAGCTTAGGAAAGGTAGCTCCAAGTCCAAGAGGTCACGTAGGGACGTGCGAACTCACCTGGACCCAACTCTCCGGGCGCTCACCAAGCACCCCCACTGCGCAATCCGTTCTGCAGCGCTTGGCGAGGCATGAGGCGAACTTCCGGGTCCCCGTCGCATCAGTTCCAGGTCCCCGCCACGTCACTTCCCAAGTACCTTTCCCTGGCTCCTCTCCAGGGAGTTGTGCCGAGCCAAGGAAAGGTAAGTTCCGTGGAGATCGGAGGGCGAGTGGGGTGAGTTCACCCCGCTTCCACACACCCCATCGAATTCCATGCACATCCCTACACCAGCATGGTTAATAAGCAGTGTCAAGGAAGCTGTTACAGGTAAGAAGGCTTCCTTCAGAAAATGGAAGTCTTGCCCAAATGAGGAGAACAAAAGGGAGCACAAACTTGCACAAACAAGAGGCAAACAGAGAATAAGAGATGCAAAAAAGCATTTTGAGGAGCATATCGCTAACAACATCAAGGCCAACAATAAAAATTCTTTAAATATATCAGAAGCAGTTTGTCTGGACTGGGCTTGGAAGGCATGGATTTAAAGTGATTCCGGTCCTTCCTGGAGGAGCAGTCTCAAAAGGTGGTGCCTGGGGGGACTTTTGTTCCACCCCATGGCTATTAGCTGCAAGGTTCCATTCTGTCCCCCATGTTTTTTTAACATCTACATGAAACTGCTGGGAGAAGTCATCAGGAGGTTTGGGCTGAAGTGTCATCAGTATGCAAATGACACTCAGCTCTACCTTTCATTTCCATCTACACATCCCATGGCAGTGGTCAAACTCATGAAAACAGTCTGGAGGCTGTTTTGGGATGGAAGAGGGTAAACAAGCTGAAACTTAATCCAGACAAGTTGGAAATACTGTGGGTTGGGAAACCAACTATTCTGGATGGAGGTTTACAACTGGTCTTAGATGGGGTTGCCCCTGCCGATTCTTTTACACCCCACTAATTCTGTTGCAGAAGCATAGCATCCCCCACTGCTTGCGGAACGGCGATTTAGCACTTCTGGGACAACCCGAAATGAGTGTAAATGCTCATTTCTGGAAGGAGGCAGGTCAGCGGAGCTCACATAAGGGAGCTCCGCCAGCCTGCCTTATTCCAGAAACTAGTGTTTCCACTAATTTCAGGGCTTCCCCCAGGAAGTACTAAATATCCCTTGCATAAGCAGTGGGTCCTGTTTGCACAGTGGAATTAGCGGGACCCACAGCTTGCAGAAGGGAATTGGCAGGGCAGAAAGGAACAAGCAGGGGTGTAAGCACCCCGTTGGATTCTGCCTCAAGTGTGTGGTCTGGGAGTTCTCCTGAACTCTGCGCTAACTAGGGAAGCCCAGTGGCTGCGGTGTCCAGGAGTCATCGTCATCATCATCATCATCATCATCATCATCAGGCGATTACTTGTGACCGAGTAAGATTGTCTTCCAGGATAAAAGGAGGAAATTCTAAAGAAGATTGTGTAGACTCTAGCGATGGGTCTGTAAGTGACTGTGGAGGCCAATTCTAGATCCACACAGCTTCCCACAGCTGAGGCCCTATCTGGAGAGGACAGACCTTGCCTCACTTATCCATGCACTAGTGACGTCCAGGCTGGACTACTATAGTGCACTGTAGTATGTCGGGCTTCCTTTGAAAATGTTCTGGAAACTCTTCAGCTGGCGTAGAATGCAGCTGCCCGAGTGTTGGTGGGGACAAGGTGATTAGATCATATAACACCTCTACAAGTGCGCCAGTTTCCAAGCCCAATTTAAAGTGCTGCTTTTGACCTTTAAAGTGTTAAACAATTTGTGCCTACCAGCCCTACCATTACCCAGACTGATGCGTCTGCATCAGGCAGCAGAGCGGAAGGAGTGGCAAATTGTGCTGCTCCCATGCATTCCTGCCACCTCCAGCGGGTGCTCTGGAGAGCCCCACCAGCTGCTCTCCGCCATGGCATTGCTGCAGCAAGAGAGCAGCTGGCAGGACTCCCCGGAGCAGCCTCCTGCCTTCCTGTCACACGCCCCCCCACTTCCTCTTACTGCAGCCACGGCTCTGGCAAGAGCTCAGCTGGGCCAGCCCTCGTGAAAGCCCCACAGCTGAACAGTGGGTATGACATTTGTAATACGTTGCTGCAAAGGAAAGAGTGACCCACATTAAACACAAATGCTTGGAGAAGTTTTAGAACGCATGGCAGGGCTTCCTGGAATGTTTTGGAAACTAAAGATTTTGACGCACATCATTCAGAGTTCTCACGTGTTTGAGATTTTGCCTCCTTCTTTCCCTACTAGCATCTCAGGCAATAAAATGCTATACACCTCTTGCAGTGGGTAGGCTGGAAGGTTAGAGGGAGGGGAAAGAATGGCCTCCAGTTCTAATGTACCACATTGTTCAATATGTGTAATGTTTTTGTGAACTGCTGTGAGGGGGAGAGGGAGGGGCGGTGATGCAGTTGTGATTTCTCACATATTCTTCCTGTTGCCCAACTGATATGTTTGCAATGTAGCTCTTGTTCCAAATTAAACTGTTAATAACAAAGATACAAAAGAAAGGAAAGCCGCAAACGGAGATTGCTGATTTTATTTTGGTGTCCCGGTTCATTTCTGTGGTGGAGGGGGTGCCTAGAATCAGGAAGGTTCATAATAGTAAAATCTGAAGATTCCTGTTCTCCAGGAAATGGAAAGTTTGCAGAATGTAAACCTCAACCTGATAAGCCAAAGAAGTACTTTGAGTGCCATCTAGTGAGCTACAGGCAAAGTTAGAGCATTGTTTTTCCCTCTCCGTCTGATAAAAGTTTAGAGCAGACTGCAAGCTTGTTGGATCTACTTTAAAAAACACACAACAAAAACTAGAACTCAAGATCCATCAACCAGAGCTGGGTGCAAAAGACATAAGTTCCTAACTGCCACCCTTTTCCAGGGAGTTTCCTCTACTTCCTTTTTCCTCACCTCAGCATTCTCCGCTTCCGCTGCCTCAGCTTCCTGTTGCTCTTCTGGCTCCTGTACTTCACTTTGCTGTTGTAGTTCCACTGTTCAGTCAGTCTAGGAACTCTTTGCCTTCTCTTATTCCCTTGAGGGTCAACACTTGCCACTCCAGTCATCTGTGGCTCATGCTGGCTCAGCTTGTCTGAGTGTGGAAAGCTGAGCAGGGTCAGGCCTGGTTATTACTTGGATGGGAGACCCCACCTCTAGTTTCCTACATTGAGCAGGGGGTTGGACTCAATGGCTTTGTAGGCCCCTTCCAACTCTATGATCTATGAATCTCACTTTTTCTTCCAATAGTGCAACCAGCTTGCACTTGTTGCATGTGTCAGCCATGCTGATCTCAGGCAAGAAAACAATCATTCATTGCACACACCTTGCAGGTCACCACCACTAGAGAATATTTTCTGTCCATAGTCTCTATTCCCTTTTTGTTTCTGATAGTATTGGAATGGCCTGTGCTTTGTCCTGTCTTCCTTGAAGGTTAACAACAGAGGCCCACTCTTTGCTTTTGTCTCTTCTTCCACTACAACTCCACTGCCAAACTCCTGTTAGCTCTCCCAGTTCACGTGCTCTGATTGCTCACTATCTGGAAGCTTGCTTGGTTGTAAAGCCCATAGACCAGCTGGGGCAGCTTCCTCTGCTCTGCTCAGTTAGGAGTCAGGAAACAGAATGAAACTCCCAGCCCACACAGCTGCTGAGAGAGTAATCAAGCAGCTACGCCCCTCAGTCCCAGCTCTCAGGAGCACATGGTGAGCGCATGGCAACTTGGAATAGGCAGTCCCTGGGTTTACTCCAGGCCACTTACCTCTTTGCCTTTGTCTCCTCTTCCACTACGCTCCTCTTCCACTTTGTGACTGGACAATTCCTTTTATGTGCATGTTCAAGGAATTGGCAGTGGTCAGGGCAGGGAGCTCACATAAGGGCGGCTCACAGGGCAGCTCACATCAGAAAGGCTTTGTGCATGTATAGCCTCAATTAAAAAAACAAAGCCAAAAACATTTGAACCTCTATAGCAGGGGTCTTCAAACTTTTTAAACAGGGGGCCGGTTCATTGTCCCTCAGACTGTTGGGGGGCTGGACTATAGCCCACCTGCCGCCAAAGCCCCCCCAGGATCCCCCCCGTCGCCGCCGGACCCACCCTGCCACCCCCCCCACCGCTGCCGTACCTGCACCCGCCACCGCCAAAGCTGCGCCGCGCCGTCGCCCCCCTGCCGCCGTCGCCCCCCTGCCCCCCCAGGACCCCCGCCGCCACCGCCAGACCCACCCCGCCACCCCCAGAACGACTAGTTTGAGAGGAAACTTCTTGCCGTCCTTCACCATGAGAGGTGTGATTTTCAATGTCGCGTTCATTCACCGTGGGCAATGGAGTTCTAGTGGACATTTTCATTCACTTGTGCCGAAGCACCGTTTGTGATGGCAAAATCCAGCTATATATTATATATAAAAAATAATAATAAAACCTAACACCCTTCTCCCCCCAAATGCTTATATATATATTTACAAAAAAAGGTGTGATCTTACTGCATGATAGTGGTTATGAAGTGCCACCATCAAGAAAAAGGGAGTGTGGGGAAGGAAATTTGGGTGATTTCCACCACCACCACGACCCCTCTTTCTCATCTATATTCCAGTCTGATAATGGAGCATTGTACGGCCCTCGGGTTCTTCAGGGATCATCCTACAGACAGATTAGGATCCTTAGAAGGTGGTGGTGGAAGATTAAAGAGAGGGATTCTCATGGAGTGCAAAAAGAGAGTGTGGTGGTGGGGAGAGAGAAGTGTGCGCGTGTTAGCAGGGGCTGGAATTAGGAGGAAAGGGAGGGAGACGAGAAGAGACCAGCCGCTTGCAAGAGGGAAGGAGAGGGGGAGCTGCGGGCGAGGAGGGGTGCAGGGCGCTGCAGCAACCGAGTCCAAGTAAGAGGCTACTGAGTAAGAGGTGGGGTGGGATTAACACCCGCTTTCTACACCTCCTCCGTCCTCACTCCGCTGAGAAATCAGCGACGGGCCACTCAGAGCTGCTCAAGGGAGGCTTCTGTTCCCCTCAGCCGCCTCCCTCCCTCCGGACCCCAGCCCCGCTTCACCGACACCGGGTCGCGGCTCTCATGTTTTAATCGCGCCCTCCCCTCTTCCTCCTTCTCCAGCAGAAGTCCCAATTCCTTTCTCCGCCGCCACCCTCCTTCCCCAAAAAGGGGCAGGCTCAGGCCAAGCAGCGAGGGAGGGAGGGAGGGAGGGAGGGCGGCCCTTTTTCCGCAGCTCCCTAAGCGGGCTCCCATACAGCCCCGGGTCGCCTCGCTCTACTCGTGTGGAGGAGGAGGAGGAGACCACCGAGCGGGCTCCCTCTCCTCAGCCAGCAGCATTGCCGCCGCCGCTCCCGGATCCACCCCGCCACCCACCCCGTCGCCACTGGACCCGTCGCCGCCTTACCTGCACCCACCGCCGCTGTCCCCGCCGAAGCCCCGCCGTTGTCGTTGCTGCTGCCAAAGCCCCGCCGCCGCTGCCCCGCTGCCGCCGCCACCACCGCTGGAGACGCGTCATTCTGCTCCGCTCCGTTGCGCTGGACTCCCGCGCTCTGTTCAAAAACAGAGCGCAGGCGTCCAGTGCGACGGAACAGGGTCCTGCGCGTCACTTCCGCCGCGACGGAAGTGACGCGACGGGACCAGCGCGGGCGGTGCAGCCCGCGCAGCTGGCTCTCAGGGGAGAGCGAAGAACCTGGCAAGCCCGGGCTGAGAGCCCGGGCGGGCCCAGTTCGGGCCTACGGAGCCGGGCCGGATGGAAGGGCACGCTGGGCCGGATCCGGCCCGCGGGCCGTAGTTTGAAGACCCCTGCTCTATAGGAAATAAGGCATCCTTCTTCTTCTGGCCCTGTAGGACATAATGGGGGTATGATGTATTAGACAGAGCTACGATCCCAGCGTTTTTTGTTTGTTTGTTTTTTAACGTTGGAGCCTCCCCCTCCCAGACATGATAGAGGTTTCTACACTGGCTTCCACTACGAGATCAGAAATTTGACCTCATAGAGGGGAGAAACTGGGCATTCTGGGGGTGTTCCGGTGGATGGGGAGACAGTGATCGAGGATCTGGGGGATCCTAAGCCTTCTCAGCCCTCACAGCCTCATCCCTGGGAAACACTTAGATCAGGGGTCCTCAAACTTTTTAAACAGGGGGCCACTTCATTGTCCCTCAGACTGTTGGGGGGCCGGACTATAGTTTGAAAAAAATATGAACGAATGGATCAAGTAAAAAAAAGGACCCGGGTCCTTTTTTTTTAATTGATGGGGTGAATTTTTTTCCCCTTAAATGGAAAGTTATTTTATTTATTTATTTATTTCATTTTTATACCGCCCAATAGCCGAAGCTCTCTGGGCAGTTTACAGCAATTAACAAGACAGTCCCTGCCCGCAGGCTTACAATCTAAAAAGACACGACACACAATGAAAAAGGAATGGGGAGGGAAGAAGAGGGAATATTAATGAATACTCCTGGCAGGGCTGGTGGTATTTACATATATAGTTGCACAATTGTTTCATGCCTAACACAAATGTACTTTTGTTTTTTGCCATCACACTAATGAGCATACACTGCTTCAGTCCAAGGTAGCATTTTTGAAACATTAGAAATCTGACTTAGCTACATCAGCTCATACAAAAGAGGTAAAACACCACCACTAATTTTTCCATATTATGGAAAAGAATTAAAATAATCGGCACTTGAAGCGAAAGAGTTAAAAAAAAGTCTGCTTCCGCCAATCGGCTGGCGGGCCGGATAAAAAGGCAAGGCGGGCCGGATGTGGCCCGCGGGCCTTAGTTTGAAGACCCCTGACTTAGATGCACTCAACAACACATTTAAATTCCCCCCTCCCATTGCCAGCAATCAAACTGGCGAAACCACTGCCAGCAATTGGAGGGTGTAATTTTTCTTCCATCTACAGACTGTAAAAGAAAATACAGTAAGCCAGCCAGCCCCACCTCCCTCCGGAACCAGCAAGAACCAGCAGGGCATAGGAAGGAACCGAGTCCCCAGTATTGGAGATTCCACTTTGAGAGCGTAGGAGTCATGCCTTGGATTGAGAGCATAATTCGTTCCGGAAACGTGCTTATAATCCAAAACACTCTTATATCAAAACGAAATCCCCCCAAAAAAAATTTGTACAGAGATTTTTGATTTAAGCCGTACTACAGTACTTGTATTGCAAGACATCGCTTGTATATCAAGTTAAATAAATAAATAAATAAATATTTAAAAATTTGCTTGTCTTGCAAAACGCTCTCAAACCAAGTTACTTGCAATCCAAGGTATTACTGTATACGGTAGGTTTTTTTCAGCACATAGAGGTCAACGTCTTCCTTTTTTCACCAGTTTGGCAGTAGTTTCATGCAGTCTGATGCTTGTGAAATGGCATGAGAAGCAACACCCTGCCACATAAGCGGCTTGGAGACCTTGGTGGCTACCACCGTTTGGGAAGACATACAAGCATCCTAACAGCACAGGTGCCTCTTTTTCATTTCTTGATTTTTCTTCCTCCACCCATCCCAGCAGCAGTACAAAGCCAGAATCAATGGGTTGGATCCAGACTTACTCATGCTTGGAGTAGACCAGTGGGACAAGTTAGTTAGGACTACCCTCCTAACGTCTTGTCCCATTGATTGGAATGGGTCTTCTTTAAACATGACTAAATCTGGATCCATAGATCGTTACTGACATTTTTGGAAATAATTTAAGTACAGAAAAACACAGTTAGCAAAGTTAGCAAAGTATTTATTTACATTCGTGTATAAAACATTCTTATACAAAGTAAGGGACATGGTGCAGGTGTGAAGCAGAAGGGAGGAGCACAGGTGAGTAGTGCTGGGAGTGAGACAGTGGGAGGAGCCTGGGTGGAGGCCTGACCACCTCCACTTCGGAGGGCATACCAGCTGCCCCTGCAGTAGTAATCGGTGGCTGACCCTGTGTTAATTGAGTTCAGTTGCAAAGCAGTAGGAAATTAAGTAAGGATGCAATTCTATGCATGTTGAGACAGAAAAAAGTCCTACAACTCCCAGCATTCCCCAGCCAGCCATTGGGAGTTGTAGGGCTTTTTTTCTGTCTAAACATGCATAAGATTGCACCCTAAGATTACTTTTGGGGCACGTGGAAGTGTTTAGGAACAGTTTCAGTGATTTGCACAATAATACCCCTCAGCATTAAATTTAAAATTGCATTACATTTTCTGTTAAAATGTGTCAGGACATTGATTCTGCACCGGCTAATCCTTTCACATAATTTGTAGCAGTAAAAAATACTATGGATAGCTTGTGCAATCTTCACTTTTATAACATATCTTGCCCCAATTTGTATTCCACTTCTGGGACTTTTTTAGTGCTAAATTTATCTCATACACCAGGCTCCAATTTTACGGAGCCAGTAACTGCATCCTGGTATGTCAGCTGGAGTTATGACTGCATTACCATTTACCACCCCTCTTTATCCAATCAGAATGCTCAAGAAAGAGAGGACGCTAACCCAGCACTTGACCATATAGTTATTGGGACCACAAAACTAGGCCACCCCCCAGTGATAAGTTCTTTTCATCAGGTATTACATGGCTATCTGTTGTTCTATTTATTTATTTTTCCTGGAAAGAACTTCACTTACTATACAACACCAGAAAAGAGCTATGGCAATTTATCTGTCCCTGTATTAACAACAAGAATGCATGGCCAATATGCAGGACAGGCAGTAGGTGGTTGTGGCATGTCTCTTCAACAGCAGGAGGTCCTGGTTATCATGGCCTAGAGTCCAGCTTGCACTTCTGGTCTGTTTCTCCTGGAGAGCCTACTAGAAGGAAGGATATGCATACAGTATGTACTGCAGTACATTCTAGTGGTGCTGGCTGGTACTGTGGACTGACATGTGACACCTGCCAAAAATGCTCAGCCGCCACTGAGCTGGAATCTGTACCTGCTTGTTGTTTTGTGGATATCGATTTGATGATTGGTCTTTTGCAAATAGCCCCTCTTCTCTTAGTTCTTCATACAACATAAACTGGCCGATGCATATTATTCTTCAGTCCAACTCATAAATATTTTCCGCTGCATGGACACCAGCTTCCAGGACATGCGAAGTCCCTCCAGTCTCTGAACGTGAGAATGCTACCTGACTGTAAAGAACAATCAGGTACAAAATATGTGATGTAATGAGATAACATGGCTAGTTTAAGAACATTTAAGAATGACAAGAGCCAGTGTGGCATAGTGGTGAGAGTGTTGGACTGGGACTCGGGAGACCCGGGTTCTAGTTCCCACTTGGCCATGAAGCTCACTGGGTGACTTTGGGCCTGCCACTGATTCTCAGCCTAACCTACTTCACAGGGTTGTTGTGAGGATAAAATGGAGAGGAGGAGGAGGATTATGTAAGCCACCTTGGGTTCCTCGCAGGAAAAAAGATGAGATATAAATATAATAAATGAATAAATTTATATTTCTGCCCTGGGTAAGCATGAGGCACTGATTTAGCATATCACTACTCAACCAAATTTAGTCTTCAGCTATTCTTGGCCTTTGCCATCTATGCACTGATTCCCTTCAATCATCTGTGCCTGCATAGAGCAGCCCTTCCAACTTGTTACCTAATAAGGTAAACATAGCCCTTCTGCTTCATTAGAAGAAAGAGCTTAATAACCTACCAGGTTGCAGTTTCAGTGCCTGCCTAGGATGACAATAGCTTGGTGTGTGGTTGTGGTGAGGCATCAAGCATCTAGCAGGTCACAATACAAGTCTGCCATTCTGCATTTGCTTTCGTATTAACAAATAGTACAGACCTGGCATACCATCTATTAATCTGGCAGATAACAGACCCCACCATTCAGTATAGCCATTTTCAGGCATTCACTTTGAAATGTGTGAATGAGTTGCAGGGATTTCTAGGGTTACCTATGGCAAAATGAGCTGAAACGTGATTGACTGAGTTGGAAGTGACTGTGGGAGAAAGGACCGAAACAAGGGGCTTTTCTACATGAGGCATTTATTGTGCACTTGTCATTCCCTACCCATGGTTGCTTACAGGGTCTTTAGATGACGTTGTGACCCTCCACTTTCACTTTTATGTCTAAAGAGCACTTTTGGTGAGGTTTTTTTTTTTTAGAGCAGTGGAAATGCTGTATTTAATGTGTAGAAGCAAAAGAAAACACTTCTTTCACTTGTGTATTTCTGCTATTCTGCTATACCACAGTGCCACCTAGAGGTTATGTAGTGGAAAAGCAGGAAATGAAATGCTCATCATGTAGAATTGTAGATGAAACTGACATTAGATACAGCAGATTAACAGCCAATTAACAGCCCCTTGTTAAAAAAAAACACACCTCACAGTTCCATTCCAAATTATATCCAAAGTCTGAAAGGGTCTATGCCTAATTAGAAATGACTGGGAGAAATTTTGTTTTCTGAATCCCCAAAACTGAACTTCAGCAACAACACTAGAAATAACTCAGAAAAGAACCAAACACCGGGTCACTTCTGTTCATAAGTTTCACAAGCTGAGCTGAAAATTCTCAGAAGAGAACCTTTGGTTCAATTGTGGGAGGGGCAAACTGCCTCTCCAGCTTACTGTTGTTGCCACTGCCACTGGTTTTGCAGCAGCAGCAGAACTCTTCCCAGAAGCTGCCATCTCAGAAGCTGCCATAATTCCCCTGGGAATGGCAGCATTGTTCCCAGGGACTTCTGGGACATAAAAATGGTCACCAGGAAGAGCTCCATATGTCAGGTGGAATTTTTCACTTTTTTTTTTTAGCAGTAGACCCTTACTACATTTCATAGATCCTTGTTTCAATATTTCTTTGTCAGGTCTACAATCTTGCCTGCCTCTCTGTGCCTGGCCCCATGTGGCATGGGAGCTGGGATCTACCATCTGAGACATGTGGAACTGGTTGTGTGCTTCTTTGGATGCCGGCCTATGAGCACGTGGCAATAACCTTACATAGGGGACAAAACTTCCCTAGGTCAATGTATGTTCACGTGTCATACCATTATTGAATTCTCTTGATGTTCCTTTTACCAAAACTATAGCAAGTTGTGAAGCAGTGCCCTCTTTTCCTAGAATGAAAGAGAAATGAGCAGCTGGTAATTACCTTGTAGCATTACTCATCTTCTGCTTCCTGTGTAGATACCCTGCAGGATATTCAAAACAAGAAAAATCTGAACAGCAAAGAAAATAAAAGGCAGTTGAATCAATTAGACGAAGAGTAATATGAATATATAGGAACTACCAAACAGTACTCCCTTGCATTACTTCCCTTTTTAAAGCATTGTAATACATTTGTCTGACCTGTCCTGTCTTCTTGCTTGTTTTTATGAAGCAATTAAATCATAGTGATGTTGCTGGTGAGGAATTAATTTTAATGTATTTTGTTCCAGATCATAGCACTGAGTGTTCCAAAATACATTTTTGGGAAATGGTACAGCATTTGTCGAGCTGGAGTTAGAACACATACAAAAGTGTTTTAAAGTATCGGATGTTGTAGCAACTTAACATGAGAATCTGTGTTCCTTTTTGGACTACAGATATACATCTAAGAAGTTAGGGCAATACTAGATTCCCCCCCCCCCAAAGAGCAAGTAGCAGACAAAGGGACAACAATTCAGATCAGAACTCTAGCAAGGAGATGCCGGGGGGGGGGGCTTTAACCTTTGCTTCTGATTACGGTGTGTGGTCGTTGTCCCCCAAACTACCATTTGCATAGTAACTAGTGTGCCTCCTTGCAAAGGTGCTCACTGCAGTGTCTCTGTGCTCTACACATGGCTCAGAGGTTGAGTTTCAGTGGAAATGACATACAGTTTCATATCAGCAGAGTGACTGTTGGGGTTGGTATAAAATGTTGGTCTGTGTGCTAGCCAGAATTAAATGAATCCCTGACCTTCTACACACAGCAGCAGAGTTTTCCCCCCACGCAGCAGCTAGCTTCAGCCTTCCCAGTTGCGTGCGTTTCATTTCAGGACTCAGGAATCACACTGTAGTCAAAACAGCTCTATTCTAACTGTTTTATTAACTTATAACAAAGTGTCACTACAGGTTATATCTACTTTACATTCCATATACAGAGCCCATGTGCAGAGTACAAAGCCTTGAAGGTACATCCAGCTCAGCAAAAGCATGTGCAGCTCAAAAACATAAAAGCATGATACATATGGCCGAAGCCTGGCCACTACACGGCATTAGCTTATTTACATCACATGACTATAAATCTGTCTCACGCCTAGCATTCCCACGCGCCTAGCAAGGCTGCAGGTAAGAATAGCTTCGTAAACACAGACAGTCATGTCCTGGTTTATCCTGTCTGGGAACTTTCCAGATAAGCAGTAAAAAAACAACACTGCAACATAGTCAAACCATAAGTGGCACAGCAAGCTAATTTTGCTTCACACACCAACAGTGGCATCCTAGCTACAATGACTAATAGCAACACTGGACATCTTAATAATAATAATAATAATAATAATAATAATAATAATAATAATAATAAACGTTTATTTATAACACCCCTTACACCAAAGAGTACACAATACACAAGTGTACACAGTGTTACACAAATAACATATACAGTAAACATAACAATACAATAAAATAACCAACACCAACCACTTACTATACAGTATCGAATCCCAGCAACATAGATACATATAGATACATATAGATCCATTCTGGGGGGTTCTGCCTTCTTTTGCTCATTTCCTAGTGTGAAAACCCCCCCAGAAATATTTTTGTGATACTTACATTTTAATAGCAGAGTCACGGTGACTAATGACACAGCACATATTCCAATACTGACATAGAGGCCTGTCCAAGACTTTTCTTCCTTTCTTTCTTTCCTTTGCTCTTCTACCATTGTGGAAAAATATAAAGAAATATTCTGCAAAAGCACAAAAATACAGAAATAACCACACTGTGTAGAAGCAGAAAAGTAGTTGTCTAAACAGTATAAACTAAACTGATGCAAGCAATCATTTGTACATATTAGAGATCTCCTTTCGAGCAAGTCATTCAACGTAAGGTAGTTCAAAATGGAATTGATCGGTTTTAAAAGTAAATTGATTAGACTTGAATTTTCAGTTTTTCAAAACTATTTATTGAAACTCAAATGTATACAAAGCTACTACCTAAGGGTTTTCAGGCCCAGCACTAGATTTATTACAGCCTAAGACAGGAGAATTCTGCAAAGCTAAACATAACTCCATCTTGTGTCCGTCACAGGCACACAAAGGGGTACACTGCTCTCTCATTCTCCTTCCCTCCTCCTGCTGTTTCCACCTCTTCTTCTTCCCAGCAGGCAGCTAAAAAGACCCAGAGAAGCATGCAGCATGGTCATGGCTTTCCCCCAGACAAGGACCCACTACTAGCAACATCCGCTTGGTTTCACTACTTCCAGCTGAGCTAAATGGATGAGAAGGAATCCGCTAGGGAATTCATTAGGTGGACTGATTAGTCCTTGTATATGTCCCTCCCTGTGAAAAAAAACCCTGAATAGCCTTATCAAAAAAAACTTGCTTTAAAAGGAAGCTGTGCTCCTGTAAAAGGGGGGAGTTTGCACTTTTCCACCTTCCTGAGCACCCCCAGTCTCAGGAAAGGGTGGGAAAGATGCAGGACACTGAGAAGAGTCAGGTCCAGCCCGAAAAAGTAGATGACCGTGCCACAAAGGGGGTGATCTAGTGACTACCCCCTTTTGCTAGCAAAGATCACTGGCAGCTTTGCTTTCCCTTGGCAACTCACCTTTTGACAGCTGTCAGGAGAAAGCAAAGTGACAAATAAACCTCTTTGCAGTCGCTGTGGGTCAATGTCCATGGTGGGTGGTGCCTCCTGCTGCAATTTGGCAGCAGGCACCCCCCCCCCCCAAGACATTGCCCAGGTGAGGCTGCCCATTTTGGATCCATGGAGGTGCACAAGTGTGCACTTATGCAAGTCCAACTAGAATTTTTTTAAATAAAAAAATTACAAATATATATGTGCACACTGAGGAAGCAAACAACAACAACAACACGGTGGCGAACCAGAGACAGCCCTCCAATGTGCTGCTTGGGCACTTTGAAGGGGCTGTCACTGGCTGTCAACTCGGAGATCGCAAAAGGCCATCTCTGAAAAAAAGGGGGGAAGGGAAAAATATCTACGGCAAATGAAAAAGGGCTCATGATTACGGCAGGGACAGGATACAAGACGGCTTTAGCTGCCAAGTCCCCTGAGATACCAGCTGGAGGTCGGGGGGGGGGGCGGGAGGAGGCAGGGACAACTCATGGTGAGCCCAATCATCTGTTGGGCGCACTGTGGGTTCTTTCATGAAAAAACCCACCCTGTGCAGCTTTTTCACAGGTGGGGTTGTCATGTCATGCAAACCCACCCAGTGTCTGAATTCAGACCTAATGCCAAACCATGGGTTTTTTGTAGCAAGATGAAGTTTGTATTATTCAATCTTAATAGCTGTTTTGAGCTAATCGTCCCCATTTGAAGAAACCGTTTCCCCACTTTGTTGAGGTAGAGTGCCTGATTTGATCTGTGCACACCACACTTCTGGCAGAGATCCTTACATTTCTGGGTTCATTGAACACATGTGTACATACTGGAGTTCGTGCACATGTGTAAACGATGACCTGTTGTAACAATGTCAAGGTATGGCTTGCTGCTAAACCAGGACTGGAAGTATTCAATTACCATGTGGAAGGAACGAAAGAGGGTGAATCACCATGCAGAAAGAGAGCAGAGCGGGCCTGTGAGCCTGAGGCTCATGCTCATTATGCTCAGCCATGGTACAGCCTCATAGGTATAGCCAATAATGCATAGCCTCATTATAATGAGGGTGCTATGTTCTCTGTGTTGGTGCTTATGAAAACATGGAATATGGTATCCGGTATATCTAACCCTTATGGCAGTGAAAAGAGAAGCTTAAAATATTGCATCATTCCTGATTAAATCTTGGGAGTCAGAAAGGGTGCTGAGCAGGACTTCCAGTGGTTGAAGGGGAGAATATATCTTAGTCTTCTGTGTAGCCTCACCTTTTGACATCTCCCAATGGCTAGCAGAAGCAGAATAAAATGAGCAACATAACCAACTATGTGCAAACTTGTTTAATCTGCCTTCCCACTCCCCAAAGAGTTTAGTGTTTGTTATGTTAAGAGAAGATAATACACAGCCTTAACTGGATAATCTGGATGAGACCTCTAATCTGCTAGAGGTGTTTAAATAATGAAGATCTTGCCTCCATGCATTAAATCTGATAAGGTTAACTTAATGGTGGTAGTAATAATAGTAATAATGAAGATGGTGATGTTTATATGGAACAATTAGTGTGCATGGTGCCTTACAAAGCACAGGTGCTTTACAAAATACTTTACAAAGTCCCTTGCCCCAAGGAACAATATGAAATTCAACACAGGAAGAAAACAGTAAGAGCAGATGGCGGTAAGTTAAGCAGGAAATGATGTGCATTTCTTTCAATTACAGATGCTTAGGTTTAGTTACAGCTGGGTATGGGGAGTAAGGGATTATGCCAGAGGCTTCACAGAAAAACTAGGTTTGAGGAGCGATTTGAATATTTCAAGAAAGTAACATCATACATATAGGTGTTCTGGAAAGCTGTCCCAACCCCAGGACTTCTATACCCATAGTTATAACATTTACACATCAAAGAGATACTTACATCTGGTGGGGATTCTGTACTGGATGTCCATCTTGGTTCTACAGCAGAGTAAGATTCAGTGAAGCGTACAGTAGTTGGAGGAAGTGATGCTAAAGCAACACACACTAATTAGTACACTAATTAGTACACTGTTATTTTTACTGGATAAATGGATGCATCTGGATGACAGAGTCCCATGTCATTTGTATTAATATAAATCTAGTGCTCTTGATTGAAAATGGGAATTAAGCACACTTAACTGGATCACAGTCTTTACATATTCAATTTATTCTTCTTTGTTCTCTTTCTTTTAGGTTTATTATCAATATTGTATTTCATTTTACAGCATGCTTCACTACATTCTATCCTCTCCCAAACCTTCCAATGCTAAGCTCACCTATTTCTTACTGTCCAGTGTTAGAGGGAGTGATATTTACAGTGCAGTTTGAATCAGCCCTGGTGGAGACAAAGTTTTCTTATTCTGAAGAAGTAGATTGCCCATCTTGAGTACACATGATTTCAAAAAAAGACACAGAGACCAATTTGATGTTATGTTAATGAAGAACACAACCCTTCCCTCCACTAATACAATATTGTTGGTCCGGTTACAAAACTCCAAAGAGATTATAGATATTATGGAAACTAAATTTAGGCTGCAGTCTATGCACACTTGGTAGTGCACCCCTCTGAGCTCAAAGGGACTGCTGGTTGTTTCCAAGTAAAAGTGCATAAACCAAGATGAGTTTTTAAAGATCTGAGTGAGTGTATTATTTCCTGAATGACCCTAATCAAAGTGAGGATATGGAACTAGGGCGGGGACACAGGAAAGGGCTTATTTAGGCACCTGGGTTCCCGCCCACGGTCTCTTTTGTGGCTGTTTTCCGGCTGAAGCATATCGTCCTCGCTGATTCAGCATCGTCCTTGTGCTATCGTTCCTTTGTGTGTGTGTTTGAATCGGGAAGGGGCTTTGTGTGGTTGTTTTTGATCACAGGAGGTTTGCCTTATAAGTGAATAAGAAATTTTTGAGGGGATTTGGGGTTGCACTTTGCCTGTGCCTTGAGGCCGGCGGGGGGGGCGGGCTTTTGCCGCGGTCGCTTTCCCGCGCTGCACAGCTGTTTATCTGCCCCAAGCCTGCGACTAACAGCTGATAATTGGGATTTGCGGCGCTGCTGCTGTCCAGTTGCCCCCTCTTGATTTTACCCTCCTTTTTGGCTTTTACATTCATTTTGCTTTTGGCCCCTTTGCTTTTACCTTGTCCTTGCTTCAGTTACTCGTTTTGGCTGGGAGGGGGCTCGTGAGCTAGCCCGGTGGTCTTTTCGGCACCATTTGTGCCTCCTTAGCTGAGACTTCTCTGCCGGTGAGCCACGTGGCCGGCCGCCAGGCAGCTCTTGTTTCTCGACCCCGTCTCTCAGTCGTTCCGGACGAGTGCAGCAGCCAGTGATCTCGGCTTCAAGGGGGCTCACTGAGCTAGCCCGCGGTCCCCTTGTCCTCATCTGCCTAGCCGGGGCTTTCCTGCCGGTGAGCCACGTGGCCGGCCGCCCCGCAGCGGGTTTTTCGGCGGCGCCTCTCAGCTGTTCAAGGTGGCGCGCAGGCGACTCGTTCGTTTCGGCTGGGAGGGGGCTTGCTGAGCTGCGCGCAGGGGCTGATTCTCGGCGCCGCCTCTCAGCTGTTCAGGGCGGCGCGCAGCAGCTGATTTTCGGCTCTCCTCTTTGCTTGGATCAGTTTTGGTGCCGTTTTTCGGCGGCAGTCTCGCCTCCCCACCCCACACCTTTTGTTTCGGACCCAGGCCTTTTTTGAGGCTGTTGGTGCTTGGCCTGGGCTGTGCGGCGGCTGCTCCACGTGGCCGCCCGCCTCTCAGCTGCTTCAGCACTGAACGGCTGGTCTGTGGCTGCCGCTTGTGGGCTGCGGCGCCATTGTGCTTGGAGGGGGGCTTTGGACAATTTTAATCTATTTTAATCCGCAAAGTTATTTAATCAATTTTAATCAAATTTATTCGATCATCTTAAATCAATTTTGGTCAATTTAATCAATTGATTAAAATTGATCAACTTAAATCAATAGATCAACTTGAATCAATATTGATCAATGTAATCATAAATCAATTGATTTAATCCCCCGCCTTTTTTTTGTTTTTTGTTGGTTGGTTGGTTGTTGCTGGTGGCGGTGGCTCACTGCTTTATTGCGCCTCATTGCACTCGCACACCTGTTCTCAGCATGGAAAGTTAAGCAGAGTGTGGCCCAGTTGGTTTGCTTGTCGACTTCTCACCAATTTTCTTTTAAGTTCTGCAGCTTGGAGTCATTGTACAGATGCATCTGATCCCAACCTGTGACCAGGCATATGCAGATACATCCAACAATGCGGGGCTTCCCCAGAGAGTGTTTTACAGCTCAAAAAGCCCGGCACCAGCCAATTTTCCAGGGAGCATGCAGTTGAGCCATTTTCACGGCCCTGTGACCAGGCATATGCAGATACATCCAACAATGCGGTGGGTTCCCCAGAGAGTGGTGAGTACTACCCACACAATAGCATGGTAACATGGCCATTCACGCAAACAGGCTCACCATTGAACGTTAAGAAGACACTTTGGTTCCTACACAGTAGAGCTACAAAATAACAAGGCTGGTTCCTTGACTACATAGTAACCCAGGCCTCACTCTTTGCCTGAGGGTTGCTTGGTCTTCTCCAGGGCTTGCCTCAGCAGGTAGCCCTGGCCCGTGCTTCTTCACGTGCAAAAGCCAACAACAACAGAAACCAGAAGCCTCAGCAGCAGTGTGTAGGATGATATGAGGAGGGCTTTGGATAGGGGCGAATGCTCCTTTCTAGTCCTCCTCAATCTCTCAGCGGCTTTTGATACCGTGGACCACGGTATCCTCCTGGACCGCCTGGAGGGGTTGGGCTTGGGAGGCACTGTATTGCAGTGGTTCTGGTCCTTCCTCTCTGGAAGGTATCAGAGGGTAGTTCTCGGGGAGGAGGCTTAGGACCCTCGGCTGCTCACTTGTGGAGTGCCGCAGGGTTCCATCCTCTCCCCGATGTTATTCAACATCTACCTCAAGCCTCTGGGAGCTATCTTCAGGAGGTTTGGGGTGCAGTGTCCTCAGTATGCGGATGACACGCAGCTCTACCTCTGTTTCAAGTCCTCACCAAGGTTGGCTGTTGAGACCCTGTCCAAGTGCCTGGAGGCAGTGGCTGGCTGGATGGGAAGGAACATGCTGAAACTGAACCCCAACAAGACCGAGGTACTTCTGGTGGGGGACAAGGGGAGGTTAGGGGATGTTGACCTGGTGCTGAATGGGGTACATCTACCCCTGAAGGACCAGGTCCGCAGCTTGGGGGTCATTCTAGACTCCCAGCTGTCCATGGAGGCTCAGGTGTCAGCTGTGAGCTGGGCGGCACTGTATCAACTCCATCTGATACGGCAGCTGCGCCCCTATCTTCCTAATCATCTGCTCCTATCAATGGTTCATGCCTTGGTCTCCTCTCGCCTAGACTACTGCGCTCTACGTGGGGTTACCCTTGAAGACGGTTTGGAAGCTACAGCTGGTACAGAACGCGGCGGCTCGCCTGGTTAAAGGCAGGCACTGGCGGGATCACATCACGCCAGTGCTCAAGGAGCTGCACTGGTTACCAGTTGCTTGCCGAGCCGAATTCAAGGTGTTGGTTTTGAGTCGCCTTTAAAACCTTATACGGCTCCGGTCCAGTCTATCTCAAGGAGCGTCTCCAGCAACACCAAGTGGGCTGCCATCTGCCACGGATGGCCTTCTCCTTGTCCCTTCAGCCAGAGCAGCTAGACTGGTGGGGACGAGGAAGAGGGCCTTCTCTGTGGCGGCCCCCGTACTGTGGAACTCTCTCCCGAGTAACCTCCGCCATGCCCCCTCTCTGCTGAGCTTCCGTCGCTCATTAAAAACCTGGTTGTTCAGGCGGGAATATGGGGTGGGTAAGATTTTAAATTTTTTATATTGTTTTAAATGTATTTTATTGTTTTTATTCTATGTACATCACCCAGGGTGGCCGGTTGCCGGCCAGATGGGCAATAAATAAATAATTATTATTATTAATAATAATAATAATAATAATAATAATAATAATAATAATAATAATTTGTTCGAAGGCCCAGCCCATTCTGAGCGATGTGCATTCTTGATGGATCATTTTTCATGAATTGGCGTTTGATTTGGGGGTACCATTTGCAGTTGAGAAGACTGAGGGTCCCCGGTGCAGCAGTATTCCCACCTCTCTAGTGAAAAATAATAGACCTAATTAGGCGTATTTCTGTTGTTCTACAACACTCAAAATCACTTTACGCCAATTACAAGGCCTGGCTGGCCATCTCAATTGTGCTTGCAGGGTTATTGCCCCTGGTCGTACATTCTTGCGCCGTTTATGTGCGGCCATGCGGGGCTTGAAGTGCCCCAATTTATGTGGTGGACCACTTGACTAACTCGGTTGTCCAATTTGGTGTGACAATCAGGCTCCAGTGCAGATACTGAACACTATGTCCTCAAAGAACTCCAGATTTATGTCCTTGTCAGGGCGCTTACATTGCACACTTTAAAGCACAATATTTTGCTCAGAGCGCGACACACGCCTGGGGGCAGATGCAGAGATCTGGGGCCCTGCCCCGTGGGCCTACAGTTTGCCGTTCTCTTTACGAGACGGTCTTATTTCATGACCAGTTGGGTAGAGGGATCAATAACAGAGCTATGTCCTGCTACACGCGGGATCAATAACAGAGCTATGTCCTGGCAGGGCTCTACACCTATTCATGGCTGGACGTGGACTTACCGAAGGCAGTCTGTTTTGTCATCAGGATGGCTCGCCACTTTGCACGCATTTGTGGCTGGCCGTGGACTCGACGAGGGTAGTCTGTTTTGTTGTCAAGACGGCTAGCCATTGACTACGTTTCGGTTTTAGTCGGTGGCGAGGTCCGCTCTTGCGGCCTTGGGCCTGGCACATTTGGTTTCTGAGCCCACTCCTTACAGATTGGTGCCGCATCCACTGCGGACAAACGGGTTTTCTCAGAGGTCCCAGTCATACCGGTCCTATGTGCGAAAATTACCTTGATGGTAGGCCAAAAAATTGCCTTGATGGTACTGCCGTGTGCTATGTTTCTCTTCCAGGTCACCGGGGTGGAGGCAGGACTGTCCGTGTGCTGATCTGTGGGCACAGTATGATTTACTGGGCGGCAAGATGAGCTGCCACGTCGGGCTTCCTGGCGGTTGAGCCTTCGGCAGACGTCCAGTGGATGGGGCATGAGCTGGCAGAACCTCCTCCACACTTTGTTCCGGACTGACCAGTGTTCTTCCCCCCAGATGTCCTGGTCCCCATTTGGGAGGAATGATTTGGGCTTGTTGAAAGGCAAGGCCCTGATTTTGCAGGTGTCATGCGATATGGCATACATACGGCACCGATGGCAGGGAGTTCGGATCCTTGGTCGTTCATGATACCGCGTTCAGTTGGCCCAAGGCCTTGAACAGAGCGGTTAGAAAAGTGAACGGCGAGATTTGTAGGGCCGTAGGAGGGATTGGGTTTTGTATTCCCCATCCCACGATATCCTTGACCCGGAGGGAGCTGTATCGCCCGGATGGGGTTCACCTATCTGGTGTAGGTAATGATAATTTTATTGGAGATCTGCAAAGGGCCCTGCTCGCTTTTATCGGGCAGGTGGGAGAGATTCGACTAAGCGATAGCTTGTCTCTCTCTGTGGCGGGAAGTGCGGGATTAGGCAGTATGGCTTAGGGTTATGGTGATCATCCAGTGGCACCTTTCAAGGTGACTGACGTTTACCCAAGGCTGCCCTCGCTAATGCCCTGAGGCTTGGCAGGAGGGAGATTGGGACGTCTTTGGGGTTTTGCCTTTCTCGCCTACATTGGGTGCCTGGAGGCGTCAAAGTAAGGCGACGATGGTAAGGCCCTCCAGCTCCACATGGAGGGCAACTGGCCGGGGGTGGACCAACCCGCCTCCGGTGCGGTTAGGATGTATTCGCCAAAAATATTGGTTTTTTCCCGGCCAATGGCCGGGCTAGGTTAGTTCTGCACTTCGCCCTTCACAGATTTTCAATTCAATAAATGTGCCCCTGATTTGAAATCATATACTCTGTGTCTGACTCTTCTTTATCTCACCCATACACTCGCAAAGTATATTTTGAAGAAACTATATTAAATGTAATTGGAGAAACTCCCTTGTGGGTTATTAAAGTTTTAAGGCAATACTTCCTCCACCACCCATGTTAGAGAGGTTTCACTTCTTTGTATAAAGGGAAGTGTCACCACTGTTTCAAAGTGGTTAGATGTCAGGCTGATAAAAGTAATCTGAAAGTAGAACTAGTAATAGCTTATGCCCCAGACTTGTCAGATCTCCCCTTAAACAAATGACAAAATAATGACTATTTTGCAAAACCTGAATGTGAATTCTGCCTGGGATTCTGGGTCAGGTTATTCAGTTGGTAAAACTTTAATAAGAAATTCTGTCCCAGGGAAAAGCAGAATTAAGCAGATGGAGAAGTCTCTAAATCAGCCTCTTGGGTAAAGTGAATATTCTAAAAATGGATATCCTCTCTCGTGTATTATAAATACAATGGGACCACTCCATGGTCCCATGTACAATAACCAACTTGATCAAGTCACATTTTATGGGTATGGCTGATAGGCTGCAAATATCCATCAGAAAGACTCAGTTTGTCATTGAGGATGAATGTTTCTGGCATTGTGATTTTTCTTATCACAGACACTATAGTAGCAATGGAAGACCAATTACAAGTACAGATAAGGATGCAGAAAGAGTTGCTTGTATAAGTTGCAAATGGAAAGTACCATTGGTTGAACCACATGAGAGAGTGCAATACCCATCTTGTGTGTCCCCCACACAATTTAGCAGGCATAGTTGATAGTGGGAAAAACAACTATACATTTACAGATGATAAAGTATCCCAGTGGGAAATATTGCCTTGAAGGCAGAGGACAGATTTTGCTCTGGTTAGGTAATGGGATCTACAAGGTTTCGTATACAATGAGCCCACAGGAAGAATTACACAAATTTAAGGATCTTCAGAGAACTTACAGCCTAGCCCTAGATACAACCTGGGTATATATTCAACTTTGGCATCACCTCACTGTGCTATATGGATGGAAAGTGTGTTGTGTGTCAACCCACTGCTCCTACATTGAGCTTCAAGAGAGAATGGAGACCACAGAACTCACAGTCCATCTGTATACATACCTGGCACCACAGATGAAGTCAGACCCAAGTTCCCAGAGAAAGAAACAGAACAAACAAACAAAAAATCAAGTTACACTATACTATATTATATAGTATATAATAATACTGCTGTTCAGACTTATGCCTGAAGCTAATATAGCAAAGAATCATGGTGAGCATCCACTGGTCACTGAGAAGGTTGCCAAACTAGGGGTGGTCTCCCACACCAACTTGTGGTATGTGGTTGAGTCAAAACTACAGAAACATATCCTTTGAATTTGCCAATGGTCTCTTCCTGTGGGCAGGAGATCAGCAACTGCATCAGTTTTAGTTCCAGGAGAATTACCTTTCATTCTAGCATAGCTTGGCTATACCCCAGGCTTCTGCACCCTCAACAAACACAGTCAAATAGTTCATCCTGCAAATGTTATATTGCTAGGCAGCAATTTTATACTGCTGGCCTAGAAATCTGAATAATCCCTACAGACCAGCCAGCTATAGGCTTGAAATTATGCCAGAACTGGCTTTCTGGGAGCAACCAAGGGTGGCATTCCTAAGTACCAAGGGAGAAGAGTAATTATAAGAAGGTGGAAATGTAACAGCAAAACAAGAAGAGCTTCACTCTGTCTCCCCCTTCAGTTGTGTGTATGCATAGAGACAGTGTGGTGTAGTGGTGAGAGTGTTGGACTGGGACTCTGGAGATCCGGGTTCTAGTCCCCACTCAGCCATGAAGCTCACTGGGTGACTTTGGGCCAGTCACTGACTCTCAGCCTAACCTACCTCACAGGGTTGTTGTGAGGATAAAATGGAGAGGAGGAGGAGGATTATGTAAGCCGCCTTGAGTTCCTTGTAGGAAAAAAAGGCAGGGTATAAATGTAATAAATAAAAATAAATGTATATTTGTGGAGTAAGGAAAAGTGGTGACTGGGTATTTTAGTTTTATGAAGGATTCAGGGACATAAGAACAAAAGAACTGCCTCCTGGATCATACCAAATGGTCATCAAGTCAAGAGCCACATTTGCCTAAGGTGAAGAAAGAAGATCAGCTACCCAGGGACTGACAGTGAGTGGGCTCCTGGCATCTGCTGGCTTTTCTGTCTGTGGCATCTTCCCTTGAGTAGACCTGCTACTGAAGACCTTGCCCAGAAAGTTCCTGCTTCCTGGAGTGGAGCAAGAACAGTGACACAGGGCTTTTGCCAGCAGCCCCAACTTCATTGGTCCATTGGGCGATGAGCTCACCACAAGCAGAGTTTCCCTTAGGGAGGCCTGGAGGATAAGGTTGCCCCACACTGACTATTTCTAATGGGGAACTCCTGGCTCATTCTGTGGGGGAGTAGTGAATTTTAATTGGATACTTGCACTGCCATGGCCTTTAAATTTTGATTCTTAACAAGTGATGCTACTGTTGCTTTAGTGGACCTTTTGAGATGTGTCTTGGAGAGTGGGGAAATGGGAAAGGTCTGGGGGTGACTAATGCAGTAATTACTGTCAAGGTGAGATATAGTGATAGATTCCAACTTGGCTGTTGCATCATCAACAACAACAATAATAAAAAAACATTTATATACCGCCTTATCTGCTAAAAGCCACAGTTTAAAATAATAAAACCTTACAACAATAAAAACAAGAACATTAAAAACTGTACAAACATTAAAACTACACATTTTAAAAGATTAAATTGAAAAGACGCATCTTGAACCCTTTCTTAAGGCCAAGAGAGTGGGGGCCAATCATAGTTCTTGGGGGAGTGCATTCCATAGTTTGGGGGCAACACAGGAGAATGCCATTTCACGTGTGCCTGACAAACTTGGTTACATCACAGTTAGACCATTGCAACATACTCTACGTAAGACTATCCCTGGAGAGCATCCAGAAGCTTCAACTGGTGCACAATGCAGAAGCTAGGCTGCTAACCAGTGCATGGTATCATGATCATATCACCCTTATATTGAAAGATCTGCACTTATTGCCAATTACTTTCCAAGCTCAATCCAAGGTGTTGAACCTAACCTTTAAAGCTTTAAGCAGCTTCGGGCCTGTCTGTCTCATTATGAAACTGTTGGGTAACTAAGATCTGCAGGAGAGGCCCACTTGAGGACACCCCTGCTTGCAGAGGCCTCTCTGTCAGGCAAGCAGGAAAGGGCTTTCTCATGCATGATTTCCACATTGTGGAATGCTCTTGGTATCTAAACAGAGTCATAGAAGATGGCCATAGAAGAAGTCAGATTCCCAACTCTGACCTTGGAAACGTGCTCCAAAAGAACTGCGCCAGCTGCGGCTCCAAGGTCGGAAGTCTGACCTCGGAGACAGCATTCTGTGGGCATTCCAGAAGGGGAGGAGTACGGCTCCATCAGCATACGATGTATCCTGAAGAAGGCACTTCAGCCTCCCCTCCTTGCGAGCTGGGGCAAAATACGTAGATGGCTGAAATCGGCTATCTAAATCTTTTGCAGGGCGGGAGGAGTGTTTAGGTGACCCTTGCCTCCGGGCTCCTTCCACCCTCCATTGGATGCCCCCAATCCTCCTTGTTCAGAGGGTTACAGAGGCAGCCACAGTGGACTGCGCTGTAAGATGCTTAAATTAGGCCTTTTAAATTGTGAATAGTGGTTTTAATGTTTTAGTATGGCTTTATTGCTTTTATGTTTTTATGTATAATTGTTTTTATTTTAATTGTTGTACACCACTTTGGTAACACTTGTGGAAAGTATATCAATGGTACAAATTAATTATTAATGTAAATGGAAGCGTTGTTCTCACCTTTCAGAATCACAACGAGAACATCTTTTTTCAGATCGTTGAACCAACCTGATATCTCCACACGGCAACAATAAGTCCCTGCATCTTTTTCTGTTACATTCACAATGGTCAGGGACACATCTCCTTGATGAACGTCTCCCATTAGATAGTACTTACTGGACTGCGGGTATATATCCTGCTGTACCTTGGTCCGGATAATTGTATCAGAACATGCAGATAAAGGACAAGCTCCTCTCCCCCAACATGTGCTTGTGGTCCCATGTTCACGAGTCGAATAATTACAGGGTAGAGTGATGTTCTGACCCACTCTTCCTTGTACTGGAGTCCCAGCACCTGATGCTAAGGAGCCTGTAGGGGAAGATGATACAATTACCAAAAGGGGAATGGGATTACTACAGCAAATAATGCAGACAAGCCAGTGTTTCTAAAAAGATCTGCATCTCAACAGCTTTTCTCAAGCCTAACATAGGGATGAATTTGCCATTTGAAAACATCCTGCCAGGCATGTATTCCCACCTCTTGCCTTAGTCTCCAGAGTGAAACCCGCAAAATGGAGGGAAAACACACCCAAGCATCCCTGAACTAAAAGGGTGGTACCAAGGCAGGAAGTGTGGTTCTTCTTGCTGAAATGCTTAGTCATTTGTGACCATAACCTTTTCTTAACTTTCATAAAGGTTTTAATTTTCAAGAGCAATCTTCACCTCCTACACTTCCGTGGAAGCTCTGCTTCTGAAATATCTGATATGTGGCATAATGTAGAAATACTTGAGTACTTTTCTGATAGATCATCTTCTTTGTTTATAGCAATTACTTCAGGGTATTTTTACATATTTGCTTCTCTGCAGGGGCACCACGGGGAAACAAGCATTCTAAGCAACACTGCTTTCTTAGCAAAGGAAGTGTTTGCTATCAGAAATGAAAGAGAACGAAACCGTAGCATTCGCACTGGTGGGAAGAAGCCCCTTGGTGGTTCAGGAAGAATGTGGTCCGATTACATAGTTATCACTTCCTGCAAATATATTTTAAATGCTGAACTCTGTGGGCTGATAACATGTTCCTCATGTTCTCACACAGAGAGAGCCAAAATATGCCTTCATGCTAAGGCTCAGCTTGGAGATCTGCTTCTCAGTTACTCAGTATTTCAGTTATATAACAGCCAGCTCCTGCATTGTCTAGATGCAGGGAAATGGCTTGAAGCCCAAGGCAAGAGACTGAACTTTTCTAGGCAGGTTTTAGCCCTGCCTCCTCTCATTTCATAAGTTTAGCACTGGCATAAGTAGATCACAAAATAAAGCATACATCCATCAGAACATTATTTATACTCACAAACCACTGGTTCTGTTTTTGATCATTCTTAACTGTAAAAATTTATAATGTTTATTATGTTTGTTTTTATGCGTTTATTTTTACCTGTAATTATTTCTTGCTTTATTACAAAAGGTGGGGTAAAAATACAATAAATAAATATAAAATGAAGAAAACTCAAATTACCACCACCACCGGTCCAAAACCAAAGAATACTAAAGAAAATCCCTTTAAAAGGAAGAATTCATTTGGGTCTATTGATACCTTGTTTGTTTGTTCATTTCTGGAATTGTGTTCATATCTGAATCACTGGTGCAGCTAGGAAATTTTAGACCCTGGACTTAATGGTCCTTTGTGCGGACGGCCCTTGTTAAACAAGGACAAAACCTGTTTGCCAAGGCTGATTAAAAAAGAAATACTCCGGACATGTGGAGTTTAAACTCATTTAAATCATAGCACATTCATGACTATTGGAATAAAATGACATTTGCTTCTTCTGCCCTGATGCTAAACACATTTACTTAGGAATAAGCACAATTTTGTTTTCGAAAAGAAGAATATAATGTAAAGTAAAAATAATAAAATGAGCCTCTGTTTGGCCATTCCTGGCTGTAAAATGTTTTTTAAAATAAGAAGACAGAATGGAAGCTTCGGTGAGCAGCATCAGTCCTGATGATTCCTGGCATACCCATGCTGACTCGAGTGTCCATTTGGGCCCTTTGTTCTGCAGGGCCCTGGACTTTGGCCCCAAGTTCCAAACCTAGCTGCACCAATGATCAGAATTGGTCCTTGGCAATTTATACTAAATGCTTTTAGGTTACAAAGATACCATTTATGAAAATGCTACCAGAAAAGAGGAACTATCCCATCACTGAGTTATTGGGTTTAGTTTAGCTCCAATCCTAAAACATCAGACAGGGACTACAAAGTCAACAACAGCGATGTGTCTCATTGTCATAAGAGATATGAATGCCTGTTATCGGAATGTTAATAATGTCAGATCAGTATTAATAAAAAGTCAAAATATGGCACACTCTTGATGCTGAATTAACTTCAGATACTGATGCTAAATGACTTTCCTATTATCTTAAAAAGGTCTTACTATATTCAAATAACATCAGTATGTTAACACTCATGAATCACAATTACTTGCTGAATGTTTGACCTTCAAATACAAAGCATCTCATCTGTGCAATGACACTATACAAGTCTGAAGCAGTGACTTTACAGAAGTATTATCCATAATTATTTATAATTGTATTAATATTTGGTTACCTGTAAACACAATCAATAGGATCCATTTCAGGGACAAACAAGGAAACATGGCATAAGCTGAGATGGGGGCTGAGGATTGCCTTGTTCCTCCTGTGAGCGCGTGTTTAATAGAATACTTTCTTTCCAAAACTAGTTTCTGACTTCTCTAATTCCTGATCTACATCATGCGTGACATGAGTCACAGCACAGTGGCAGTAGCTCTAATCAATCTTTCTTCTTCCTGTGGTTAACTTAATTCAGTGTTCTCTAGACTGCCCAGTGCTGGCGTGTGGTAGGGTTCTAAATTCAACTTTAGCAATGTTTCACAGCAAAGAGAAAATGCTCAGCAACATTTCACAGGATGGGATTTATGCCATGATTCCCTAATCTTCAGGAATGGCCCTTAAATTTAAGTGTGAAAAAAGTGGTTTCCAATTATGCTTTTCTATTTCTACACTGTTTAAAAAACAAAACAAAAACAAACTTATGACCAAGATCAATTGTAAAAAGTGTCAATACCTAGACAAGGAGTTCGTAATAAGGCTTTTATGGGATTACAAGTTCTTTTTTTTAAGTCCTTGCCCCTCTTGGTTTATAAAAACTGGCAGGGAGGGAACAGCCATCTGGGCTAGGGATTGAGACTACTACTGAAGAAATCCTCCCTGGATCTGGAAGATCTTAACAACCTTAGGCCAGTGGCAAATGTTCCTTTCCTGGGCAAGGTCCTTCAGTGGGTGGTGGCCAACCAGCTCCAGCAACTCTTGGATGAGACTGATTAGCTGGATCCATTTCAGTCAGGGTTCAGGCTTGGTTTTGGCATGGAAACAGCTTTGCTTACCCTGTATGCTGACCTACATACAGGGACCTCAGGAGAGAGACAGGGGAAGTGTAACCGTGTTGATACTCCTGGATCTCTTGGTGGCTTTTGATACCATTGACCGTGGTATCCTTCTGGGATGACAGTCTGAACTTGGAGTGGGGAGTACTGCATTGCAGTGGTTCTGTTCCTACTTGGATGACCAGCTGCAGAAAATGGTGCTTGGGGAATATTGCTCGGCCCCGTGGATTCACCAGCATGGGGTTCCCCAGGGGTCAGTTTTGTCCCTCATGCTATTCAACATCTACATAAAACCGCTGAGTGGGATCATCCAGAGTTTTGGAGTGCATTGCCATCAGTATGCTGATGACATGCAGCTCTACTTCTCTTTTTCATATCCATGTGCTAAACCGGTGCCTGGATGTGACAATGGACTGGATGAGGGCTAACAAACTGAAGCTCAATCCAGACAAGACTGAGATGCTGTTAGTGGGTGGTTCTTCTCACCAAATGGAAGGTGCTCAACTTGTTCTAGATGGGGTTGCACTCCCCTTGAAGGAGCAGGTTCATAGTTTGGGGGTCCTCCTGGAGCCATCTTTGTCACTTGAGGCTCAGGTGGCCTCAGTGGCATGGAGTGCCTTCTACCAGTTTTGGCTGGTGGCCCAGCTGTGCCCCTATCTGGACAGGGATAGCCTGATTTCAGTAATCTATGCTCTGGTAATCTCCAAGTAAGATTACTACAATGTGCTCTACATGGGGCTGCCCTTGAAAAATGTTGAGAAGCTGCAGCTTGTGCAAAATGGCAGCCAGACTAATAACTGGGACCAGAAGGTCTGAACATATAACACCAATCCTGACCTTGCATTGGCTGCCTATATACTTCCAAGCCTGATTCAAGGTGCTGGTGCTAAATTATAAAGCCGTACATGGTTTGGGGCTGCAATACAAGACAGAGTGCCTCTCTCAGCCTGAATCTACCCAGCCACTATGATCAACATCTGAAGCCTTCCTCCGAGTGCCACTTCTGAGGGAGGCTTGGCAGGTGGCAACAAGGGGGAGAGCCTTCTCACTGGTGCCCCCCCCCCAATTTTGGAATCTCCACACTGAGGTGCGCCTGGCGACAAATTTGTTGTCCTTTCGGCTCCAGTTTAAATTTTGTATATTGGAATTTTATGCTGTTTTTATTGTATTTGTGGTTTGTCTTTTCTATGAATTGTTGTTAATTGCCCAGAGAGCTTTGGCTATTGGCTGGTATATAGCAATGAAATGAAAGGAAGGAAGGAAGGAATAAATAAATCATCATAAAATTTACTTCAGTGTCACAGGAGTGTAATGCATATAGGAAGGGGACAATTTCTTCCTTGTTCAGAAACTCTGGGTATGTTGCAAGTCCTCACAGAGATTTCTATGGGGTTGTCTAGTGCAAGAGTCCTCACATTTTGGTTCGGCTTGGCAGCCAGCCATTGTTCCTAGACCCAGCAATGCTTTGCTTTCTCGCTGTACATGCTGCCTGGTGTGGTGATCTTGCAAGACAGGAGTGGGCGGGGGGTGTTGCTCACAACTCTTTCTTCCAGCCACAACACTGATGCTGCATTCAAGCACAAGACGTGCCCGAGGACTATTCTGAAAGAGACACTTTCAGCCTCTCTGTCTTGCTGGCAGCTTCTTCTTCTTTTTAATGCTTATTCCTCAGGCAGACTATAGTGGAAAATTTAAATTTCTGCTCATCGCTGCCAACCATAATTATGGAGCTCTAGAGCACGAGGATGAAACGGGGTACTTTAAAGAACGCAAAAGCCTTATTATGATGAATATCTAAATAAACCACATCCAGGGATTTTGCAGAAACCATAAATAAATATTGTACTCAATCCAGACAATAATGGAAAAACATTTAATGGAGACATGCCTTTTTCAACTAAGTAATGTACAGGTGGGCAGCATATTTCTTGATGATTTTGTTTCAGATTGTCCTAAATCATCTATGACAGGGATGTGTTATCGCCCCAACATTATTTGCTATTTTCATCGCCATGATTTTACATCTTGTCGAGGGGAAACTTCCCACTGGTGTGGGAATTATATATCAAACAGATGGAAAGCTTTTTAATCTCAGCAGGCTGAAAGCAAAAAGTAAGGTAATTACAACCTCCATTGTGGAACTTCAGTATGCTGATGATAATGTGGTCTCCGCACATTCAGAGGATGATCTCCAAACTATCCTAAATGCTTTTGCAGAAGCATACGAAAAACTTGGTCTCTCACTTAACATCAAAAAACCCAAAGTGCTTCATCAGCAAGTGCAAGCTAACCCTTTGGTGATGCCATCTATCCAGCTTGGCGGGACAATACTGGAAAATGTCGATCATTTTCTCTATCTTGGCAGCTATCTTTCTGTTACAGCTAACATTGACAGTGAAATCCAGCATCGTTTGAGCTCCGCAAGTGCTGCATTTTCTCGAATGAAACATAGAGTGTTCGAGAACCGGGATATTTGTAAGAAGACCAAAACACTGGTTTATGAAGCAATTGTATTGCCAACTTTATTGTATGCCTGCGAAACATGGACTATCTATAAACGTCATTTCCACCTCCTTGAAAGATTTCATCAACGTTGCCTCCGGAAAATCCTGCGAATTACTTGGGAAGATAGGCGAACAAATGTCAGTGTACTGGAAGAAGCAAAGACTACTAGCGTTGAAAAAATGATCCTTCAACGTCAACTTCAATGGACCGGTCATGTTGTTCAAATGTCTGACTGCCGTCTCCCAAAGCAGTTACTTTATTCCCAACTCAAGGATGGAAAGCGGAATATCGGTGGTCAGTATAAGAGGTTTAAAGATGTTCTTAAGGCTAATCTTAAAAAATGCAATATGAACATTGAAAACTGGGAAGCTCTGGCCCATGAATGATCTAACTGGAGGTTGGCCTTTCACAAAGGTTCTATGGACTTTGAAGAAGCCCGAGTGCAAGGCGAAAGGGAGAAACGTGCTAAGCGAAAAGCATGTCAAATGAATCCTTTACAGGACCATCTTCCATCTGGTAACCTGTGTCCTCACTGTGGGAAGCTGTTTGGATCTAGAATTGGCCTCCACAGTCACTTACGGACCCATCGCTAGAATCTACACAATTTTTATAATTTTTCCTCTTTTTATAATTTTCTTTTTGTCATTTTATCCTAGAAGACAATCTTACTTGGTCACGAGTGATCGCCTACTACTACAACTACTACTACTCCCAGAGCTGTTTTGATGGGTTCAGTTCGGGTTCCATACTAACAAGAAATTAGTATAATGGAACCTCTGGGTCCATTTCCCACTTTTATTATTATTTATTTATGTATTCATTGAATATTCAAATTGTGGGTCATCAACTGGGATTGGTCAGAAGGTACAAGAGAGACAGAGTATTCTGGAGAAAGATTAGTAGAAGAAGGAAGACAACTGACCAGCTGAGGAAGAAGGGACTTCAGGAAGAAAACATCTGAAGCTATCCTTCAAGAGAGCTAAAGCTATATCTGCCAATTGTAAGAAGTTGAGCTCAAGAGTGGCAGCGTATCAACTTCTTCTTTTTCTTCAGTTTGGCCATGGCCAGATGGAAATTTTCAGTGCAGTAACTTCTGAACAAATCTGTAAGTTCTGCTGGTGTACTCAATTCAAATCATGCACACCCAAGGAAGGAGAAGAAACCCTGGAATGGTTCCAAAGCTTTATTCTGCAGAATAGGGAGGCACAGGAGCTAACGCTTCAACAGTGCTCCTCCCAAACAAAAAACTCTGGGGCTATTTATACAATCTCTTCTGATGCACAAGCCTTGCTAACAGAAATTATGGCTGTAGTGGAAAAAACACAAGATAAACAAAGTTTCCAGTCCTGCACATTGAGCCTTCAGACAGTCTGTGCCACTAGCTTTTCACCTACTTGCTTCTGGCTGTCAGAGGGAGATAAGCATTCCATGAGTTTAACCCTTTAATAGCCCAATTTTCTTAACATTGGGTGGAGTTTCTACAAGATTTCATAATTTCATAGATAGAGTTGGAAGGAGCCTACAAGGCTATCGAGTCCAACCCCCTGCTCAATGCAGGAAACTAGAGGAGAGGTCTCCCATCCAAGTAATAACCAGGCCTGGCCCTGCTTAGCTTTCCACACTCAGACAAGCTGAGCCAGCGTAAGCCACAGGCCTGTATAAATTGGCTAGTGTTATTGATTATTAAGGTGATCTAACTCAAGGCAAGTGGTATTTCCTTCAGTTTTAGTAACAACTATGCAGGCACAGACGAAAACTGTTTGATTATCCTAGACAAAAAACTATGTGATTATACTCCAACCTGCTAAGTTTCACTGGAAATTACTTACACATTAATATCAGCATAGCCCCACATAGAATGCCTAATAATATAAATGTATATCTTCCAGCGGTAACATATAGGTCTGTCTTTGAAGTTGCTTCCTTCCTTTGCCTTTTTGCCATTGTGGAAAAATATAATGAAACATTCTGCAAAAGCACAAAAATACAGAATAATGACACTGAGTAGAAGCAGAAAAGTAGTTGCTAAACTAATGCAAGCATTTACTTCCGTTTATTAGAGATCTCCTTTCAAACAAGACATTCAACAGAAGTTAATTCAAAATGGAATTAATCACTTTATTAATCACTTTTGACGCTAAAATGCACAGCAGACTTGAATTTTCAATTTTCAAAAATATTTATTGGAACTCAAATGTATACAAAGCTACTGTCTAAGGTTTTTCAGTCCCAGCAATAAATTTATGATGGCCTAAGGCAGAAAATTCTGGAAAGCTAAACATCATCCATCTTGTGCCTGTCAGAGGCACACAAAAGAGTTCATTGCTCTCCTTCCCCTTTCGTCCCATATTGCCATTTCCACCTCTTCTTCTTCCCAGCTGGAAGTTAAAAAGTCCCAGAGAAGCATGAAGCATGTCCATGGCTATCCCCACACACCACACACACCACCCTGATAAGGATGCACTACTAGCAACATCAGCTTGGCTTCACTACTTCCAGCTGAGCTAAGCAAAGAGAAGGAAGTGGGCTCCACTTGGGAATTGATTATTTGTATTAATTAGCCTTAGGAAGGGATGAGGGAGAAATTCTATAGTTATAACATTTCCACATCAATCTGCAAAAAAGCATCAGAGATACTTACATCTGGTGGAGATTCTGTACTGGTTGTCCATCTCCGTTCCAAAGTAAAGTAAGATTCTGTGAAGCATACAGGAATTGGATGAAGGAAAGATAAAGCAACCCACTCATTAGTACAATCCAGAATGTTATTTTACAACTGTCCGTGTCTTTGAAGACACAGAGAAATAGGTGTGTCTGTCTGTCTCACAGAGTCCCATGTCATTTTTATGATTACAAATTTTGCGCTCCTGATTGAAACTGGGAATTAAGTACCCTTAACTGGATCACACTCTTCACATATGTATTCTTTCTTGCTCGCTTTCTTTTAGATTTGCTGTCAAAGGTATTTCATTTTACTGCATGATTCACTATATTCAATTGCTGTAGCCTGATGACGTAGACAATGTGCTTGCAGCAATGTGACTGACTACATGCCCTCTTGATCCTTGCCCTTCCTGGCTAATAAAAGCTCGCTGAGGGGATATAGACAGCCAGGTGGGTCCAGGGAGTGGTAAATGCATCCTTGCATGAAGAGGTGGTTCCTGCTGTCCCTAAGGAGGCAGCAGTGTGACCACTCTTGAAGAAACCCTACTCTGGACCCGATGGTATTTGACAACTACCGCCCAGTTGCAAATACTGCTTTCTTACGGAAGGTGTTTGAGAGGGTCTTGGCAGAGCAATTGTAGGCACTCTTAGAGGATATTTATTATCTAGACAGATTCCAGTGTGGGATTTGACCTGGTTATGGGACTGAATCAGCCTTGGATGCCATGATGAATAAGCTTTATTGGGAGAGGGAGAGTGCAACCCTTTTAATTCTGCTCAATCTCTCATTGCCTTTTGATACAATTGACCATGGTATTCTCCTGGATCAACTATGTGGGCTGGGCACTGGAAACACTGCCTTACAGTGGTTCCACTCTTACCTGCGGGGTCAATTTCAGAGAATAACATTGGTGACCATTCCATGGCCCCTTGCCAATTGAGCTATGGGATTCCACAGGGTACCATCTTGTCCTCAATGTTGTTCAACATCTATATGAAGCTGCTGAGAGTAGTGATTAGCGGATTTGAAGCTGTGCCATCAATATGCTGATGATACACAGTTCTGTCTCCCTGTGACATCTGAATCAGGTGAGGCTGTGCAAGTCCTGGATCAGTGCCTATACTTAGTGATGGGCTGGATGAGGGCCAATGAACTGAAACTGAATCTTGGCAAGATGGAAGCCCTGTGGGTGAGTGGTTCCTGAGTCCAGGAGATAGGCTCATTGCCTGTTCTGGATGGGGTTGCAGTCCCTTTGAAAGCTCAGGTTCATAGTCTCGGGGTACTCCTAGATCCATCTTTGTCACTGGCCATGACAGCTCAGAGTGCTTTTACCAGCTTTGACTGGTTTACCAGCTATGGCCTCTCCTGGATAGGGATTGCTTGGCCACAAAGGTACATGCACTAGTAACCTCAAGACTGGATTACTGCATTGCACTATATATGGGGCTGTCATTAAGGCTGGTCTAGAAGCTGAAGCTAGTGCAGAATGCAGCAGCTCAGTGTTGTCAGGAGCTGCCCCTTTTCATCATGCAACTCCTTTGCTGAAGGAACTGCACTGGCTACCTATTGGCTACTGGGCCAGGTTTAAGGTTTGGTACTAGTGTATAAAGTCCTAAACTACTTGGGACTGGATACTTGAGAGAACGCCTTCTCCCTTATCAACCTGCCCGGTCACTGAGGTCATTGGATGGGATGCTCCTAGTGGTTCCGCATGGACCTACGGCCCAATTGGAGTCCACTCGGAGAAGAGTCTTAGTGGTGTATTTCGTAACCTCATTCCAGCCCCCCGATAATCACAGTAACATCCCTACCTTCAGTGTGGTGGCTCCCTTTCTGTGGAACACCTTGCCTCTGGAGGTCAGGCAGACACCAACATTGTGTTGTTTTGGGCACCTCTTGAATACATCTTTATTTCAAGAAGCCTTCCTTGACTGACCAGCCAGTTTTTATTGGTATTCTGGTTTTGTTTTTTAAATCTTTTAATATGGTGTTTTATTCTTTTTATCTTTTATGGTTCACCGCTCTGGAATCTATTTAGATGTAGAGTGGTATATAATGTTATAAATAAATTAAATAAATAAATATATATTCCCTCCATACTTTTCACTGCCAAGCTAATCTATTTCTTACTACCCAGTATTATACGGAGTGATATTTACAGTGCAGTATGAATTGCCCTTTGGGGGACAAATATTTTTAATTCTGAAGAAGACTGCAAACGTGAGCATGCATGATTTCAAAAGACCAATTTTCTGCCATGTGAATGAACAACACAACCCTTCTTTACACTAACACAGTATTGTCCCTCTGGTTACGAAACTCCAAAAGATGACAGATACTATGGAACCTGAATTTAGGCTGCAATCTATGCACAGTGACTTGGTTGTAACTTAAGCTCCTCTGAACTCATATTACACCTAGATGAGTCCAAAATTAAATATGAAGGGATTATTGCCTGTATGAACCCTGATAATTTGGCCTTCTTTTCTTCAAGTTTCTTGACATTTATTGATGTATTGGTTACATATTTGATACTGTCCTTGCTCAAGCTCACAACATTTTGTCCTTACAACAACCTTGTGAGAAAGTTAGGGTGCGTGACAGCTCATGAGTCCATAAAGCCTGTTATTGCTTTACGTGTAAGTGGAGAATCGATACTAAAATGTGAGAATTCGCTTGTTGACTTGAATGCATTATGCATTACTTACTTCGCCACAACATCCACATATCTGATGCCTTGTGCAACTGAATTAAAAACAGCCATATATTCAGTAGGTTTCACTTCCTTACCTTTTATAAGAGGAAGCGTAACCATTATCTGTAATGACCCTTTAGGTGTCAGGCAGATGACATAAATCTGAAAGATGAACTGATAATAGTGAGTTCTCAAATTCTCTCAGATCCGAGTCCTGTTCAACAAACTACAAAATAAAATTCTATTTAGAAGATCTATATTTTTTACCACTGAAAAGCAGCACTTGCTTAAGGAGGAACAGAACTTGCAAGGTTCTAATTTGATTACAAGAACATTTAGTATTTCTCAACAGAGAATAAAAGTACAGCAGGAGTAAGTATTAGTATAGGCTTAAGCCATCGGGGCATGTAAATAGAGGGGACTGGACATTTAAATGTTACTTAACTGAAGTAGCATGGTTGCTGGGGGGCGGGAATGTCACTTCAGTATCATCTGGATTCAGTTTCCACTTGAATTTTTTTTTAAAAAAAACTTTTTTATTTCTATAAAAAACAAAAACAAAAACCCACAAAACATATAACAATAGTTAACAATTAACAAAACTAAAATGGATTGTTAATGCTGTTACCAGACCTCCTGTGCCCAACAATTTCACTTATCATGCAGAATACAAGCTCTTTGTAGACAGGGTCCTCTGACTCGATTTTGTTTGTCCAGGTGTTTTGTTGACTGCTAACATTGCCAGCTACCCCTGGTTATTTTCATGAGATTGTTATTGTTTTATTACTTGTTTTATTGTTTTTAATGATCAGTTCTATTGTGTGTATCATGATTTATTTTGTAAACCGCTTTGGGATTTAAAAATATATAAATGAAAAGCAAGGCAGTTTACATAATCCACCTCTCCATTTTATCTTCACAACAGTCCTGTGAGGTAGGTTAGGCTAAGAGTTAGTGACTGGCCCAAAGTCACTCAGTGAGTTTCATGGCCAAGTGGGGACTAGAATCCAGATATCCCAAGTCCCACTCTAACCACTACCACCACGACTGGTTCTCACAGTGTGACCACACTGTGGTATTTTCCCATTTTAGTTCTTCAGCTGTTTTTAAATGGTGGTTGCTGTGTTTTTAGATCTTTCCCTGCTGTGGTCTTTACTCTGGTTTTATTCTTTTGGTTTTAAACTTTTAAAGGTTTTATATTATATCATGTTGTATTTTAGGGTTTTCATTTTTGTGAACCACCCAGAGAGCTTTGGCTATTGAGTAGTATAGAAATGTAAACAAACAGCCTTAGGGCACAATCATATGCATGTTTAGACAGAAAAAAGTCCTATAACACCCTACAATGGCTGGTTGGGGAATGCTGAGAGTTATAGGTGGGTTTTTTTTCTGTCTAAAGATGTATAGGATTATGCCCTCAGTTTCCTGAGTAAAGCCCAGATAATGGAGGGAAAACACACCCAAGCAACCATGAACAAAAATGGTGGTACTCGGATGTGAAATGTGGTACCCAGGCTAGAAGTGTGTTTCTTTCTGTCAAAACCTGATCATCATGGTCATTCATGATGGAAGTAACCGTTTCTTAACTTTCATAAACTTAACTTTTCAATAACAGCCTCCACTGCCCATGTCAATGGAAGTTTTGCTTCTGAAATGTCTAGTATATTCTTTAGTAAGTAGCATAATTTGACAACACTTGAGATATTATCTGATATATGGTCTACTTTCGGGATTCACGTTAGAGCAGGGCTCTCCAACCTTGGGTCCCCAGATGTTGCTGGATTACAGCTCCAGAATCCCTTGCCATTAGCCATGCTGGCTGGGTATGCTGGAGCGTAGGCCAGCAACATCTGGGGACCCAAGGTTGGAGAGCCCTGCTTTAGAGTAACTTTGCACATTTACTTCTCTACGGGGCAGGTACAGTAGGAGAAACAACATGCTAAGCAACCCTGCTTTCTTAGGCAAGGAAAGTGCTATCTACCAGCAGCGAAAGACCACAAATCCAGAGCATTTGAACTGGTGGGAAGCCCTTGGTGGTTAATAGTTGTGGTCTGATAATATAGCTTTTTAATTGTGTCTATGATATAGGCATATATCATAGCTGTAGTCAGTTGTGGTTATAGGGCTGTGGCCTGAGTATATAATTTTATTTTAAATGCTGAAGTCTGTGTCCCAAGAGCATGTTACTCATATCTTCACAGTTCTTGCTGTCAATGTTTTCTGTTGAGCAGGGATCAGTGCTTCTTATTGAATAAAACTGGGAGAAATATCATAGCTTATGTCATATACCCCACACCATAGAACAAATTATATAGCAAGAGATCTCAGAGGTTCTCAGCATGGAAGCTAGACTGCTACCACTACTGGACCCTTTCATTAAAACCAGGTATTCTGGAAAACCAGGATGCAAATGGGGTTTGTAGTTTCCATATGATTACAATAAGGATCCCTTCCAGTAAGGTAAATATACTTTCCAGAGCACTCGCTGTAGTGAATGAGTAGCTAGCCTCACTTAAAGACATCACCTTAAATCTCCAAACTCAGATTCTGTGTGTGTGTGCGTGTGTGCCCAAGCACGCACGAGTGTGTCTATTTCAAACTGTATAGACTGCAAAGCTATGTTAGGGAAGTCCCCCCCCCCCAGTGGCTGAATA